>OY740774.1:39739226-40176604 GCA_963513935.1 Aphrophora alni | reverse complement strand
GTTTCCTCACAGATGTATGTTTGTGTATGTGTGTGTGGGGGGGGGGGTTGTAGGGAAGACAAATATCAGGTGAATAAAATCACTTCTCTCCCCTCCAATTTATAATCCTGTAAATTTCATTCACTCTTTTAGATTTTTTTTGCCATCTAGTGGTTCTGAGGTAGCACTTTAATCAAATGTAACAAAGTTATTGTCAAAATTATAATTCCTTCAAAACTTCAGCTCTCATGGTTAAATATTAAAATTTAAAACCCAGAGACTAAATATTTGTTATTAATCCTACATGCTATATATAAGGCAGATTTTTTATTTTTTTTTAATAATACTTTATTACTTAGCTAAATACTAAGTTTAGGTATTCTAGGAATCACCAAAAGCTGTCAATTTACTCTTAAATACACTTTAGAGGTCAGTCTTTTAGAAATATATGTCAAAGTTCAAAGCTCCATAATGTGTCAGTGGTAACTCTTCAAATGAATAAGTTTTTCCCTACATGTTACATTGCTCAAAATATAATTTAGTTCCAGGTGTAAACAAAATGTTTGAACTTGAAACTATATTTCAATTAATTTTAATCAAGTTTTGACAGTATATGTTTGACAGTTTTGTTGATGATAAACTTAATACTAAAAACTGTAACAAAATGAGGAAGTGAAAAAGTCAGTCTGGAGGAATTGTTACCACTCTAAATACGATTAAGTAATATTCGACTAGTTAATGAATCCCTATAATATCTGTAATATTGATGCAGATGCACAAACACAGTTTAGGCCATTAATAATATGACTGGTCCTTCACCTATGCTTAGTTTGGAGTTGGTGGACTTAAATGTAATAGGTTATAATTATTAGTTGAAAAATTATTCGTTTCTGTTTACCATTCTAACATAATTACTATTTACCACGATAAAGGAAAAAACAAGTAGGATACCTCTTTTTAGTAACTGTATGCATAAAAAAAGACTATTCAATTAAATTTGCTGATTAAAAACTGAACAAAAAACATACTTCTCCGTATACAAATTTTATAGTGTGTTGAGTGGCTTAAGTCTACCTTCCTTGGTGGTAGTTTATGAATAACTTCAGATGTTGTGGGAAGATGTGGCATCATATAAAAAATATAAATACAATTAGAGGAAATCCCTTTCAAATTATACAATGGCAACAGCTGCTATACAAATAAGTGTTAGAATATAGTTGCACATTGTAAGGGCCCTTGAACTAAGTCAAACATCCTGGTCACTAAAAAACCTTGTGTTTCCCTAAGCTTATGGTGAGACAAGAGGTTAGAGAAAAAGATAGCATTCAGAAAGTGTGTGAAAGAGTGGCACTCAGATTGTAATACTGGAAAAATGTTGGTTTGATTAAATATTTGAAAATAGCGGGTAGAGTAGTGGGGATATCTGAGTTAAATGTGTATTAGGTGATATTTTGTACCAAACAAAGTAAATTTAAAGATAAAATAGATTTCCAAATAAACAAAATAAATAATCATGTATAAATTTAAGATAAGTTTTTGAAATAAAATGTTTATTAATTATGTGTTATGTGAAATCATGATTGGACACTTTTTCGGGGAATGTGATGGACTATTGGATCTGTTTAAACCGGAATGAACAGGTTTGGAATAGCGGGAAGGCGTGTTAGGAAGTCAGTCTAGTAGAGTCTAGGATTGGAGCTGGTGAATCACGGACCTATGTCAGGTTGTGTTGTGAGTTTTCTGTTAAAAGATAGAAAATATGTTCGGAAGTACTGATTATGTTAAATTCATGGTGTACTAACATTCGTAAGAGTATCAATGACAATGTTCTATGTTTTTAAGATCGTATGTGTTTAAAAGTAGGAAAAAGAACTATATTGTGCAATTTCGAACATGTGCTTTAAAAAAACGAACAATGAACTGTTGTGTTTGATACGTTGTATGAACTTTGTTTCAAGCATTACAATACGAACACTATTCAAATCGCAGGCGTATTCAACAGGAATTCAACGCTAAAAAACACAGGCTGAAGAACAATGGTCCTAAAAGACAATGAGTTTCTACAATTTGGTAAAACCATGTGCATAACGTGTTATGATTCAAATATGTAAATTTTTTATTATATGTTCTATGTTTTTCATTGTATTTTATATATCTAAATTTAATTAATTTCATTTAAAAAAGTTTATTAGTCCAAATATCAGTCAGATAATGGACAAAAGTAATTTTTCTTTTTATATATTTTCGTACTCAGGCAAATGAGTAAAATTATCATTTCAAAATTTTAACTTCATTAAAGTAATTCAATACTTGCAAGTTTCATTATCAATAAATTCAATTTTCAATTAAAGTCAATTCTTGACAATAAAAATAGACCTTTCTCAAAGGCAATAAAATATAAATTTTAGTAGGATGTTAATTATAAATGATGTTCATGATATGTTTCTTTTTGATGAATGTTCATGTTAATATTTGATTGGTTTAATAAATGTTTATGTTAAAATTTCAGTTCCAGTGTTATTCATTCTACCAGATCACTGAGAGTACACTTTTGAAAGAACTTACTCCCGATATAAGATTTCTAATTTAAAATCATTTTCAATATTGGTAAGCGAAAGCTTCCTGGCGCCCGTAAATGCTGAGCAAACTTTTGGATTAAATAATAAACTTAAATTCTTTTCTTTTTTTTTTAAGTAACAAAAATATATGAACTCTTCTAGTTCCTAAATATTTTTAAATACAGTAGTTACAAGATAACTAGATAAAGAAAAACAAAAAAGCATTTGAACCCCAACTCCGTAGTTGGTCACGAAAAAGAAAACAATAACCCTATGGGGAAAAAGCTACAGGATGCAAGTTATGTTTATTCAGAGATTAGGACCATATACAGTTTAACAGCTAGCTATAAAAATGTATCTTGCTAGGTACGAATGCAATGGACACTATTCTATCTGATCCGGGTAGAATTTCTTCCACTAAACTTAGTGGTCATTACAATGGAAGAGCACTTGTATCTTTCAGTAGAACAACATCTCCTGACATAGAGTTGATATTGGTCTTTCTCCACTTTTGATGTTGTTGCAAAGTGTTTAACCTTAGTTTTGGCACGCGGCTCATTTCAGAAGTAGAAGGCATTAACGGTTGACAGACAACTGTAAAAAACTCTGATATTGCAACTTGACATTAGGGTTACTTAAAATCATCCTACCGAAATAAATGTTATACCATTGTAAAGCTGACCAGTGGCGGCTATAAGAACCCGCGGGCCCCCCACAAATTTGTTCATCGGGTCCCCCTCTCCCAATAATCTTTTCCCGGATGTTTATCTTTTCGCCGGTCGGCGCTGGTGAGTCACCGCATTGCGCAACGTACTGATAGCTGCATTACTTATCGGCCAACGGTAAACAATACACATACTTCGTATCATGACATTAAATAATAAATACTGCTCTCTAAAAAATAATGGTTATTGCCGTTTTGGATGCACGATGCACAATCTTGTCTGAAGACATTTTACCTTATTTTAGTAATTTCTTGACAATACTCATAAAAATATTGTTATGATAGGGGGGGCCGTGTGGCAGGGCCCGTCACGGGTCTCCTAGGTCCCGGAAAAATTTCCCGAAAAATCCCAATCAAGGCTCGCGGGCCCTCCCAGCTCACGGGCCCTGCGGGCCCGCTATCGCCGCCACTGAAGCTGACGTTTCGTAGGTGCATATACATGTAATCAAAAGTTCATAAAACGCTATTTAATATTAATTTAATATATAATAAAAATATTTAATTAATTGGTAAAGTTTGGTGTGTTTTACTCTTAAAAATGGCTACTCGCAAACTCGCATTACAATATAAGCGTCCTACTTTTGTAAAGGTCAGGAACTGTAAATTTTTTCAAATAAATGTGCAATTGTACTGTTTTTAGTACAAATCTTTACCTATCTAACAGAGTTCGCCACATGTCTATAACTTTTATAGTATTCAATCTATAAATTAGATACGACAAAAACTCATTTTACAGATGTATTCAACAAAAAAAAGTTGTTTTCTTCAACTCAACCTTTAGCCTAGTAAATGGAGTCGTAGAGAAATGAATTATACGCCAATGAATAGCTCGTGTTTCAATCTTTCAAAGCTGTCTAACTTGAATTTCATAGAGAGAACAGAAAAGACATAAATATTTCTCGTAGTTCGGCAAGTTTCGCGAAAGGGGGCACCATGTTATGGCAAAAGTTAATGCCAATTCCTGGGTTAAATAATCTAGATACCACATCTTTCAAAATGAAGATGATAGTTGCTAAGCTAGCCTCCATCTGGAGCATAAAGCCATTATATCTAGAGTATGATGGCCTGCAATGGTTGTCTCTCTAGTAAGAAAATGTCAAGCATCTAAATTCTCAGAATCTTTATGAGAGCAATAATTCAATATAGATTTTACTTGACAGAAGATTGTTGACAATTAAGTTTTAGTTAGTATTTAGCTGACTTAATTCCTGATTCCCACAAGCCCCAAAGTTCTAGAGGGAGTGATGCAATGCCACTGAATTCTACATTTGATGGCATAGTATGAGGGAGTATGAGGGAGTAGTATGGCATCAAACATCAGTTGAGTAATATATTGCGATTTTTTATTGCTTCATAAAGAAGGTGTGAAATTAATTAGACATTTTTCAGCACTGACAATATTTGTGCTAAAGTCGATATAGTAATCTGGACAACAGTATCTTCATAATACAATACAAGAGAAAGCAGTGAGGAAGGTATCAGTGGACAGTGAAGTTTCACGTTCGAGGTGAAACGCCTTGGTTGTAAAGCATACGAACAAGCAAAGATATGAGATAGAAACAAACTAAAACACAAGATCTCATAAAAATTACATTTACTTAATCAAACATGTTTCAACAACAAATTCGCTATTCTCAGTGATGTATTGAAACGTGTTTGATTAAGTAAAGATAATTTTTGTGAGATCTTTGTAATACACATCTTTTTGAATTTTTGAATATTAGTAATGGAAACAAGAAATAAAAGGAGCAACGTAATTGGATGAATGAAAATAAATGCGGTAATGTAATTGGTTCTAAAAAATGGGAGAGGGATAGTGTCAATAATTGAGTTAAAGCTCATGATAGTATTAAAAAATGGGTAAATAAATCATAATAGATATCCAGTAATATGTTTTTTAAAGATAATAATGTTTAGATTTAATATAGAATTAGTATTTTAATGAAATTTTGTCTATGTAAAGTGAAAATGTTAGTTGTCAAGCAAAATGGGGTGGGGATTATATTCCGTGCTTGGAAGTGTGTGATCCCCTGGTGAGAAACCGCATGCGAGCGTGCAAAGAATCAGTCTTGATAAGTTAGTCGTTGTAAGAGTTCCTCGGCAGTTTTCTTGCAAGTCAGATATGTTCTCAGTAATGTAAATTTTAATTAGAACAATGTGTTTTTGAAAGAGGTGTTTTAAAAGTGAAGTTAAGAGTGGTTAAATAGACTATAGACATTGTAATTTAGTTTAGCCCAGTTGGCAGACAATCTTTGCTAAAATCAGACGTGTAATAGTTTATGTAATTTTATATAGAACAATGAGTTTTGTGAGAAAGGACGTTTTATAATGAAAGTGGAGAAATATAAGCTAGTTATTTAATGCATGGACGACCAGTGACAATGTGTTGTGTCGAGAAATAATTGTTAACACTATAAAAAATGAACAGTGATAACTACAAAGACTAAATGGACAATCCATTTTCAAAACATGGTACGGCCTACGCGTTTTCTTTGATATGAACATTTCGAAAGGTTTTTTTTAGTGAAAGACAGTAAGCTATTATTAAACAACTTTGTTTTCATAAAAAATAAAGCAGGCATGTGGTATTTCACCAATCATAAACTTAACAAAGAGACAATTGTTTTCAGCTCAGCATACAAGGAAATGCCGGATTTCGCTAATCGCAACCTGTGGACACCATCTTACGAGGGAAAACTGGAATCTTTGCCGCAACGTGGTAATATGTATAAAGACAATACTAGTACAATTGTGTGTTAGATTTAAGTCAATATTTTATATATATATATATAAAAATATAAATTGTATAATTTTAAATAAGTAAGATGTTTTAATATTTTCATATAAATGAATATAATTTTTTTTTTTTTTTTTAGACAAAGGATGTCTATCATAAAGATTTAAAATTTAACTTAAACGGATTAATCCAAGATAATTTTGAACATAAGACAAAAGATGCTTACAGTTTGTAGTACCGGTAATTGATTTAGAAAAATAGAGTCTTTTATTAAAAATTTAAGTCTCCTAAAGACAATGATAATATGATGAAAATCTAAAATTTTCAATTTAAGATAAATTTGTGTACATGTATAATTTAATATTGATAATAAACATTCAGTTTCAGAAAGATAGAAAGAATTTCTCATTTACGTTAATACCATTTGGAGTACACTTATAAAAGGATCTACGACCCTGAGCATATTTTAAAGTTAGGAAAAAATCCAAATTCAATTAGTCTAAATTGGTAAGCGTAATGCTGCCTGGTGCCCATAAAACGAGCAACTTATTCTTTTCTTTTTATTTAGAAAATAAATTAAATTCAAACCCTTGTATTTTCAAATTACTTCAATTATCGCACCAACTGTGGGGCAATTAGTTAATAAAGTAAGTCCCTGTATAATTCAAATTACTTCATCTTGTGTTCGAGTTTTTTTTTTTATCTAATATTATCTCACCAGTCAAGCTCCATATTTATTTACAAGCAAAGATATGTTTTGAGTGATTGGAGTTTTCTTTTGTGATCTAACATTATTGAGAAAGGTTCACAAAAATCAACGCCATAAAGTAAAAATTATCTAGAAGGAGTGACTCTAGGAGTTGGTAAATCAGCCATCATCAGTTGAAATAACTGACCATGGAATCCTGCGCAAGACACACATTTTGATAATTGCTGGTGGGTAATTATTCTTACTCTTAAAATCCAAAATTGGGATGTTAAGATAGAATGTAAAGATCGATGCCCTAGATGAAGGAATCTCAAATGGAAATCATTAATTATTAGATTTGTAAGTGGATGTTTATCAGGAAGACTAATCGGAAATTTTTTGATATAATTTAGGTCAGGTTATAATTTGTAGCCTACCATCCTAGACTATGAATATCATCTTGATTAATAAATGAGTTTAGTTTGTAGAATGTGTTGAAGTGTTGGTAATTTTGAGTGGTAATTAGAAAGATTTTTGAAGAACTTCAACTTGTGCTATTTTACAGCAGACTAAGAGTTCATGGTTTAACTTCTTTACAGTAAGAAATGGCTCAAATTTTTATTTTGTAGATACTTTGTTACAAAAGTATAAGCACCAAGACATTCTCATTGTAGTCTAGATAGTATAGAAGTGTGTGCAAAAGTCATCATTATTGTGATAAGATTCGGCTAATAGTGCGGAGATCTGTGAATCAGTCTTCCATTCAGCTAAGTCTACAGATGTAAGTTAGCAGTTGGGGCCAACTAGCAGCATCATCATGAAGTCATGCAGGCGGTCCTGACTATCCTCAACGGGTGTGCTAGTAACAATGGGTTTGCTAATGGTAACAAGCCACAAGAAACACAGTCAGCAGGGTTTGAAATATCTGAGGTATATCTCTGTTAGGATTTAAGTTTAAGTTAGATTCAAAATGAAGTTAAAAAGCAGTAGTTGGTCAGTTGCTGGGAGGTCAGCCGATCGACGGAGGGATTGGACCAAGACAGACACTCTGCCTGATGGGAAAATGTTACCAGGGTGCTGTGACGAATCAAGCTGATTAGTGAAGAGGACATACTACAGAAGATTATGACACAGGATCACAAAAGCACAGATAATAGAAGGTGTGAAATTTATGTGTAAAGAAATTTAGCAAATCTTTGGAATTCAGTTTAAATTCATAAAATTTGTCTCAATCATTGGGATGGTTATGAATTGAAGGCTTAGAATATTTCATTGATAGATTAGCTAGCGATTACATGTTTTTATGAATATCAAAATATTAAGGGATAACATTATAAAATGAAATAAATATATACATATATTAGAATCATATTTTGCTTGTATTAGAGAGATTTAAAAAATTAATATTGTAATATTGATAACATTAAAATTGTGGATTTTTTAATACAAACACTTTTAATACCTAACCATTTTTGTTTAGATAATTTATTTACTTTTCTTGAACCTGATAACAGGTTGACGTTGCATAGGAAATAATCTGTTGAGGCTTTTCATTCAAGACCAAAAATTTTAATAATTTCTCTTTTTTTATCGAAACAAAAAAAAAATTAAAGATGAGTCAGAATTTTGTTGAGTAAATTATTTGATTTGCTGTTTCATTTATAGAGTTTAAACACACCAGACTTCAATAAAGTGGTTAGATAATTTTCATAGATGATGGAGTTTTGTAATGGTTTCTTCTCCTATTACTATATCATCAACCTAAAACTTTCTTCTAGAACCTGACCTACTCAAGGAAAATAGTTTTGATCCTATCAAGGGCAAGCTGGTAAAGAGTTATATATATATATATATATATATATATATATATAAGCAATATAATTTATATGTATAGCAATTTAAGAAACTATCAAAGATAAATGCACATAAGGAAATTTTTTTAAAAAAATGTACAAAAACATATCAGATACAATGACCAATAATCAAAACAGGCAATTTCAAATTTAAGATACTATTAGAAAATGTTGAAAAGAATACTATAATGTGTGTGAATTCTTAATTAAATGACAGTGCATTAGATTTGTGAAATGTTTCATTAAAATTTGTGCTTTGGTTTGTATTTAACTGTAGTCTTAGTGAGTTAAAGAACATTCCAACCAGCAACCTATTCATTAGCAAATATTTTAATATTTGTACTTGTATGAAAGTTATGTTGCAATGGCTAATAAATAAAAACAGTATATTACAACATAAACTTTTGTTTACCTTTAATACTAATTTCAACACTAACACCTTCTGGATGTTGTTATCTAATTAATACTTAGGTTATATTCTATAATATCACCACCGAGAATGATATAAATACAGCTTGCTAGTTTGACTTATGTTACAGTCTTCATTAATAATTTTGTCCTTTGGGATTCTTAATGATGAAAGAATAATTTAGTGTTTTCGATGGAATTATACATAAAACTCTAGAGAATTATCGGTTCTAATTTAATGAGTTTTTACAAACTAGCAGTTGTAATGTTTCAATAAAACTAAACAAAACAATTAAATACTATGTTATGTTTTTTAATGTAACTTAAATAATACACAAATACCTTTGAATAATTAAATCATGTCAGAGATAAATTATTATTAGCTAATAGAAGAAAACCTTAATATGAATTATTGAATTGTATACAATTAATGCAATTCAAAAATGATAGTAATCTATTGTGATGGTTGTGTAACCACTAGTTATATAGAGTGCATCATTTAAACTGAGGCAAGTGAACATCTACAAAATGCCAAGCTTTGAAAATATGTTTTAAACAACAGCTTTTTTCAATAGAGGGGAAATAAAATTACATTTTTTTCTATGTTTTCAAGATCATTTGAACATCAATTAAATTTTTTAAAAAATAGAAAGTTATAGTTTTTGTTGTACATTCTTATTCTGTACAAAATATTTTAAAATCTTCTGACTGTCAAAATTTGTTTCTTGAAAAACATAGTTTTTAGGCAAAATTACAAGAGACAAAAAGCTAATAGAATATTTTTGTTATCAATTATTTCATTGCAATAAAATTTAATTATCAAAGTGAAAAAAATATTCTTAAAATTTTCAAAGTTTTATTAGGTTAAAATAAACCATTTTTTGTCTCTACTCATTTTACTTAATTTGTATTATTTATTTATTTGTATCATGGCATCTGTTAAATCACCTCTACTTGAGGCGATCAGGCAAGAAATATGTTACACATTCATAATTAAAATTACAAAACAAAATAAACCAACACTACACTAATAATACACATGCATAATATAAGAAATGTGAATTTAATATTATATAATGGTTCAAACATAATTTATTTTAATGTCAAATATTTATCCAGTGAATAAAATGCTCAATTCAATACCCATACAGTATTTGAAACTGTTGTTGAAATTGTTTAGAATTGTCAATGGATCTCAGATCGACTCGCAACTTTATAAATATTTGGAATCATATATTTTGGTGATGACTCAAAAATGGAAAAGTCAGGTTCCATTGGTATTTTCAAAGCCAAACAGAGGCTTTAGTTGGTTTATGCCTCTTGTAAGGGACATGAAAACATTACGATTATTTTTTTCAGAAGTTATTTTCTTCATCAATATAAATTGAAGTCATAGGTAAAATATTTAGATTTTTAAAAGACTGTTTACAACGAGTATAATTTAGACATGTTTGCCTAATTAATTCTAAAGATTATTATTTTTAATTTGTTAAATTCCTGCTGCTCCAGATGATTTACCCTAAGCTAGAATACAGTGTTTAAAAATAATAAAATAATATTAATAAAAGAATGATAAATGGACAATTGAATATTTAAACTAGTGGACATTTTAAGACTCTAATGCAAAACAAGTAGGATTTAGTTTCATAGGCTTTGTTATTTAGTTTGAAGTTCATAGTTTTAGTTTTGGAGCAATTTTTACTCATTTAGTAAATTTGAAACCATTTAGGCTATTATAGTTACAATGATTTTTTGCCTTGAACAACAAAATAAAAATCTTTAAAAAAAACATACCTTTGACATAAAAAAATTACATTTCACCATCTTAAAACACATTTTTGAAATAAATTATATGATTTTTATGTAATAGTTGTTCAATGGATATTTTTTGGGTTATATTTATATCGGCTCATAATAATTAGTTGAGATATTAAATGAAATGTATTTGTACCATGTTTGCAAATAAACTGAAACAACTATATTTATATTGAATCTAATTTTTTTTTTTTTTTTTTTTTTTTTTTTCAAAATAATTGTTTCATATGAAACTATATTATTGTTTTACATTTTTGTAAATCAATTGAAATAACGCAATTTTATCTAATCCTATTTTCAGAGAAGTTTAGAAATAGTGGACAGATGATCATCATTTTTCTTCATGAATGATTTGGAGTTTTTTCTGCTACTGCAGTTGTTTTCGGACCTTTATAGGAATTTCAACCTCATGATTTTTGTCTTGTTTTAAATGAAATCCCTTTTATTTAAAAATAATAATGTTCTTAATACTAGGTTTAGCAAGAATCATCACAAATAGGTTACGTTAGGTTGTTATATATAACTACTGATAAATGATAGAGTAATTCAAGACACAGGTAAAGTGTGAAACATAAGCCAATATGCAATTAACATTCATAACAACTTTGTACCGGTACTTTGTTTACTTCCTTATTTAGTTATTTCCTTATCCTATATCAATTCTATAGCTAACAATGCAAATAAGAAATCAAATTTTACACTTTACAATGTCTAATGTCCATGGAATCATTCATTTCTTTAGTTTTTTGATTATTTGTTTAATAAAACTCATTTCTTTGACTAAATTTTCAGTTGAGAACATCATCATTTTATGAAAAATGAAAGAGATTTGATTAAACAAATATGTGGGTTTGGAATTTCAAAAAAATTATCCTTGTTTTCTTGTTATACATCCTTTAAGGATGCTTGAACAAATCTTGATGTTTTTGATTATGTTATAAAGTACAAATAGTCCAGTGAAACTTATGCATATCTAGATAGTGTTAAATGATATTTACTAATATGTATTGTTCATACACGCAATTAAAGTGAACAACATAACAAGTAGATGAAACCATTTTTTTAGATTATGATTGTTGTTTTAAGGAACAAAATATTTTCATCTATAAGTGGTTGTTTGGAAGAAATTATTTTAGTTTCCTTTATCAGTTTGAGATGGACCAGAAAGGCTTGTCCCGTATCACCGTATCAAGATAACTTGCAAGGAATGACAAGGTTACAAGTAGGGCCTACCGTACCAAAATAGAAAGGGTTACTTAGCAGAAACAAAGCAGTGAAAGTAGTTCACCCCAAAACTATTACAAATCAAAAGGGCAGACTCTTATAATATTGAAATATTTACTTGTGTCTTAAGACAATGAAAACTCATTTTCTTAAAAAAAATGTGTTTTTTATTTTTTACGATTTTTGTTCTTACGATGCAATCATGTAAAATATATTATTCCTTAAAATCCATAATTAATAAGTTATAGACCATAGAAAGTTATATCCAAAATTAAAATTTTATATCAGTTACTTTATTAAAGTTAATAAATAATAATTAGATTCAAGATTGAAAATATTTTACATGATTATTATGGGGCTCTTCAAGCACGATAATATAGCAAAGTTTGAACAATAATGGGGCAATATGGGTTTGTGAGATATAATGGTTATAAGGAGGGAAAACCACAATCTTTTCATATAACCAAAATATAATGATTTTGACAATTTAGTAGTGATTATAATTGTTTAAATACGCGTTAGTAACCAATGCCCATTAGAAAAAAGTATAATTCCCAGATAAATAAATCAGAAATTGTCATGATGATTTCGACGAAAACACACTGATATTAAGAAAAAACAAGAGTCAGGTAATTAAATAAGTGTAAAGATAAATTCGATGTAGAATCCATAGGGGATCATAAGAAAAATAGAAGAAAAATTCAATTTTAAAAGTTACAGGAGATATAAGCAAATTACCAAACTCAAAAAAGAGTATACATTTGGTCATAAAGATTGGTTGGAAAGTGGGGATGATAAAACTATAAAATGACTTTCCCAGAGCTTAGAGGTTCATTCTGATTATCCTGTTATTATCATCAGCATAACTCTAATTACTTAATTGTTATAGTTTTAAAATCATTCTAACATTTTGTTCACATTAGTCTTAAAATTCTTAGATGTGAACAGTGTAAAATTTCCTACGATTAAATAAAAAACTAAAAGCCTAATAAATGTAAATTCAGCCAACTCTATAAATTGGCATAATTTTGGAACATAAGTAGACACAACAAACAACTTTAATTAATCATCAAAATCAAGAGAGAACACTCGAACTTCAGCAACTGCGCTCTTGAAGATAGGATCAACATTCATCAGCCGCTCTCTGGATTTCAAGCCAACAGTAGAACGGACCTAAGTCTGCTAAGAAGCCGTGGACCTTGCAAATTGGAGGAATCCAGACTGAAAGAACGAGAATTCGATCATCGCTTTTATAAGGTACCGAAATATCAAAATTAAACAATAAATCAATATTCAATTATTTGTCTGTAAATGTTATAATATAGAGTTGAGGAGATAAATTTTGACAAATTAATCCTAAAACCATACATTACGTTATTTTGCATACTTACCTGATCTACTTTTGTTACTCTAAAATTTATGTTAGTTGTAAGTTGTAAGTCAGATCAAATCTAAACTAAATTCAGGGATCATAGTTCTCCAAATGGCACAACTCGAGAAAGAGTCATAAATAGGCTCACTCTGCTTAAGCAAAATCCAAATCATAAAAAATTCATTAAAATCCTTACTTATAACATTACGTGTAATTATTTAAAAAATAAGAGGGTTTGAATTTACTTTATTTTTTATGAAAAAAGAAAAAGAGAAACTAACGTTTATTGATATTGGGCTCCATGGTAACTCTTTGATTACCAAAATTTTTAGTATTATTTTTAAGTTAATGTAATTAAAAAAATTTCTTGGGATTGTGAATACTTTTCAAAGTGTACTTCAGTGGTGGTTCAAAGAAAAATAGAAGTCCTTTTTGCTGAAACTGAACATGTTTTATAGTATAACAAACAAACAGAACACAATTCTCACAAAAAATACGCCTAAGTATCAGACGCGTTTAAAACGACAAGGTCGTCCTCTCAGTGATACAAGAGCTACACCAATCAAACTATAACTGAATCTAATGTTGCGCCGAACCCCATATTTATACAAACTAGGGGGGGGCGTTGCTTATTATTAAACTCTGCCAAGGCGATAGTACGCGCCACGTGTCAATTTAACATATAGCTAATACAAGATAATCGAACTAACCCTACATTTAACATTATACATTATATTTTACATTAATATAAAATTTTGTATAAGTCCTAGTTCATTATTTACAATTATGTCCTGGTACTTAATAATATAAAAAGTCTATATATTTATACAAACTGTAGGGGGCCGTGGCTTTGTATTTTACACTGCCAAGGCAATAGTACGCGTTTCGTGTCAGTTTAACTACTTAAGATGTAACATATAGCTAAAACAAGATAATCGAACTAACCCTACATTTAACATTATACATTATATTTTACATTAATATAGAATTTTGTATTCTAGTTCATTATTTACAATTACGTTCTGGTGCTTATTAATATAAAAAGTTTCCCAAGCATTCATAACAATATGGAATTTTCTTTTTTGAAATAATGCCCTTCATCTAAACAATGTTTAGCCATAGCTGATTTATCAGGCCTATTATATTTGAAATGAGCAAAATGTTCATTGGTTCTTGTTTTAATCCTCCGTTTTGTTTGGCCTACATATATTTTCGGACACATTTCACAACATATACAATAAATTCCTGATTTATCATGCTCCTGAATTTGGTCTTTTGGATTTCCCAAGATCTTGTAAAGATTATTTTCGGCACACATTGCTACAACATGAACATTGTTTAATATGAACATGTTTTATTTAATAACATATTGGTTATGGATACACATAAAAGTTTGTTATAAATTTTTATATTAAACACCTTATTTTAAATCAATTTTTATTTTATCTTTGTAATATTTTATTTACTTTTTAAGAAAGTCAAAATTTTAATAATTAATTGCATCTACTTTTATGGTTGCAACTCAATGAAGTTAATTATAAAAGAAAACAGATACATTTTATCTGCTTTAGAATTATTTAAATTATTTTACTTTAATTAAATTGTGTCTTTCAAAAAGACATTCTTTATATTCAAACATCAAAATTTATTACTTATGCAACTTCTAAAGTTTAAAAATCCTATAACTAACACATTTAACAAAGAATTGATTTTACATTTTTTATACAATGTCTGAATAGAAATGTTTTTATACATGTTACCAGTCCTTCTGTAGATCACAATTCATTCCTTGGGAAATGATGAGTTGTCTTTCTGATGGTGAACTTCCGCCATTTTTCTGCACGTAGAAAACATTGTCCTGGTACTGGATTAATCGAATTTATCTATCTTTTTTCTGGTCCCCGTCATTCTGTTGTTAGTGGGCATACCTTCTAACTAATCTACCTATGATTACACAGTTCAATGTTATTTTATGAAACGTCTTTGTTTGATTATCAAATGATATCTACTCAAGATTGTTTTGGAAACCACGTGTACGCCTTTTTTAGTTCATACAAATAAAAATTCAATTTAAGTTAATATTCACTGTATTTTTTGTTCACAAAACACCTCTCTAAATAGTTCATTACCCGGTCAGATGTAATTATATAATCTTAAAATACTTAGGCTACCTACCTTATCGCCATTTTATTGTTCGTTTTACGTTTGAACAACATTACAACCGTCTATGTCGTTCAGAAACTTATTTCTCGAATATCTACACTAATTTTACCGTTTATATGTTTCTGTTCTTTATCTATATCACGTTGATTTCATGTCAAAAGATATATTTACACAAATTTCACTGTTCCATTAAAAACTTTTGCCAAACCGTCCATACGTCCATCTAGCTCATACACTACATCCCGATTGTTCCAAGCTAAGAAAAGCTTGCATAAAACCACGTTTTCCATACATAATTTTACTTCCGCCTGACAACCGGCACTTTACATCACATATACACGAAATTCTATTCAGTTTTTAACTCTACATTAATTCTAAACATTTTTATATTACAATATATTCTTCTGGATATATTATTTGACAATTATTTTACTTTTTTATTTTAAATATTTCTCTAGATTCTATTTTGATTCACGTCATTACTTCTCCATGATCTTAGAACCAATCGTGTTTCTCCATATTATAATCACTCACCATCACGTAATTTCTTTTAGACCATATGTTTTCATGGTAATAGTTCAAAAATTAAAAAAATGTATGTATTACACGCGGGTTAAGGGGTGTATTACGGCAATTTCTTGCGTTCGATATCTTCTGTTTTCTGTAAGAAAGGGCTAAGTATTAGAGCTAGGATTCGTGTACTGGTAAATAGCCCTGACCTCGAGGCAAAGCAAATTGTCGCAAGTTCTGTCATTATTCACAAAGAGCAACTACACATATGTTTGACAAAACTAAACCAATATCATTCTTCACAATAATTGTGCAACCCATGTAGTAATAGTTCGGTTCCTCTTTGAGTTGTGGTAGTTTCAGATTGTTCTTATTCTATCATGGCTTTATATATACTTAACTCGTCATGAAGACAAAAAAATTGAAAAAATTATCATTGCTGGATAATAATTTTCTTGGTAACCCTATTACAACAAAACACAGTGTGTTAGTATTTGTTATTGAAGTACCAAATAATCAGCTTGCACCAAATAAGAGCAATTTTATTACATGTAGAACTATGATGCAAATAAAGAGACCAAAAGTAAACGTGGTGTGATTATTTTTATTTTTTGATCTGAAAGTGTTCTTTATGCTGCCAAACACAATGATAATTGATAGGAGACTTCAAGTTATAACCAGCTTGAAGATTTGATGTTATAGTTTTTATGGAATTACTCATCTCGTAAATATAGTTAGGTAACTATCAATTATACCTATTCATTTTTTTTTGTTTTTTTTTTTTTTGTAACTCAATATACATTGTTACTTTTTTAAATTTTATATTTATAATTTGGTCTATGTTGTATACCTGTTATTTGTATGTTCAAGAAATACATGATCATGTATTCAATAATTTACTAAGCTTTTAAATTACAAAAAAGAGCCGTGACATGTCTGGTGGGATCAAAACATAATATTCATGGAAGGATGTCTTCATAAGATTATCAATTATATTTGATAGAGAATCATGAACATAGAAAATAGACCAGACCATAAAATGCTTATAGATATTTTCAATTACAAGAAATAAATATAATTTTAGGGAATCTTTGAAAGCATTGCTTCGAGATGAGAAGAGATTGGATGAAATACTGAAGAACAACTAGGTACTTGTGGTGAAGGTATACCACAAACATTAGACCATAGGCGTCACTTGATGCTAGAATTAATTGATCAGCTCCAATAATATAATTTTTAGCTTGGCTCCCATAAATCAAGATAACATGACAGTACCAAGCTATATGAATATGAAATTTATGAATGCTCTACCAAATACAGGCAAGTTAAAAAATAATTCAAATAATTTTAAAACATTACTATAGCCTACCTTAAGGAAAATACATTTTAATCTGTGAACCAATTTTTAAGTAAGCAAATTGATAAGAATAATTTTTATTGTATTTTATCATTAGTAACAGATGTCTTGTAAGTCAAATTTATTATTTGCACCTTTTATTGTTCAGTTATTGTCTTTGGTTAATTTTTGGACTACCGGTATGTCATTGTTAATAACTTATGTGATTTTTTTTTTTTTTTTTTTTTTTTTTTGGAATCACTATAAATAGGCGATCAAATGGAAACTATAAAATTTAATGAAATATATTTGCATGACTGTGTGTATATATATTTTTGTGTGTGAAATAAAATGTATTTTAGAAGAAAAAAAAGTATAAATGCATTTTAGTATTTTAAGTAATATATAGTATGAAAATAAGTGTATTTATTATGTTTATATACTAAGTATAAACTACTTTTGAGAATGAATATTGATTGTAGATTGTATGAATGAAAAATAGAAATGGATATAATATATTTTTTCTTTATTTATTGAACTAAACCACACCATATTAATTTTCAATACAATTTTATACTTCTTCTTCCCAAAGTCTATTTAACTGTATAAAATAAAATAAATAACTTTCACATCACTAAAAATACAATAACCAAAAAAATATACTTAAACTAAATAACAACTAAAATATTTTATTTAACTGTCTAAATTATTGACACTCTGACTGACCTAAAAATAAAAACAACAAATAAATTCATGAAAACAGAAACATACACATGCATGTGCACGCACACAAACATACAAAAGATGGTACTCGTGTAAGACATATAGTCTGTAGTGGAGATATCATTATAAAAAAAAAAATACATAATAAAAATATAATAGACAGATGACAATAAAATAGTTCATTCTACTCACTAATATAGCTTAATTACAGCTTTTAATTATATAATTTAAACAATTTAAGATATACTGTATAATTGAAGTCGGCATGTATAAGGGCAATAATAATTAAAAATCATAATAACAAGTTTAAAAAACTCAAATAATTTACAAAAAAAACAAAACAATAAATACTTCAAAAAATAAAATAACCCATCCTCCTGTGAGAAAATCCAATTTTATAGATTAATAAAATTACAGCAATTTTGATTTTTCTGTTATATATATATATATAGGTAATAAATTTAATATTCTGGAGCCAAGAAAACGCTGTGTATTGTTTCTTATACACAAATGATGGCAAATGTCTGAACAAACAATAATATTAAAATGTAGCCTAGCTCTTAAAAGGAAACGTAATACAGATGTTTATGTCATGTCAACCAAACATCAATTCCGAATGACCTCTGTTACTGCAAAAACCAAAACAGGGATGGAGATAAAAACAAAACCAATAGCTGTAGCAAACTACAATGAAAACAAGATTGGTGTGGACCTAATGGATTAGATGATGGGATACCAGACATTTTACAGAAAAAGCCTAAAATAGTGAAAGAAGGTGTTTTTCAATATATACAGTATTGATGATGGAAATGTGTCAAAAGTTTTATTCTGTACAGTAAAATCTGAACCGAAAACAAGTACCTGCAAATTTCTGATTTTATTACAGCAATTGGTGAGAACCTAGTTTATAAGGCTGAAACTGAGAAGCCAACTTTGTCTGTAGATTCTAATGTTGACTGACTTCGAGAACAGCACTTCCCAACTAAGGTAGCTGGAAGAAGTATCCTCAAAGTGTATGTTTCGTTTGTTCTGAAAAATGGACAGCAAACTGTGTATAGTATGATATGAATCAGTATATGAGTGCAGGCCTTGTGATGTAGGTTTATGTATCCAGCAATGCTTAACAGGTTATGAAGGTTAAATGCTTAACAGGTTATGAAGATTAAATAATTTAACATAAGAAAAGGCAATGTGTTTATATCAATATTATTTTATATCACAATTTAAGTGTGTTTTAATATTTTACAATGATGACAAATAGTTTTTATGAAAAATTAATTTGTTTTTTGGTGATTTTTTTGTTAACCCCTATATTTTAAAACCCGTCTATAAAATATTCCTTTTTTGTAAAATCTATTTCACAAAATTAGGTTTATAAATGTATATCAATGTAAAATATAATTCACAAAATAATTTTGGTATGATTTTTTTTCTTCTGAAAAGACAAAAACACCCAGTCCACAAGGAAAAACACAATGGCTGTAGTGACTAACTTCATAGCAAGCACCATTAAAAAAATAGTAAACAAGCAAGTGGTGTTGGCCGTAGTTGCTACGGTCATTGTCTTTAAAGTTAAACTTCAAATATAAATCTAAGAGCAGGCCCGGAACTAGGGCGGGGCAGGGGGGCACGTGCCCCGGGCGGCAGATTTCAGAGGGCGGCAAAATTTCAAAAGTTTATAAAAAAAATAGTATGTTATTAAAAAGTTTTCAAAATAATAACAATACAATCAATATTGTTTAATTTTATTTGATTTTTTTTGCATAATTTATAAAATTTATTATACTGTATACCAAGTTAATTCTTAAGTCTTATAAGACCAAAATTAACGCAGCTCGTGGATCTGGATTGAGTGTTATGCCTACTACTAATATGAGTTAGAGGCCAGAGCTCTCGGTAGCGGGTCGGGAGCGCGAGTGTCTCTTTGTGTGTGTGTCAATCATGCCAAAACAGCTGGACATTTCGAAACGTATCTAGGCGTTTGGTTTCCTGGAGAAGGACATAAGAGAGTTAGTCTACCAATACACCGCGCTCGTGCGTAATCGCGCAAGATTTTCAATTTTTTTCCGATCTGCCCGCCCAAGGTGTCATTCGTGTCAGCTCGCCAAGAGGAACAAATAAGGACTTACATTTTTGAGATTCAACCCACCGATTAGCCGTGAAAGCGACAAGAACCCGCGTGAAACACACTCATTTTGTGTCAATCACGCCAAAAAGGATGGACATTACGAAACCATTTTCCGTATCTAGGCGTTTGGGTACTCGGTGAAGGAAATGGGGGATGTTGCTTGGTCTCCCAATGCGCCACACTCACGCGCAACCACACTAATTTTCACTTTCGATTTAGCTCGCCAAGACGAACAAATAAGGTCCTATACATTTTTGCGATTCGACCCAACGATTAGCTGCTAAAGAATCTACCATCTGAGCTCTCAGAAAAAAGAAAAAGGAAAAAAAATGCCTGATGAGCTGTGTGGTGATGAATATCCAAGTGCTGAGAATGAGTGTCAAATAGCCATGTTAGAATTTATTGACGGATGATTACGGAACTCAGTGACAGGTTAAGGCTTTGGACAACATAAACAGCAAGTTTAAATTTTTGAATGGAGTTCGAATCAAAGAAATGCAAGTAAAAGATCTAAAAATGAAAGCATAATTGGCAAACATCTACACTGCGAATCTCAACAATGAAGAATTTAAATTTGAAATAGTAAGTTTCAAGCACCACGTTTTATTAGTTGACGATAAATTAAAAGAAGCCACAGCAAGAGAAATGTTAAGTCTTATTTATAAAAATAAACTGGAGGAAGGCTACCCAAACATCACTACTGCACTGAGAATGTTTCTCACGCTGCCAGTTACAGTGTCATCTGAGAGAACGAAGTTTTAGCAAGCTCAAAATCATCAAAAACTACATGAGAAATACAATGGGACAGGAGAGACTCTCTAATCTAAGCATAATATCAATTGAACACAAACGAGCTTACCTTATCAATTTTGACGTCATCATCAGTACATTTGCAGCTAAGAAGGCTCGAAGAATTCAAGTTTAGGTACAATATATAACATTATTTAATAAACATTTTTCATTTCATATCAAGACATGTGATTGTTTTCATGGATATGTTCTTTTATTTTATTCTCAACTATGTCTAGATAATTTTTTGTTTGTTTTATTTTGTTATTGTTAGTTAATTTAATTTTTTTTTGCTATTTAGTTTTATTCCTAATGTATATTTATATCTATAGTTTATTCTAACTGACTATCAATTGTCTAATTGTGATAATTATCTTAATTGAATCTAATTGTGTTAGTATATACATATTTTTGTTTTAATGTAATCATTTTACTACTTTAATTCTATTGTAATTTAATTATTTTCTTATAACATTGTTAATTTTGTTTAATTGGGCTTAAAAGCCTGTTTGTGTAAAATAAATAAATAACATTCCAACTTCCGACCAAGCTAAAATGACATTTATTGGTGTAATTTTTTGCGTAGTTGCAATTGAGTTACAAATACAAAAAATTATTTGTATTAGTCATGTATAAGGGTATTAATGTAATAAATAAGTGCTTTTCATAAATGAAACTTCTTCATAACATACATATGGTGTGTAATTTCAACTACCGCATCTAAAAAATAGCTTACGGAGGTATTGTATTTTAATAGTGGGGGAGGGAGGAGGGAGGAGGGAGGGGTGATGGGGCGGCAAACTGATCTTTGCCCCCCCCCTGACAAATCTTCTAGTTCCGGCCCTGTCTAAGAGGTATTTTTTTAAATTTTCTAAAAAATGGTTTTTGTGTTAAATTTACTTTTTCTTCGCAATTATTCTATAATTTATATTATAGCATCTAAATTATTTTTATTATTTTTTGTATTTATAATTTTAATTTATTTTTAAGTTTTGTCAATTAACGTAATCTAATGTTGATAATCAAAGCAAAGTTAATAGATAGTGTAAAGGTTCTTTGTTTCTCTGCCACGGCATGTAGAAAATTATAATATCCTTTAATCAATAAACAATACAATTTACAGCCTTTAGTAAGAACTGTGATCAAGTCATTACCATCACTTAAAGAGTAGTGTCAGATTATTATAGATACAACCAGTGATGAGCTATTTGAACAAAAAAGTATTAGCTTATTATTGAATAGTTCACTTTCATTAGAATATTCTATAGTTTTGAAAATATTAGATTAGTCGTTGAAAGGAATACTCTATTATTCGAGTGGCTATATCCAAACTCATTTGATTCAAATGGTTTTATCGAATATTTAGTATTCCACTACATTCTTTAAAACTACAATTGGTAGTGACAATAAAATTCCATTTTTGCTCATTTTTCAATACTTTTTAAAATTCACTAAAATATCAATATTGTCCAAAAACCAACTTGTTATATATCATTTTTCATAAAGTTTATTTGTGAAATAAAAAAGTTATATATATATATATATATAGATATAGATATATATAAGTAACAATTTGGAGTTAGTATGTTAAGAAATAAAAATATGGAGTGAAATGTGAAAAATTCAAAAAAGTGCACATGACGAAATTGTCTTCTTTTTTTCAAGATATGTTTTGGAATTTATTTGTGAGTAGATATCGGTAAAAAAAAAAAAAAAAAAAAAAATCAATTTCTATGAAAAAGTAAAATAGATGAAAAGTAAGGGTTACATTGAAAAATTTACCGAAATAGTAATATTACCCTAAACTCAATTTATTAGGCTTAATATCATTTTTCTCAGAAGAAGGCATATCAAATTCATATGCAGAATAAAAAAAAAAAATTATATTTGGACTTTAAAATATTGGAGTTAGTATGTCAGGATTCAAAAAATGTGCAATCAAAAAACCGATGCCAAAATGCTACAAAAATGCTTATATCGGGTGAGCCAGAAGTCACTCAACCCGAAATTCGAAAAAATATTGTGGCAGGAAATTTGGTTTCTTGATGGCAAAAATGCTTGTGTTGGTAACGGATGACCTTGTGGGAGACGTATAGCATATGATACTCAAGCAATATCCCTCCTATTTTATATCAGTGAAGAGTTAGGTGTGTGCGGACAAACACACGTTTTCCCCAGGCTGAACGTGGGTGTATTCTTGAAAGTTACTTTAAATCGCAATAATTTTTTTAATGTCAGGAAGGCTAAATAAATATATTTCTTTTATTCCTGAAAGAAGAGTGCTTAATAAATCAATGATTTCACGCATAGGTAGTCACTCGCTTTAGAAGTAATGGTAGGGTGAATGATTGTGAACGTTTCGGCCAACCTTTGGAGTAAAGTAATGCCTCATTGGAAAATATCCGCACATCCTTGCTATGTTCACCAAGAAAGTCAATACGAAAACTGTGTTAGCAAACCGGAATGTCTTACAGGAGTGGTCGCAGAGCTACAAAGCAGCTGAAACTCAGTCCGTATAGCACTAACTTTGTGATGAGTTTCAAGAACCTGATAGAGGAAAAAAAGACTTTATTACATTCAATGGTTTTTGGGTTTTTTTGTAACACAGTGTTCGAGTGTTTAATTATGTTTTCTACTCTGATCAAGCGTGGTTTCATCTAAGTGGATATATAAACAACCAGAACGACATATATTGGAGTTCAGACAACCCTCACGTTTTCCATGAAACCCCGTTACATTCACAAAAGTTTGGAGTTTGGTGTACAATTTAGCGAAAAAGAATTGTTGGTAAGATTTTTCACAGTAACAATAACAGCTGAACTTAACGTTATCATGCAATTCGTAGCATTGTTACATGCTGATGACGAGACTGCTGGCTGCAGAAAGATGGTGCAACAGCGCACCACACAGCAAATAACACAGTGATAATATTGCAAGTGTTCTTTGGGGGACACATCATTATAAAACAGAATTTTCCTAAAGGTCTCTCAATCTCCAAGTGCTAAGTCATGATGCCAGTCTGTGAAGCATGGAACCGGACATAGTCCAATCTTGTTTCCTCTGTTATCGTGGCAAGTGTTGCATGCAAAATTAGTTGTCTTCCTAATTTTTTCATTCCGGAAACAGCGTCACCATCTGACAATTTTCTTTGATTATATGAGATTTGTTAGTCATAAAAATAGATGGCATTGTTCAGACTACAATTATCTAACTGGGGCTCTTTTATTAAGTAAAATCTTATCTTTAATTGAAAGTAACAAAATGTTCACTTTTTAAACTCAATAAAGATTCTTCAAAAGTGAGTGTGGTGTTTCAGCTGGTGTACGAATTGCCCAGGGTGTTGCGAGTTGCAATCCAAGAAAGTGTCTAATAATAACCTCTCGGAACCGTAAGTACAATTGGTTCCCATGCTCTTAGAATATAGGAATGTACCATTCCACAGACATGCATCGAACAAATGAGTAAAAAAGCTTTTACATATCACCTCAGAGATTTTCATGGAATAGAATAATAAGATATCATTTGGCCACTCCTGTCAATCCCAGACTTATTCTTATTATGGGCTACAACCATTTAAGGCTTGATCACTACCTGGCCTCTTTTATTTGTGACTCTTTTTATCTCAGGACCATGAGTTGTAGAAATGGGTAACAGATTTCTTTTGTCTTTTCATTTCATAATGTAGTAAACAGTGTGTTGATTACTATTTGTTTGTGGATTAGCAGCCCACTTTGGTTGTAGAGTTATGCATATGTTTGTATGATTGTCCGTAAGATACTCTGTCAGGTCCACACTATTGTAAAATTTATCCCAAAACACTGAGTGTCCCTCTCCAATATACTTTTCTATGAGATGTACAACCACCTCAAATGTATGTATGATAGTCCCTTCTCCAGTATAAATCAAGATATTGAGGTTGAAGCAGGTCCAAGTTCGTACAGTTGGTACCATACTTGTGTTGTTTATTTTTAATGGATTGTTTAAACGACAGCCTGCGCCTCAGGAGAATCATGGCTTCATCCAATGATAAACATTTACTTGGACTAAGAGCCCCTTTAAAAATAGACAAAACATTATTTTGTGTTTTGTGCAATTTATTACCACTAACAACAGATTCTATTTCGTAAAACCACAGGCATCTTAAAAGTACTTCAAATTGGTTTGGAGACATTTTGTCAGTGTATATAAAGTTCATTTGTTGACCAGAAATCTTGAGTGGGGAAATTAAGGTTTCCCATATACATACACAAACCTAAAATGAATCTTTTTAAACTCTTCCAATATAGTAGGCTTCCAGTATCTTAAGTTAAAACATTTACTTGGAGGGTTTCCCTGAAAACGTTGACCACGTTTGTTTATTCATGACACTATATCATTTATTAGGTTTCCGTCAAATATGTTAGAAAATATTTCAATTGGATGGGTAGATTGAATGTGATCTTCATTTCCTGTAAATTATTCATGATTATGAAGTACATTTAGAATGGCTTTTCAAATATTATGACCAGCTGTACATTCTTGTTGCACATTATTTATAACAAAATTTACATTAGGTGTGTTTGAAATATCATTCATAACATTGTATTCAACAACAAAGTCATTATTTGGATCATTATGTAAAGAATAATTATGAACTAGGGAAACATCAACAAGCATAGGCTCACAGCCCCACTTTGTATATGGGCTGATTGGGCTATAGCCCAGAGCGCCAAATATTTAGGGGCACCAAATTTCCAATTTTTTTTTACAATATTGTTTTGATTAGTTTTGTTGTAATGTTCCACTCTAAAGACAACCTCTTGAGGTGTGAGCACTTACTTGAGGTAGGAAATACCCGAAATCTTTCCCCGGTAATTAGAGCACTCAAAAACTGCATAAAAAGACCCTACACTTCGTTTACTCATCTCAATAAACGTCAAGTTATATGGTTACACAGTATTTGATAGAGGGCAGGGGTATGAGCGGGAATGGGTGTTCGCACATCAAAGTTTTGACAATGCTTCTAACATGTCCGGGGCCTACACAGGACTGCAGGCCAGGATTAAGCAGCACAACCCACCAGCACAATTTGTTCCTTGTGTGGGGCATTCATTGAACCTTGTTGGTTCCGCTGCTGCTGAATGCTGTACTGAAGTGGTAAAATTCTTTTCTTTTATACAAGAGTTGTACAATTTTTTCTCCATGTCAACCCACAGGTGGGAAGTTTTAAAAGAGCACTTAGACAAAAACCATATTACTGTAGTTAAGTCTCTATCTGATGCTAGGTGGTCAGCTCGAGCAGATGCCCTAAAAGCTGTAGTGAAAGGGTATAAAGAAATCTAAAAATCTCTGAAAGTCTTGTCTGAAGATCCCATAGCAAAACCTGGAGTTCAATTAGAATCACAAGCTCTTGAAAAACTGTTTCAAAGTTTTGAAACTGCTTTTTTATGCATACTATGGAATGACATCCTTGAGAGAGTTGACAAGTGTAGTGACAACTTACAAAAGCAGACCATGCGTCTTTCAGCGGCTACGAAACAGATTCACACTTTAGAAGCATTCATCAATGGAAAAAGAGACGAATTTGACAAATATGAACAATCCACAACTGCTCTTCTTGGATGTGAAACTCCCACTTATTCCAGAATTAGAAAACGCAAAATATTTGCTGATGAAACAGATGAAGTCGAATTTGATGGAAGGTCAGCTTTTAGAATTAAAGTATATCTTAAAATCATTGATTCATTGAAATCAAACTTTAGTAGACATATGAAGTGTTGTCGGACCGCTTTGAAGTTTTGTCACTTCTCGTGTTGCTGTCGAAGGAGCCTTCAAATGAATCTATTGCGAAGGATGCAACAAAGTTGGTAAAGTGTTATTCAGTGGATATCAGTGAAGAATTTGTAAACGAGTGTTCCCATTTCAAGATGTACCTTGAACTTGAACTGGAAGGCATGAAGACCATACCTGAGGTTTACAAGTACATAAGAAGTAACGAGCTGTTTACCACTTTCCCCAATCTTGAAGTAGTGCTGAGGATTTTCTTGACGCTTCCAGTGATCAACTGTTCTGCCGAAAGAGGGTTTTCAGTTTTATCTAGAGTGAAAAATGCCAAGTGATCAACTCTACGAAAGGAAAAACTGAATGCACTGGTGTTAATGTGCTCTGAACATGATGTTACTCTTAAGACTAATTTTTCTCAGATTGTTAAAAACTTTGCCCAAACAAAATTAAGAAAAAAATCTGTCATTTATGTTTTGTTGTTTATTTATCTTTATTCCTTTACTAAAGCTTATGTACTTACTATGTACTAACTTCAATTTTTATTGGTGTTGAATAAACCTTTAAAGCTCACAACTTTGGTCGCCTTATTAATGTAACTTGCTTTTGCTATTCCATACCCCCGGACCAGGGGGCGCCAAAGCTGTTTGCAGCCCAGGGCACTATTCACCCTAAACCCGGGCCTGTGGGCTCAACTGATAGGGCATTACTGGTGCTACTCTCAATAACATGTGCAGTACTGGTGCTTATATCCATAGAAATAATCTCTACACTACATTGGTTACTAGTAGTTGGCTCTACAATACACTGATTATTCATGCTAGGACTTAAAAAGGTAATCTCTATAGCATCTACATTACTGGTACTGTATTAGGCTCGACATTTCCAAAATCTACATTATCCAGATCTATATAATCAATAAATTCGCATTCCATATTTCACTAACACACTACTTGAACTGATAATATAATGATACCGTACAGTTCGACTAGATTTTAGACTTTTGCCTACCATGTGTTCGAGTTTAGGTGTAAACAAAGTGTTTCCTAACTGCAAGGGAAAAAATATCCTAACAGGGACCACATGTTCAGTATAGTTGACGGACACTCTTGTTGACCGACAAACAAAAAACTAAGGTTAAGAAAATAGACCTACGGTTGTGAGAGATCATAATAAAGCTAAGTGTTGGCGGTTCGCGTCAACGATAGTTGACATCGGTCCGCTCACTCCGCTGGAATCAGCCCACGCGTCATGTACAGTTGATGTCGGTCTATTGAGAAGTTCGGTGCGTCACGTATAGTTGACAATGGTCTGTGGTGATAGTTTTTATTTAACATGCCGGTAACGAACGTGTTTTAAAGGTTCGCACAAGATAAATCTGTGCCTATCTAAGACAGAAAGAGAAGGAAAAAAGCCTATATAATAGAAGGATTTTTGTACTTATCGTCCGAAGGTCTTTCTCTAGATGTTTTATTATTTAGTGGATAAGTTTATTTTGGCATTTATAACGACAATAGCATTACATTATGATATAAAACAAAATTACCAATGAATTCATTTCGCACGGCTTATATAGAATTCATCAATGAGACGTCACCAATCAACTAGTGGATTTGACCAATACACCAATGTGAAGTGGATGTAAATTTGTGACTAACTTGAATGATGTGTTTTGATTTGAGCAGTACGGCCGAGTGTAAAAAGAAAAGAAATCCCTACTCTATACTCTATACAGTCTATACTCTATAGTCTTATTCAAAAACCCTCTTGTGTAGTTGTGTATTATAACCTAACTTTTCAACTATCAAGTTACAAATATTTCATAGTGAGATATATATTAACAATTTTTGGTGAATTTCACTTATCCAAATCATCACTGGTTATCGATATAAGCGAAGTCTATGCTTTTAAAATGACTTCAATTATTGTTGATAGTATTCATTCTACAATGCGAATAGATAACCCGACTCATGTAATTGATTTACCGAAGCAGGTTATGAAAGTAGAATTCTCTCCTTATGAGTGGTCGCATAACTTAATTTGCATCGCCTATCCTGATGAAGTGATCGTTGGTGTTGTTAAATTCCAGGTAATTTATTGTAATTTCTAATTTTTTTTTTCATCTTATTATTTGAGTTGTACCTAACATGGTCGTCATTTTTAGAGCCTAAGAGATTCTCGGGATCAGATTTGTATGGGGAAAATTTTAAGCAATTTACATTAATAATAATAATTGTTTGGGACCACTGTGTTATGACTATAAGAGGTAGTAGATCAACAAAAATGGCAGTTGCTAATTATTTTTCCTGATGCCTTGAAAGAAATTTTTGTCACATACAAATTCGAGTGGATGTATTAATATTGAATTTTCTATAAATGCAACCTAATGCCGACCAAATGTGGATGACATGATATTGCTGTTTTGGGAATGTAATGTATCTAGGGATCTAGAGTGTGGGCATACCCAATGATCCTCCTAACCTAAACGGTAAATGTCTAGTGTAGATCCTGTTGCGATTTAATATTGAAATTTAATGAAATCGGGGTGTACATACCTCATTTCATTGAAACAATTGAATCATCCTTTAGCTGGGATGACCTTTTTTAAGTATCTAAATCCAATATTTCTGTCTAAAATAAGCAATTTAAAAGTTATGAGCGAAATCCTAGGTTTATGAAGTTAAGGCATCTATTTACATTAATTCCTATGGTAACGATGGTGAATATATTGAGTGTCTCACTGCTCAATGTTTATGTTCATCTGCAGAAATAGGTCTGGTTAGATAATTATATATAAATACATAAGGTTAGCTAGGATACATAAGGAACTTCAGGTCTGGTCTATATATATATATATATAGATAGTTACTTTACCAGACGTTTAGTTTTTTGTTACTAGGTCTGGCTAGGTCAATATGATTCTGAAATCATACAGCATAGTAATATTTACCTATTAGAGGACAATTAATTGTGCATACATCTAAAAACACACTATTTATTAGCTAAGCATAACTTATGTAATTTAACCTAAACGTATAGGCTCATTGTATATTCTGAACATCGAATGCAAACTTTCAAATTGCTCATTTTTGACAGAAATATTGGATTTTGATACTTGAAAAGGGTCCTCTCCTCTCAGCTAAAAGATGATCCAATTGTTTCAAAATGAGGTATGCAAAATACGATTTCATTAAATTTCAATATTAAATCGCAACAGGCTCTACACTAGATATTTACCACCTAAACACCCAGATTATTGAATTAATACAACTTTTATATATAATGTGAATATTTATTGGATATTTGGTATACCAGTTGTGTTAGTTCTTCAAAGTTTTCAATACTATTTTAAGGTAGGCCTAGTATTATTAATGATTTTTATAGATTTCAAACATGTATATCGTTGTCAAAAACATTTTAATAATGATAAACGATATTATTTTTAGTCATTAATATATTAATCATTATATTATGTTAATAATATTATGTTTATTTGTTATGTTAATAGTCTAACGTAGAGTTATTTATATTAACATAGGCATTCGTAACCTGACCTGAATTTTGTACTTTTATATTTCTTATTTTCGACTGAACTAATGCATTTTGGTACTTCAAAAGTGTCTTCCGACATCAAATATGATATATATATATATTTGAAATTAAGATAGTAAACGATTTCATGATTTTTCGCCACTAAATTTAACTGGCATGTACACTTTATATTTACCTTTTACAAATGTGAAGGCCTGGGAACAAGGTAAAAAAATACAAATATTGGAAACAATAGACTGGTCTCACACAATTCAAAGGTTTGATTGCGAGTTGCGTATCAGTTAACAATAACATTCGATGTTTGAAAACATTGATGTCAATGTTTACTGATCGATGTAAAAGTTATGATGTGTTACATCAATGTTTTGTTTCAATTGGACATCCCTACTCTGTAGTAAACTCATTACATAGTTAAATCATACTTAACACTAGTAGTCAGCAGCTCAGGATACAAGTTGGAAATAATGGCTCATCACCCTTTGTTACTTATAAAGCCAAACCTAGAAGGCTCCAGTGCTGGTCTCATGCTTTCTCAAATATCGTAAATAGTTTTGGAAGCAAGAAACAGTTTTCACTACTCGGTGATAGGCCTAGATGGTGCAAGTATTTGGATTCTAAAACTAACTACCGTACCTATAAAATTTTTTTTTGATATGTATATTTTTATAATTCACAGAAAAGAATCAAAACTTCATTTTAAGCAATTTGACCTTGAAAAATTAAAACTTTTAAGAGAGGGGTCATCAACAAAATTCTTGCCAAAAGGGGGGTCTTGCTTTAGAAAAGATTGGAAACCACTGGGTTTAGAGGAATGACCCTAAATTTGTATAATCAGAAAAGAGGTAATATTCTGCCATTAGGCTACATAATATTTGTAAGACTCCTTATCAAATCCTTTTGAAGAATTTAAGAAATTTTTAAACTATTGTGGTTTTTAAAATTTGGTGAAAACTTTAAATATAACATTTTAATTGAATATTAATTAACTTCCAACATAAACTTTTGACTTTATTTAATCATAGAAGGATAGGTATACACATTATAAAATTGATTCCTATATTTAAATAATTATAAAGATATTTATGTTTGATATTAAATAAATTTAATCAGGATTTTTTGTCAGAATCAGAAAACTTCGAGAAAGAGAGAACTTGAAATAAATAATTAATAATTCTAAATAAATATTTGTACATATAATATCAAATGTTTTATAAGATAAATAAATAAGTTGAATGAAATTTATAAAACGTGTACGTGTTGAGTAATTGATTTCTTATTTTATATATTTATTTTACCAAAGGTCTTTAAATAAATATAACAGTACCGAAATCTTTGCTCTTAATTTTCTATATGAATCTAGTCAAAATATTACTTATATATAGGGCCTTTAGTTTTCAGATATTTACAAATTTAATTTTTTTTCTAAGCTTGTATGAATTCTAGATTAGGAAAGTCTAACTCATACTCTGGTAACTTTCTATTAAATGTAAGATGGACCAATTTTGTACACAACTTATATATAAATACACTTGAGGACAATAACGGTTATTTTGACTTACTTCCTTTATTCCCTAAGCCAGGCGACAATTTCTCTACCCGACCCTATAATTTTCAACTCTCCTGAATTATTTTTGTATTCATTCTTAATTTCCTTTCCCACAATTCTCCTTCTTGTGATTTTAGGTCTGGCAGGTTTCTCCTTCCCTTGCATCTAAGACCTGTCTAGAGATATTTATATCATTAATGTCCTTCCTAAGAGTATGTCTGATCCATACTTAATTCTCCTCTAGATGGCCTTTGCTGATTAATCTTGTTCACACCTTCCCGAAAGCTCTTCACTGATAATTCTTTCAGGCCAATATATGATGAGAATTCTTCTTAGACTGTTGTTTATAAAGGTTTGTAATTTATTTATTTCTAACCCTCGATATTTTGTATCTATATAACTGCTTCGACTTCACATTCTTTTCTAAAATTCTCAGCTTGTTTGTCTTCAGAGTTACAAATTAGCTCTTAGTTGTACAAAAGCCATCTTTGCACAAGTGTTACAACTTTGGAGTTGGATCTCTCTCATGTGTGACATTAATTCATAATTTTATCTTGACTGAACATTAATATGACTTTAAATGGTATAAAATAAATCTAAATAGTAGCTTTAACACAAGCACTTTGAACTAACATAATTTATTGTATAACTTTTTGTTTTATTCCATGACACAACAGCCCTTGAAGTGCTTCCAGCCTCTCTGATAATTTTGTCTTCTCTTCTATCTAGCTCTTGCCCTCCAGTTTCTGACTTTGATTTTCCTCAAATTACTTTTTACTTCCTCCAGCCATCATTTTTTTGGTCTTCCGACACTTCTTTTTCCTTATGGAACACCATTTACCAGCCTCTTTACCTTCCTGTCTTATCCATTCTTTCCATCTGCCTCAGCCATTTGCAGTTTTTACTTTTTTACTTCTATTACCTGGAGTAAGTTGTTACATAGAAGTTAATTTTGCATTTATCCTAATCATCTAATTAATTACCTTCCTGTCATACAGCGCCATATATTTTTCTTAAGATCTTCCTTGCCCAGATTCCCAGACCATATTTTTCTTTTCTGATTAGTGTTAACACTTCTGATCCATATAAAACAACTGGCTTCAACACCACTCGGTATATTTCTACTTTTAATTTTGTAATTAGTAGGCCCTAGATTGGTTTTAAATAACCCTTGTAATAGATAATAGTATTTATATCTAGCGGCTAAACAAGTGTTAATGTCAGTCTATGTGATTTGTATTCCTAGTTATAAATTCAAAATATCGGTTCTAGATGTTTACTAATATTATCGGACATTAATTAATTTACTCTCTGAAGTATTGTCTGGCTGCATTCATCTCTATATTGTACTTTACTTTTGTCCTTGTACCTATCATGTATCTATTTTCTTCTTCATTGATTTATTATATAATTTACATCATTATAATTTATTGCAGGAAGAAAATGAAGAAATGGAAGAAGAAATAGAATTTGAAGTTTTAAAGTCGTTTGAGGTATCTAGTCGTTGTGCACGTGTACATGATTTGGCATGGAGCCCTGAAACATCACTCAATATATCACCAAAGTGTATTCTCTTCAGCTGTGCTACATCTGATTTTAATATTTGGATCCATTCCTCCAATATGTCTGATGATAGTAATAAACAGGTAATTTCATAATGTATATGTTGATTTACAATAAAAATAATCATGTGGCATAACAGTCTGTGGAGAACCTAGGTCTGTGGTCAACACATCAACTTTCCATTATTGGAACCCTCTCTAATCTTTGCTCCTATTGTTACAAAAGGCTTAGAAATATATTTAAATTAACAGGCCCAGCAGACGTTGTCCTGCCCTAACCTTGGCTTGCCTGTCATTAGCGTGTTTTCATTTTGATTAAATAATAGCAAACAAAGAAAAAACTCCAATCATTTCCATGTCAGTCATCATATGTTTAGTAATATAAAACAAAACAAAGTTTTGAAGTTAATGTTGAATAATAATTGTAACAGAAATAAAGTTTGTTTTGTTTTTATCTTACAAATAAGAGCTTAGCATAATAAAGTTTTATGTTAATTCTTTTTGAAATAAAGTTTGTTTTGTTTTTATCTTAATGTTAGTTGATGAAAATTTTTTTTTGTTAATCCCAGATATGTATAAATGAACAAACCTGATGGTTTGGCAATCCGAGTACACACAACATATAATTGGCCATGTGAGAAGCACGGATTTTCTAGATCCAACCTAGAAATGGACATTGTTTGGCCTTGTGACTTATTAATAGTCATTGTGAATGCCAAGTGAATTGGAAATTACCGGCATCGTATAAAAAAAATAATAAAAATAAATAAATAAATAAAATTTGTTTTATATATATTTTATTTATCTATCCTTTTTGTACCAATATTTTATATTTAACTTACTCTCTATTTACTTTTAAACAATCAGAGACAAGTTTATGTTTACAATATTTTATTCATTTAATCACACGCATATTAAATTTACACATTATTTGAGAACTCTTTCTCCTCGGGATTTCTATGGGTCAAGTTTTATTTCAATATACTTGCATAGTTTTGGTTTAAAAATAATAACTTATCTATAAAAAATCTGTTACAAAATTTCAATTATATTGTCCTTATTTAGTTCCAATTTCGTTGTGCTATTATATAAACGGACTAACTATATATATATATATATATATATATTAGTCCTTTTACAAATTTAAAATAAATTATAATGATTAAAAAAATCTTGAATTTATTCCAAAATACAATGCAAATATTTAGACTTAATTATTACTTCCAATGAATTTTTAAATTTAGGTTACTTAACATTTCGGTTCAAGTTCATTCTTAATGCATACAATACCCATCAAATCTCTTGTTTTAGTCTCCATTACTTCAAACAATTATCAATTCTCACTGCATAAGGTGCATTTACTTCTATTTTCCATCACCAAACATAAATTTAAATTTCTTCTGAGAGCCAAACAAAAATGATCTGCTAAGCATTAGAGCAAGAATCAAAATCCTCTTTTTCATTGTTGTAAAATACTGCATTCCATATTTTATTTCTTTTCCTTCCTCTTATTTCTTTGGTATTTCACCTTGTTTAAAAAATTTTCTTATGAGATTATTATACTTTAAAACTGCCTAAATTTATGTCCCTTAATCTATTTATCTTATTATTTTAAAACAAATATGTTCTTTTGTTCAGTAGTGGGTACTTGTTAATTATTTACAACAAAAGTAGTCAATGAGGCAGCATCAAACTCTTGTTCACTCTGAACATCGCTGTTAATGATGTTTGTTGCTGGACGGTTAGGCGATAGCATACCGAAATGAATGAGTGGCATATTCAAAATAAGAGTGCAAATATCATCAATCTTTACAACACTACCAGCTACCTGTAATGTTGCTTTTATTATTAATAAGAGAAATATAATTTATGATTGCCTCGGCTGCCAGTCAGGTGTAAATTAAATAGGAATAATATTAGGAATATTAATATGATTTTGATAATTTAAAAATAAATAAATAAATGGTTAACAATAATAAATAAATGAAACTCGGGATAACAAGAAAGAACAAGAAAAGTTTACCTTTATTGACAAGGTAATATGTTATTCACAATTAGAGCAGGAGCTCAATAAAATATAAATCAAATTATCAAAGTTATTTGTGCTTTGCACTCAATTATTACGATTCAGTTCAGTTCTTTAAATATTATTAGGGCACACTCAGTAACAAAAACAAAATTAAATAATAGATATATATATACAATGTGGTATTAATCATTAATCATAGGAGTCATTAGAGTCTTATCTCGGGGGTTAACACATTAAAAAGGGGTCGTGGCACTTTCCAACCATTTACATTAAAAGGGATACTTAAATTATTAAATAATGATATTTACATAATGATATGAAACAATGGATGATGATTAGATTATACATGAGATCAGTTAATAGTCTTAGTAAGGTTAAAATGCTTAACCTAGGCTTGAATCAAAAAATATATATATAGTGAGTTAAATTAACAAAGTCACATCAATTATAATTATTCATTAAAGTTTCTTATAGTTTGTTTGTTTGTTTTTTTTTTTTTTTTTTTTTTTTTTTTTTTTTTTTAAATTACCAAGTTGATAAATGATTAATAAAAAAATTCAGTTAAATCTGTTCATATTGGTTAGTCACTATTTAAATGTAGCCTATATAATAAATGGGTAGATCTCACCAATATATATTCAGCTAGGAGAGATAGTTATTAGAAGTCCTTTTTTTAAATGGAGAATGTTGCTCTAGGCCTGAACTTTGTTTCTAGGCCTTAAATTAAAATTTTCTCCGGCTTCAGAAAATACATGCGTTTAGTTTTTAAAATCCTGGGGGGACATATTGGAATATAAGAATAGAAAACCTCAGCCTTTTTAGAAAACTTTCTAGGCCACATAAATCGTTGCACTTATTACTCACTGCACTTCTTATGTTAGTTCTAATATGCACTTAAGGCTAATACAATAGGTTTATTTAAATTAAAATGATTCTTTAACATAGTTTAATGTTATTGGTTAAGTTAGATTAGGGATATGGTTTTATGGCTTACTTTTACCAGTTTTAGAAATTAAAATTAAAATTTTTGTCAAATTGCATAATTTTGAATGAATGCACTGATATTGTATTATTTGAAAAATGTGCATCGTGACGTCAGAGGGCATTGGTTTTATACATTCCACGATCGATATCAGCTGATTTAGCTTGCTAAATGAATGAATGCTTTAGGCCAATTCTGGTCGATTTGAAACCTTTCTCTTATGGAAAGTCTAACTAATTAATGTTAATTTAGGTTTGCTAGGTATCGTAAGCTGTCGGTTTCATTGATAAATGCATTAGTATGCCGTGTATTAGTCTTAATTGCAGGCTTGATTGAAGCGAGTTTGTTGCATCTTTATTACTTGTTATATATTTCCAAAAAATCGATATTTGGGTCTTGACCAGTGGTCCGAATGAGATGCAGAATGTCGTTGCTCGTGGAATCTTTATATTTGACCCAGAAAACTGAAGCTTGCGACAGAAAACATGTTGTGTTGGCAAATTTGATGAGTAGAGGAACTCAGTACTGCATCTTCAAGTGTGAGATCCCAAAGGTTGTCATCTTCCAGCAAATGCACTTCACGACACCCTTCAATGGTATGTGTCGTACAAAATTTACTGTTCACAAGTATTTGAAGTATGTCGGACCAGGAACATTAATCAACAATAAGCACAAGAAGAAGCATTTGTGTTGCTTTGGATGGTACAAATTGTGTATAATCGGCTTAATGTATTTACCATAAATAGGCCGTCGTATCCTTGGATTGGAACGCCTTGCTTTTGTGGGTCCCACATTTTTGACTGTTTGTTCCACTTGAAAAATCATTGCACCAGTATACATTAATGTCTTTGTGAATTGACCATAAATATCGGGTCGTTTGTATATTTTGAAAACTCGTTTATGTATATTAGTGTTGTTTTAGGGGCAATAAATGTTTGTTATAGAGGTCTCTTCTGTGAAATAAACACACGGTCCATTTTCAAGGTGCACGGCCAAATGTATAACAGCAGGGTCTCTTTTGTATATTGGAAAACTCAAAATGTGCCAAACATGTTAATGTAGCGTCCCATTTGGTAATGTGTTATTTCGTCATTATCATTTACATTTGAACAGCAAATACTGCCATATCGCTGCCCTTATGAATGTATTTGCAAATGTATCTTTATAAATAAACTCCCCAAAAAATTTAAACAAATTCAGGACAAATAAGCCTTTTAAAACAGTCTGATGGGGTTTAAAAACTACTTTCTGAATACTTTTATTCTGTGGCGTTGTTCCTCAGCCATAATGTGCAGGTAAAATGACAAAATTCTCGATAGGGACAGACATGTTGTTGTGGCTTTTGTTGACGCTTGCAATGCAATATATTTTATCATCAGCAGTGGACGGAAATGTATAAACTTGAGTGTTGTATTGTTCAAGTATTTATTTGTTTATATTGTAATAAATTGTTTGTTATACTGCCTCTATCTTGGTACAAAATTGTTCATTGTTTTGATTATAATGATTTATAACTTATTTTTGTGAAGATTTAAAATGTGTTTATATATGTATAATTGTTAAGTGTTTTGTAATGTATGTATGAAAATTATGACGTGTTGTATGCAATTTTATTGTCTGCCACAATGAAAAATAAATTAAATGTTCTGCCTTTTAAGCTGTTTCTCTAGGTGTTCAACTACTTTTTCTTGTATACCCTCTCAGCATTGCTGGTCATTTTCAAAAAAGGTTTGGGTTGTATATGTGCTGCCATTTTAGCAATCTCATCACACCTCTTTTTTCCCAAAATATCACTATGACCTGGAATTCACTAGAAAACAATATATTTGGTTGAATTTTGTAGTATTCTGTGTGTTTGCTCTATGTGTATGAAGTTTTAGTTGGTTTATATTTTCCTATTCTGTGGTAAATTAAAAATGTGGTGTTATTTAATTATTTATTAATTATAATTTATTAATTTGCTCGACTTAAGGGCGCCAGATGTGTTAACATCAATTTTGAAAAAGGAAAAGAATTTAATTTTCGTTATTAACAAAAAAATCTCTAGGGTCGCAGGCTCTTTTTACGGTGTACTTCACAGTGATATTTGGTATTCAAATGAGAACACTTTGAAGCTGAAATTTTACATACATTTATTAAAGACAAGTAAGTTTTGATACATTAGCATTTGTTATAGAGACATATATCATGAAAACAACTATAGCTATCATCTTAATTGAATTACTTTTTATCTTCTCAGAAGGAGAACTGATCTTTTATTCTTTGAATTTAAAATTGACTCTAAGTTGCAACTAAAATTGATTTTATGAATAAAAACAAATTGAAAACATCTTTTACGTTCCTTTAATAAGGATAAATATGTCATCAGACATTTATTTTTTCTTTACATAAAAAGAAATTGCTATCCTTTATATATCAAATTTATATAATAAAAATTAAAATATTAAACATTGTATATTTCTATACAAAAACAGAGTAAATATAATGTGTTATTTAACACTAGTTACCAGACCATAGTCATATTGTACATAATTCAATGGTGTTCCTGCATCGTCCTAAAAATGCCGTCGTTGTGTCCGTGGCGAAATTGCATTTGCACCTCACGAATGTTTATAAAAAGAAAATCTGTTTACACATTAGTCCATTCTACAATTTGTAACTGTTCATTTACCGACCGCATTGCTATAACACACGCTAATTGTCTATTGTCTATTCGCGTGAACACGTCTAACCAATTTAACTATTCAAACAGAGTTTTAACACACTCTCACCCTTAATCGACCAACGATTAAACTCTTCACATTTTCTATTTTACTACTTATCAAATTATTACATCGCACTATGTCCTTTCTTTCCACTAAAGTCTCTGAATTTCTTACTCAACTCGACAAATTACATCTTTACTCTCCAAGCTCCTTCTTAAGACTGATCTAGCAATTTTTAAAAAAAAAACAACTTGTCCATTCAAGCGGTGGACTCCAACTAACCTGTTGCCATGAGGCAAATCTCACTTCCGAAAGCGTTCCTTCCGGTTACATATTCACTGCCATAGTTATTTTATATACATCATCACATAAAATCAAAATTCACATATAAAGAAATTAAACACTCGCAAATATTTGTATTGTACTAATACTAAACATTTTTATTTGTTTTTAGCCTTGAATATCTATTTTTTCTTTATAAATGAGTTTACTTATTTAAAATTATTATTCGAACTTTCCATCTCTATGGTTTAACCGCGTCTTTTAAATGAGTCAATATTAAGATCTGACTTTTCACACTGTTACAAAAACCCCACAAAGATTTGTATTATAATACAAGTATTGTAACACAAATCTTTCTAAATATATAAATTTCAAATCGAAAAAAAAAATATAATTTTTCAATAGATTTTCAAAACTTTTTATTTCAGAAGCTAAGGACTTCATAAAAGAAAATAAGTATCACTAGTATACTTAATTTAAGAAAGATTCTCTTCTCTTATAAAAACTAAAAAATCTATTTACTAAATCCTACTTTACTATCTTAATTTATTTACGTTATCATAACTCATCAAAACTAAATATAATTCCATTAGCGCTAAACCTTATCTCTATTTACATAAAGAAAACCCTACATCCACTTTATTTCCAACATCCGTTGACTGAAACTTTCCCATCAACATTTTTTGTTGACAGGATCCCGTCACTCAAAGCTTATCTCCCAGACAGCCGTCTATATACTTTTTCTCGTCTCATCCTCTTTGCCAAGACGACATTTCTACATCCTTTGAAAATCTACCTTTGACTCTAAATATTCATCTGAATAATTCCTTCAACTTAATACAATTAAAATTTAAAACTTCTCATTATCATTTAACACCATTACAAAATTATTTACTTATTACTCAAAATTACTTCAATTTACTTTAAAACTTTTCAATTATCATCTTATATTATTATTTATTTTAGTTTAAATCCAATAATTACTTATTCTTTATCAATTCTCAATTACTCTTTGTCTCGCTGGGATAAAATGTTAACTACTGATTTTACAATCACAAAAAACTCTTTTCTTCAACTAAAATTCAAAATATAACATCATTATTATCAAAAAAAATAAAATTACTTGCAAAACTCATCTATTTATTTCAAAATTACCCCTTTACAATTGTATTGTCTCTCAGTATCCTATCTTAAAATTATTTCCATCTTAAATCCTTCATATCTTAATAATTAAAGTTGCACTAATCCTCAAAAAACCTCTTTATCATTCATATTTATGTAGCCCAAGCAGGTTACCTACATCATTTATATAAATAATCTCTTTATCTCAACGTAGCTTCCTTTAAAAAATCATAATAGTCGTCGTGTATTCGTAGAATTCCTCAAATCTCCCTTTATTTCATTAAAATCATCGCATATTTCCTTTATTTCATCGCAGCACTCAAAAAACCTCTTAAAACTCAAAAATTAACCATCAATGCAACTTAACTATTCTTCTTATAAAAGTTTCTTAACAGAACAACTTCATTTTAAATACCACTTTACTCAACAATTCTGTAAAGTCATCATCTTCTTATAAAAAACTCAAAAATTCTCTCATTTAAATTACTTCATTAAAATCTCCTTAGTCATCAACCACTTAAGTACGAAAAACTTCAAAAAATAATAAAATTTACATTGCTTTCCCAGCTAACACCGTATTTCATCAAAATCTTTAGACACCTTTATCAAATAACTTCTCACAATCATCTATTGTTTTAAATTCAAACATTATTTATTAAAAATCGTTAATTATTTATTTCATTTATAAATTTCATCAAAATCTCTCTTATCCTTGTTAATTTATTACTCCTTCCTTTAAAAAACAAAAACTTAACCTCCTTTATTCATTATTTAACATCAAAAAACTTAAAAAACTTAATTATTATCTGTCTTGGCAAAACTCACATAAATTCTCAAACTTTAACCAATTATTTTTTTTTTAATTTTCCACACCATAAATCACTTAAGACTAACAACTTTTTTATCATTTTATTATTAAATAATTCTTAATATTTATAACATCAAACATACAACTTATCGTTTTACAATTTAACATCTAATTACCTATTCTAATCAGCTAATCAACATTTTTACAATTTTATAAAACTTTTCGTTTCATTTCATAAAAACTCTCCTTTTGTCACGTCCGGTTTATTTCTAAATATATACAGATTGATCATTTCCATATATCCTACAATTTATTTGCCTTCAACATCTGTCTAAGTTTTTTATTACATGATTATTTTTTCATGTAATAATGTCATCATTATTTATTATGCATTTTACCTCACTACTTTCCCCACCACAGTCCTTCTGACCGCCTACTTTTTACCGTGCATACTTCTAATTGCTCTTTGGACTCTTACACAAAGTAACATGTTGTGACGTTGAAATGTGCAATGGTTGAATGCAATATCCCTACTAAATTCAAGATAAAGCCCAGAACACATCCCTATTTCACAACACGCCCTCTATGCAGTCCCAGAATGCCTTATTCTTACGAATAAAACATTCCATTTTGACTACACAAACTCCTGCCTCCTCCCAATATTTCCTGTTCTTACTTAAATGCATTTACACGAAGAAAATTTTAAAATTCATAAAAAATTTCATTCAAATCATATCATCCGAAGTTGAAATAATGTTCATTTTCACCAATCTTATTACTAGCATCGTCGACTTTCTGTTTATGTAATCCTTTCTAGATGTTATTATTCAAATTCAAAAAGAAAATTTTATTTTTAAAATTTATTCTAAGTTCTTTACTTAGAAGTTTTACATTTAATACTATTAAAGTTATTCAAGTAATCAACTTTTATTTTTATTTACCCTATTTAAAACCAATTATCTTTTATTTAAGTAATTTTTATTTGAAAACGCAAGTTAAATTAGAATTATAAACCAACAGTTTTTTTTTTTTTTTATTTTCGAGAACAGTAATTTTGTAACACGCTGTATCTCGTCTCAATGTCATGCAAAGGAATTTTAGGCTTGCTTATTTGAAGCAAACAACTCCCCTAGGTATGATGCAATATCTTCTGTCTACTACTGATAAGGAATCGACTATGAAATCTTTTTAGCTCCACTACGGTCTGTAGATGAATCTCAACTCTCGTCACATTATTAAATATTCAACATTGAATCTACCTACTTAATATTAAATATTATTTCTTCAACACTACACTGAATCCTTGCTTCCAACTAACTATCTTATCTATGTCACGTAACCTCAATATTTATGTTGGAATAAACAACACTCGGTTATTTACTGATATAAACCTTAGCGTCTTTCACTTAGCAAATACCTAAACGTTTTCTAAAACTAAACTCTTAATCTTTTAACTTGGCTTATTATTTTCTAGTACACATATCATTGTTATTTCAAATTATAAACTATACATTATTCAAATTTAAAACTACTTATTAACAGAATCTTAACTACTTTTTATTAATTATTTTTCACAATCTAGTCCATTTATTTATAAAAATGTCTTTACATTTATATCAGTCGTTCCAAATTTCAATTGATTACAACAATTATGAATTATCTATTTTTTACGATGGTTTCCCGATTGGTGAAAGATTTTAAAGTACATGATTGAATTTTTTAACACACTTTTAATGTTAAATACTACTTCTGACTTAGAGATCTGTTCTAGGCTAGGTCTTGCAAATGACCCTTCCTCAACAAAAGATTCCCCTTTGTTGACACTACACTTTTGTGTTGACGAAACCCCTCTCTCTTTCTCAAACATTCTTACATTTCTTTCCCTCATAAACAACTCACAATACAATGACCCAATTTCAACATCTGTTAGTTTAGGAATTCTAACCCCACCATTTTTGTACATTACCGCAAAGCCTTCTTTTACTATTTCTTTTTTAAACTTGTATTCAAAGCTACTCCTTTCACAAAAACTTTTAATTATCTGTTCTTGGGTTTGAAAGATACTCTTAAATTTTATCATTACATAATTTTTAAACTCTGCATTCTTATGACCCACTTGTTTTTTAAAATAGACAGCTGATACCTTTGTTATTAGATTATTTACTTTTACTTTGTTTTTTGAATTAATTATACCACGCTTCACCCCACAAGACTTATTCACTTCAACATTATTTGTTGTTTCTAGATTTACCTTGTTACCTAACCCATTATTCCTTATTTTAGAAATTTCTTGAACACAATCATTCACACAATTGTCCTCTATTATTATTAAATCATCTGACATCTCTTTTGTTATATTAAAACTGTTAATTTCTACTTCAGCTACTGCTTGATCTAAATTGTTATCCAAATTATTAATATTTTCTATCAAAGCACCTTCTACATTATTTATCCATTCAAATTCTACTTTTTTCTCACAATAGCTTACTTCAATTTCTACTTTATTATTAGTCTCCATTACATTGATTTCCATTTGTTTAATTTCCAATTTAAGATTCTGTTCTAATTTTACATAATTTGGTTTTAATTCAACCCTCATTTCTTCAAATTTTTTACACATTGCTTCTTTTAAATCTAAATTATCTTGTCTTAGCTCTAATTTACTCTGTTTCAAGTCATTATCTATCTTATCAAGTTTAGCATTATTCTGTTCAAGCTTATTATTTGTTTCTAATCTACTTTGTTTAATATCATTACTTATACATTCAAATTTTTTGTCATTATCTCGTTTAAATTCTAGATTATTCTGTTTTGTTTCTAATCTATCTTTATCAAATTTATTATTCATATTTTCAAATTTCTTGTCACTATCTAGCTTTAATTCTAATTTATCTTGTTTCATACTACTCATTAAAGTCTCAAACATTTTCTTAATTTCTTTATTCTGATCATTATTTTCCAATTTCTTATCTACCCTAACCTCTTCGGTTACACTAACCTGCTCAATTACCCTAACCTCTTCAGCTCTTAATTCCCTATCTGAATTTTCTTCTACAATTTCTACCCCTGGTGTTTCTACTAATTTTTTATTCATATCTTCACACTGTTGTTTACTATTTTGAATCCCATCACTATTAAACCCATTAAAATCCGAACCTGAACTACTAATTTTACTCATACTTGAACGTCTACTATTACTATTACTACTTATTTCTTGATCTAAAAAATCTTGTGCGAATTGTTCATCTATTTGCTCATTACTTTGTAGTGTTTGTACCACGTTATTTAAAGGAATTTCATCTTCTAACCCTACCTGTTCATTATTATTAACATTTATAATTTCTGACTCCATTTTTATCTTATATTTAACACAAAAAATTTTAAAAAAGAATCTTTCTTATTATTAATGATAGAGTCCTTACCTTGATTTTAAGTGTTCGCATTACCAAAATCACTGTTTATTTCGACTTAAAACGCCCCATTGTTGGAAGCAATTTGTGGTAAATTAAAAATGTGGTGTTATTTAATTATTTATTAATTATAATTTATTAATTTGCTCGACTTAAGGGCGCCAGATGTGTTAACATCAATTTTGAAAAAGGAAAAGAATTTAATTTTCGTTATTAACAAAAAAATCTCTAGGGTCGCAGGCTCTTTTTACGGTGTACTTCACAGTGATATTTGGTATTCAAATGAGAACACTTTGAAGTTGAAATTTTACATACATTTATTAAAGACAAGTAAGTTTTGATACATTAGCATTTGTTATAGAGACATATATCATGAAAACAACTATAGCTATCATCTTAATTGAATTACTTTTTATCTTCTCAGAAGGAGAACTGATCTTTTATTCTTTGAATTTAAAATTGACTCTAAGTTGCAACTAAAATTGATTTTATGAATAAAAACAAATTGAAAACATCTTTTACGTTCCTTTAATAAGGATAAATATGTCATCAGACATTTATTTTTTCTTTACATAAAAAGAAATTGCTATCCTTTATATATCAAATATATATAATAAAAATTAAAATATTAAACATTGTATATTTCTATACAAAAACAGAGTAAATATAATGTGTTATTTAACACTAGTTACCAGACCATAGTCATATTGTACATAATTCAATGGTGTTCCTGCATCGTCCTAAAAATGCCGTCGTTGTGTCCGTGGCGAAATTGCATTTGCACCTCACGAATGTTTATAAAAAGAAAATCTGTTTACACATTAGTCCATTCTACAATTTGTAACTGTTCATTTACCGACCGCATTGCTATAACACACGCTAATTGTCTATTGTCTATTCGCGTGAACACGTCTAACCAATTTAACTGTTCAAACAGAGTTTTAACACACTCTCACCCTTAATCGACCAACGATTAAACTCTTCACATTTTCTATTTTACTACTTATCAAATTATTACATCGCACTATGTCCTTTCTTTCCACTAAAGTCTCTGAATTTCTTACTCAACTCGACAAATTACATCTTTACTCTCCAAGCTCCTTCTTAAGACTGATCTAGCAATTTTAAAAAAAAAAACAACTTGTCCATTCAAGCGGTGGACTCCAACTAACCTGTTGCCATGAGGCAAATCTCACTTCCGAAAGCGTTCCTTCCGGTTACATATTCACTGCCATAGTTATTTTATATACATCATCACATAAAATCAAAATTCACATATAAAGAAATTAAACACTCGCAAATATTTGTATTGTACTAATACTAAACATTTTTATTTGTTTTTAGCCTTGAATATCTATTTTTTCTTTATAAATGAGTTTACTTATTTAAAATTATTATTCGAACTTTCCATCTCTATGGTTTAACCGCGTCTTTTAAATGAGTCAATATTAAGATCTGACTTTTCACACTGTTACAATTCCCCATAGTGCGGATTTAGAGTCACTCAGGATACACACTTTTTCACTTCTAGTTCCTTGCATTGTTGTAGAACCAGATCTACTGCTTTATTTTCATGCTCGATGTAACAGTTGAAGATACTTAGTATTCTAAGTTGAGGTCTGGTATGTATATTCCAGATCCTGAATGGTGGTTGCTTATATTCAAAGATTCTTCACTGTAGATAGTTTGCATACTCTGTATGGATTGTTTGAAGTGTAGAGGATGCTTTGTCAGTGACTAGAATTTCCGTTCGATTTCTGTCATGCAATATCTAAATTATTTTCCTGTTGATCCTAATGCTGCATTTATTAAATTTGTCCAGGATCATATTTTTCAGATGATATACTCTCAATATACAAAAACAGTAGAGCAACATTAAGTTTGATCTGCATGGTGTTGATATGAATAATTTTTGAACTTCCTAGGATATTCTATTGGAGTTTTGAAGTACTTCCAGTTTTTGCATATGAGAGACAGCTTTTCTCCTTTTTTATGACGAAGAGGAAATGCTATCTTGCACCCCAAAGGAAATAGGAAGAACACACTTCCCTGATGTGTTGGACTCTCTGGGCAAGCCCATATTATCCATCAACCTGACCTTCTGTATCTTCCTACAATTCATAGCTGTACAACATTCGATGGAATCACTATTTTGTATAATTCTTCATAGAAAAGAATAAGATCTCGGTGACTAACAATCTTTAAATATTTAACACTAATTCTGGTGTACCTTCATCAACCAGACGTCTTCCGTACTTTTCATTTTTTCCTCAATATCTGGCAGATGAAGCTTTCCATTAAAAGCAATAATTTATCTAGCATCTATCCTATCATATTTTCTGGTGAGATTGCCACACTCAGCAAACACATTCCAAGCTTTAAAATATGTGCTTAATGTTATTGATTGCAAACTTACAGTAATGTTTGTAAATCGTTGTAAACTCTTATTATAGATTTTGTAATTCATAGTTTTACATTTAGGAGCAATTTTTGCTCATTTATGTTCAGGTGGTGATGACCATGATGGTTTTTCTCATTAACTCCTCCTTCCCAAATTGTGTATATGTTTTATACAGATTTAGTCATTATATATAACTACAGTAAAACCTGGCTAAAACGGACCCTTTCTAAATCGGAAACCTGGCTAAATGGAAAATAAATTGCATACACCAATGTAATTTAATACAAAACTGTCTAACGCGGAAACGGAAATTTTGTTGGGTACAGATAGTCCCCTTTAAAAGCCGTATATGCGTTTGGGAAAGAGCCGCTTAAAGCGAAACCGTATATAACCACATCATTACTTCTGTACAGATCAAAGAATCACCGCTTTGGCGCAACTCAGCTCAAATACAAAACTTTCATGGACGTTTTTCATCTTGTATGCACTAACTTGAGAAGAGAGTCAGATGTCAAAGAGCACCACGGCCACGGCATTACTTCTGTATACTTCAAGTAATCACCGCTTTAGCGAAACAGCAGCTACATGCACTAAGGAGGCAGTTTCTAGGAATCAACCCCTAGCCCCATCCTTATTTAAATTACTGTACTTTCTGCCGCTATAAGTCCCGTTTGTTCTGAGAAACAAACGGTCAGAAACTGTGAAAAAGTGTTTTTTTAAAGCTGGTTTCCCTGCTCAAATATCACTGGCTAATTCTGACATTGAAATGGATAATTTAAGGGGCATTTCCAATCTCTGTGTACAAGGAATGATACTTTTTCAACCTGAAGTCATCGTAAATTTTGATGACGAACTTTCGACATCGGAAGACATCAAAAGTGCGTCCGATATTGCTCTCGAAAATAGCGCAAAGGAAATGACAGAAGAAACGGACAATGATGATGAAGATGAACGGGAATTGAAAATTCACACTTTTGGAGAAGCGCTATTGTGTGTGAATGACCTTCAGGAATTTGCGGCTCTTAAAAATGTACCGGAACTTATGAAACTAATCCAGGACGCAAAAGAGATCATTCAGCGGTCTGTTGTTAAAACATCGTGACAGTGTACTTTAAAAGAAATGTTTGGACAAAAAAACTAGAAAAGAGAATGGAGTACATGTTGATTTAAAAAATAAATCTAGTTTTCACGTACTGTATTAAGTTTATTTTAACTACAGTATGTACATATTTCCTTCTTCTTGTTCTTGTGACAAAACAAATACAGTAAGCTAGGCTATACATTATGTACCGTACATGTATTTTAAAAAAAATGAAGAACCTCTATAAAACGGAAACCTCCCAAAATGATTAAAAAAAATACTGGAACGATCATGTTCCGTTTTAGACAGGTTTTACTGTATATGTTTATATATATTTTTAATGCTATGTAAGATTAGTCATTTCATTTTTTTTGTTACAGAATTTAACGGGGCACAGAAACTATATAAATTCCATAGCCTATGAACCATCGGGTGATAGTTTAGCCTCCGTCAGTGATGATCTCACTTGTCGATTATGGGATGTTAAAGAGACATATCAGTGTATTACTAATTTTCCATTAAGATCACCTGGTAAATAACATTTTCTATATACAGTAATTTATTATAGTATAATTCTGCTAGATTGGCATTAAATAGAATTTACTGTAAAATAAACCAAATAGTATATGTCAATATACCACAATCATAAAATTGAAATGGAAAATATGATTAGAGATAAGCGTGAGAATATCCTGTAAATTAATCATATTTGATAGACCAAATGGATCAAAAACAAATCCACCATCCTGTTTTTTTTTTTTTTCTGCACAAACTACATACATCAAAATACCACATTCTCCCCAAATAAAAATAAACCTCTAAATTCTGTAAATCTTATCTTACTGTGAACTACTGCATGAACAAAATCTGCTAGAAAATATGACTTCAGGTAAAATAAATAACACAATTAATTATAAAACAGAATATGAAATATAATAATTCACTTATAAAATAAACTAATAGTACATGTCGACCATGTCGTTGATAACAACAAAATTCTGCTAATTTTATTTTACAATAATTAGAGGAAAATATTAGATTCTTGTGCAATAGCGGATTGAATTAAATTTATTTTCATGTAGAATAGAGTGCAAATATGACTTTTCAGGGCAGAAAACTAATGTTCTGCAAGGGCATTTGTGGTAAACATACAAAAATATATGTAATCAGAAAATTAGTTGTGAAGTATTATAGAATCTATTTTTTACAATACTTGTAAACATATTGGTTTGGAGTATTGGATTTATTAAATTATGTAAGTTAATTTTTTTATCATTTGACCAATAAACTTTATATTTCTCACAATTAATTTTAGCATTAGTAAAAATTACGTATAATATATCCAGATTTTCCAACCTAGGATCTTTAGTCTGTAATTTAGAATATGATGATAATTAAATATAAATTATAATATAACAGATGTCTATAATTCAAGAATTATTGATATGGCTATGTTTTTCAGTAGAAATTAAAACAAGTGGATGGGTCCCATCTTATATAATGTAATGCAAACTGATCCTTTAAATTTAAAATTTGTTTTTTTGGGTCTTATAGAAAATGTTAAAATGTATTGGTAGATCAAGGTCTTACCTAGTTGAGTAAGTTTGTTTAAAACAGTTATTAGACAGGTTTTCTGAACGTGATAATTGTGTATTTCACTACTTTTCGACATCGACTAGGCCCTAATGGGCCTCGTAGATGTGTATAAATTAAACAGTTTCCATTTGCTTTGCTTTTATCAGTGTCTTGGCCCTAATGGGTTTTGAAGCTATACTTATGTGAAGAAGCCTCCACTCGCTATGCTTGTATCGGTGACTCGGCTAACTGGTTATTATAAGGAGGTCAGGATATGAAATTACATTTTTAACAATAACTTCACTATTTGTCATCATAAAGTTTCATATTGGTTTGTCATTGGTTGGTACTACAGTAGAACCTCTGTTAACCGGCCTCGGATCAACCGGTTCTTGGATCAACCGGCCTATTTCGTAGTGTACTGGTTCGATGAGAGTTTCCGAAAATAAATTGTAATAGAAACACCAATGCGGCGATGAGTCAAACGACTTTGTCGATAGCAGTATCCCATTATCGGCGAGTGTAAAAACACAACGGCATTGGCACCCGTCGGTATAGCAGACATACACAGACAAAAACCTTTAATGGGCCGCTTTTTTTTCTACGAATCAATTAGTACATACATTATGGAAAAATATAAAATTTCTTTTCAGTTTTCTTCTTGTCTTTGACTGGTTATGATCTACGTATATAAATAAAAATGAGCGAGTTACAAAAACGGAAGCGTGTGTTGGTTTCGTTTGTGACGCAGTTAAATGTGTTAAAAAGACTTGACAGAGAGGAATCTGTAAAAAAGCTTTGTGACGATTTTAACGTGGGAAAAAGTACCATCAACGATTGGTGACGAAATAGACAATCGATTAAAGATTTTTGTTCAAAAATTGAGTCAGAAAAAATTCTTGCAATTCGGTGCACTAACAAAAAACCAGTTTGTGACATCGTCACAAGCTCTTTGGATGGGTTTGTCCAAGAACGCCAGAGAGGAGGCCCCATTTGTGGTCCAATTTTGATTGAAAAAGCACTGGTAATTCACAGTAAAATCGAGAATGCACCAACATTCTCTGCTAGCCAGGGATGGCTTGATCGTTGGAAAAAGCGTCATGGGATTCGTTTCGCTCACATATGTGGTGAAAAAATGTCACCAAATGAATCAGGTACTAGTGAATTTAAGGCTTTCGAAAACTTTTTAAAACCCAAACCAAAAAAAAACAAACAAATTTACCGATTTTTTCAAACAGTGATTTGTGTTTGTATTATGTAAGTTTTTACAATGTTTAAAACAGTATGTAATGTTTAATTTTTTCATGTTTGATGTATAATATACATAACATAATATAGACGATACATTTATGGACAATAAAATGAGTTGCAATAACATCTTAATTGCATAATTCTTAGCACTACCTGATTGAGTAAGCTTTCTTTGAACGAAAACTGATTTTTCATGGGAAACTCGGATTAAACGGGCAACCGGCCCGGGTGTCAGTCCCGACTAGACCGGTTAAGAGGGGTTCTACTGTAATTAAAATCTGAAAATATTTATCTAATTCATAAGTTTAATGATAACATTATGTGCCAGGAGTCCCATGTAGAGGTCACTATTTTTTAATTAATATGCCGGACATATGGAACACTCTACAAACTTGACACTATGGTTATATATATATATATATATATATATATATATATAAGTACTCTAGAGTTTCATTTTTTAAGGTCAATCAAAATAAAATGGCCGAACAACAAAAAGAACATTACTCTTCTGGATAGAACCACTTCCTCCTACAATTCAATGCAATTCAAATGTCCGTTACCATCTGTTGAATCTCGATCAGCTTTGTTTTGTTAACACACAACAATGAAACAGTTTGATAGTTGTGTTCAATCAGTTTATCTGTGATATCTAACCTCAAAACAATAAATTTTTCATTTGAACAAAAAGTAAAATGTTGTTCTTGGGCAATTGCTTTTGAAATCGAATATGAAGTGATAAGGTGTTTTCAAAGAACCTACCCAAATGTGGTTCCTCCATCAAAAAAATCAATTCTTAAAGAAAAATTGTTGTTGTTGTGGTTTTATGGTGAAAAACCATTGCGGTTATTATCAGCTTCACGAAATTGAGCATAAGATGCTCCACATTAATAACATTCAAATAAAACAACAACAAAACAATGTGGAAAATTTAAACAACAATAACATGTTACAAGCCTGTAATGAGGCCCTACAACAAGTTAACAATAATAAACTATGATAAATACAATTAAAAACAAATATTACAGGGCTGTAAAAAGCCCTGCAACGAGTTAACCAGGATAGAATTTAAAACTTTTTAAGGACAACTAAACATTATATAACAGAGCTGTAAGATGATTGCAACATTGACTAGAAAACTTTTTATTTTTATTAAAACATTTCAGGCGACCCTAAAAGGACAATACCTGATGAGGATCTCTACATGTCCCCCAACATCGGCTGATTGGAATTGGGTAGGACACATGTCCTTATGCACACCTTTCAGAACAATGCACTCAATTAGGATGTGATTAATCGTAAAAACACCTTGATAAATTGGTCATTGCGGCTGATTTTTGTGTTCCATCAGAAGTTCACGAGTGATCATGGAATGACTGATACGAACACGGATAATCACCACTTCCTCTGATGACTGATACTTATTGATGTGTTCCACGGAAGGATAGTAGCCTACCTTTTACTTCGCTCAGCTTATTGGACTCAGCTTAGTCCATTCTTCTTCTCATTGCCTATTGAAAACTAATTTAACAGTCGATACAAAGTCAGATACCATAACACGCTATCCATAACAATAATACCATAACTTCTTTTGTCAGCTTTTGTGTTTCCCGAAATCCAGCAATGCCAGGTACCCAGCAAAATTTTGTTTTGTTTAACCATAAAAAATGAAATTTGAGGGTACTATTTACATATCTATGTAGCAAAGTATAAAAGTCTGTAGAGTGTCCGGCATATTAATTCAAAAATAGTGACCTCTTCATGGGACGCCCCATATAATATAATAATAAAATAAATAACCATATAATATAAATAAGAATAGGAATAAATACCAAAAACAAACTTAAATACTGTTATTCATTAGTACTGACAGAAAAACATGAATATCTGAAATATAATATTGCAACCTTCTTAAACAAAACAGGCAGCATCCTGTTTGCTGTGACTATTGAAGTCATTGCTCAATAGGAAAAGTTCAGCTGATTAATGGGTCTGCTCTCTGGACACTGCCAAATGAACTACTGTACCACATTAAACATGTGGTCACAGATGAGACTGATTTGAGCCATGTGTTAGGAATCAAACGAGATTCCTGTCTGGGTTCTTTTATTTCAATTGAACAACAATACTTCAGTCTACAGTTACTAAATCCTTTTATTATGATTATACAATTCATCTCTCCTTTCACCTTTAAATAGTTCCGTCAAATGTTATAATTAATTATCATTATAATTAAAATCCAGAATGACAAAATCCAACTATGTGACAGATAAACCTGATTCTACATTACTCATTTAATTATGGATAATCACGAATGTTTCTCTACATAAAGGTTGCTCATCCATTTATCAGTTCTCGTGTATCTCTTCTGATGATCCAATTCCCCTGGAAGTTCTCTCTCTCGCCAAGTACATCTGGTTATCTTCCAATTCTTCCAGCAATCTTCCACTAAAATATTGACCTCCTTTCTTCCCACCCAAGGTCTTATATACACTTAACTAATTATCACTCTAATTCCTAATACATGTCTAAAAAGGAAATGCCTGAATACTGATTGTGAATTGCTAATATTCAAAAAATTGTTATACCTTGGCAGCACAGCACATTTGCAAAGATTAAGGAAACAGCTCTTAAGTTTGGGTCTGAACTGTGAATATTAGTAGAGTAGTCACAAAAGATCCACTTGGGCCACAGTGACAGAGTCAGACTTCTCAGACCCCAGTATAACATAAAACAAAATCGTATAAGACATAAGAAAACTGTACAATTGTCAAAACTAAATTCCACTATAGCCAATATAAAACATTTAAACCAATGTGATCACAAAATTTCTTCTCTGCCCTGCTTACCTCTGCTACATCTTCCCTCCTCACATTATGTGTTGAGTCTGAGCAGTAAATAAATAGAATGAGAAGACAATGAATAACATCATCCATACACATTGATATTTTTTTAATTATTAAAAGTTTTTTGTTTTAATTTTAGGAATGAGTGTTCGTTGGCATAATGAAGACTCAGGGAAACTTTTAGTCGGAGAAAAGAATGGAACCATCAGACTATATAATGTAGAACGTCAACAAGCTATCCTTTCCTTTGATACTAACTTTGTTCCTCTGATGGATGCTGATTGGTCCCCATCAAACTGTTTCAGAGTGGCAGCAATAGCTGGTGGAAACCTTATTGTATGGGATACAACAAGACCTAGGTAACTATATCAAAAACTTACCCATTACAATATAGAGTAATCACAACTATATTGATTTTTATTTATTTGTTTTCTTAAAATCAAAATATATATATTAAATCAAATCTTGTGATTGGATTCATCAATATCTAAGCCAAACTGCTGGACCTAGAAACGTGAAATTCGCTGAGTATATTCTCTCTATAATTTAAAAACAAAAAATGTATTTAAAAAAGATTTTTGAAATTTAATCCCTTAGAAAGTTGAAAGAAGTAAAATGTCTTTTTGCGAATTCCTTAATATCTTTTAGTTGTAATGAGATTCAGCATGCTTTTTCCTTACATAAGTTATCCATACAAATAGGTAAAAATCTAACCTCTAAAAAAAGTGTATAAAATTATAGCTGTAGATTAACCTTTCTAGTTTTTTTAATGAAGTTATCCACCATTTTGGAAAATGACCTAGATTTTCAAAAGTTTGGATTACACATGAAAAAGTAAGAGCATTTCTCTATCCAAAAGTTTGTTATTGTCTGATGGTTTTAAAGATATTCATAACATTTTATTTGGTTCATCCAAATATATTTGTATTATATAAAATTTTCTTTTGATGTGTTATCAGCCAACGTAAAGAGAGTAGAGCACTTCACTCTGACGGAGGACGTTTTCTTCGTTATTCCCATCAAAGTGATCACCATATTGCTACAATTGGCCAGCCTGATAATACACTTAAAGTTATCCATAGTAATATGAAGCATCCTGCGATTAATTGTACACTCAGAGTAAGTTTTACTTCTTTTTCTTTGTATGTAGTAATTTTAATTAGCTTTTAGTACTTGTTTTCCCCAGCTATAATTCTGTATCCTTTTCTGTTATTTTACTAATTTGTTTTTGTCCTCCCTCTAAAGATTTTTTGTAGTTGTACCCCTGTAGTAAGTAGAGAACAAAGTATTCATGAATTTTTAAAAAATTGGTTTTTATTAGATCCCACTCTCACCTTTTTCTTTTTCGACCCTGACACTATTAGAGTATACAGGGGCTAACAGTCTTTTTTTTATGTAATTATCTTCCTTTCTTTATAAGGTGATGATGATTGATCTTTAAACAACAAGAAAAGAAAAAATATAGTTTAGGCTAATTTTTCAGAAAGTTATCGTTAAAGTTACAGAATTTAAATTTTTTTATGGACTTCAAGACTTTTATGGACTTCATTTTTTATGGTTATTCATTAAACCAGCGGCCCATCTATGTGAAACATTGTGTCACATCAGCATTCCTTACGTAACCTTGCTATGTTGATTAATTAGTATTATAACCAAAAAACTACTTACGACATAACGTTTGTTTACAATTATTGTCTTAGCTACTAAATTCACCAATGCAAAAAAATAAACCTTCGTTAATTCTTTATAACTCTATTACTGTGATGACTTTATTTTTTTTAAGAGGAAATGCAAGAAGAACATCAAAGAAACAAATAAACAGATTCTATTTCCAAATTTCCCCCTATGCACATCATAAATCACCCAAGCATACACCACAACAGCTTAAAAAAATTTGTCATAAATATCAAATTAGAAAAATGTTATTTTAAACACAAGACTTTTAAACTTAACAACTTTAAAGCTTAATAACTTATTAATCAAATATATAAAAAAAAATGTTACTACATAATATTTCTAATAATTAAAACTATAAATTTAAAAAATTCTGATATATGTATGTGTATATATATTAAATTTCTAGTAAAGCTCGTAAACAGTGAGTCACAAACTAACTTTTATACACAACGCAGCAAAAATTGTAACAAAACTCAAAACTAAACTTTTAAAATATATATACAATAATATACAAAATGGTTTTTAAAAAAACACAAACTTTTAGTAAAAAATTTTTAGTATTTTTTCCCCCATATACTAAAAACATGTAAAAACTAAAATCATGGCCAATTTGTTCGGATTCAGGTTCAGAAAGAGATAACAATTATTAGCTTTTGTGTATATATATATCAACTATACATCCTTATGGAACATTCTACTATTTATATATTTAACATTCAACTTTTAAAGATACAAAGATATTTAAATAGATCACTCTATGATTTCAATACAGAACACTTCTAATTTAATAATGGCTAATCTGTCTAACATTGAATTTAATCTGTATTTAATGTACACAACATAAGGCCTGTTCACCCTTCTAATGTCATGAACTCCCATGGTCCTATTTCTACAACAACACGCCTCTGGTCTTCCTCCAACGACTATTATGATCCAGAACCCCTTGGTTTTGATTCAAACTGGCAGCATTTTGCCTTCCTCTACACCAGTCATGGGCAAAGTACGGCCCGCGGGCCAAGTGCGGCCCTCGGGCTAGTCTGATCCGGCCTGCGAGACGATTTTGATTAACCCCTAAAATTAATTGCACATAGGAAGTGATAATTTTTTTTGTGCAGCTATAATAGTTAACGGGAGCCTCTTTCCGTAGAAAATGTATGTATATCGGTAGTATGGCGATTTAGTGCGATGCGTGTGGCCTGTCCTGTAGATCGTTCGGTGTTGCTCGGTCAAGTTCGGGATGAATCGGTGCTAGCAATATTGTTTTGTCTGTCGGCTGTTCTCAAGGTCAGTGTAGTTCAGACAGTCACGTAGGCCACGTCACCTCTGCAACTCTTAGTCTGACTTGTATTTATATAGTTGAGTTTGTCGGTAGTGTGCTTTTTGACCGGTACAATGGCAACTAAAAAACGTAAAGTTGATTCAGAATGTCGTGTTTTTAAAGATGAGTGGACTTGGAAATACTTTTTTACACCTATTAAGGATAAACCTGTGTGCCTAATTTGCAATGAAGCTGTAGCCGTATTCAAGGAATTTAACCTCTCTCGACATTTCATGACAAAACATAACAACGCCACTTATGAAAAGATGACTGAAGAAGAACGGAAGCAAAAATCAGGAGCTCTACGTAAGCAAATATCAGGTCAGCAAAATATTTTTAAAAAGCAGAACAGCGCTCAAAAGCTTGCTACACTTGCCAGCTATGTTGTAGCATACAATATTGCTAAAAGTAACAAAACATTTTCTGATGGCGAATTTGTAAAAACTTGTTTACTTCAAGTAAGTGATATTTTGTGTCCTGAAAAAACAAGGGATTTTGAAGCAGTAAGTTTGTCCCGAAAAACAATTATGTCTAGAATTGAAGCTATTAACAAGCAGTTTGTAACACAACTAGAATCAAAGATAAGCACGTTTAAATTCTGTTCTTTTGCGTTAGATGAAAGCACCGACATAACTGACACAGCTCAGTTACTGATATTTATAAGAGGTATAGATGACAACTTTGGTGTTACTGAAGAATTAGCCTCCATGAGTTCATTAAAGGGAACGACAAAAGGATCAGACATTTTTGAAGAATTTCAAGAAACTATCACATCTTTGAAAGTACCTCTGACCACTATTTGTAACATTACTACTGACGGAGCACCAAATATGACAGGGGCAAAATCTGGTTTTGTAGGCAAATTTAATGAATCATTTCCTGGGAACGAAGTGGTGTTTCTTCATTGTATCATCCATCAAGAAACTCTGTGTAAATCTGCTCTAGAAATGAAACATGTGCTTGATGTTGTTATTAAAATTGTTAATAGCATTCGTTCGCGAGCACTCAACCATAGGCAATTTCAAGAGTTTCTTTACTCATTGCAGTCAGAATATTCTGACGTACTTTACTACACCAAAGTAAGGTGGCTCAGTGCAGGGCGGGTTTTTGAACGAGTTTGGGATCTAAAAGAAGAAATTATCTCTTTTATGGAAGAAAAAGGAATGGACGAGTGTGATCATTTGAAAGATATGTTATGGCTTTCAGACTTTGCATTTTTTACAGATATTTTTAGCCACATCAATAAATTGAACCTTAAACTCCAGGGAAGAAATCAATTGATTCATGATACTTGGGGTCATATCAGGGGTTTCAAACTGCAGTTAAATCTATTTTCCAAACAACTACTCAAGAAAGACTTCACTCATTTTCCAAGGTTAAAATCCATTGCAGTTACAGAAGACAAAGTTAAGCTATGAGAAAAACGTAAAATGCCTTCATGAAGAATATGATCGAAGATTCCAAGACTTCAAAGTTATCGAACAGGACCTGGAGATTTTTAGCATGCCATTTAATTTGGATTGTGAATCAGTTAAACCAGAACTGCAGCTCGAACTAATTGAGTTGCAATGTAACACTGAATTGAAACAACTATTTCTCAATGTTTCGAAGATTGAGTTCTACAAGGCCCTGTCAAAAACAACTTTTCCAAACCTGAAATCTCAAGCTCAGAAGATAATTTCGATGTATTCCTCTTCTTACATCTGTGAACAGGTGTTTTCTACTATGAAGCTTCGCAAAAACAGTGTTAGAAACCGATTGACTGACCATAATTTAGCTTCACTACTGCGAATCAGCTCATCTCAGTTTCTACCAGATTATGATCAACTTTTAGAATCTCAGTCACAGTTTCATCTGTCTCATACGCCTTCATGCTCTTCTAAAGATTAATCATTTTTTGTGACTTGTTTGGAAGTTTTTACCATTTTAGTATATAAGTTGTGTATGATGTAAAATTAAACAATAAAAAGGTTTAGGCCTATAACTTGTATTTTTTTTTTTTTGGCCCGCCTGTAAATTTTTAAATTTCATCTGGCCCTCCTTTTAAAAAGTTTGCCCATCACTGCTCTACACCATCATCACAATGATTCTACTGCTGGAAGCTTATATGGGACTCTGTCTTCCATAACTTGTTAGAAGGTTGCAAGCCATGCAGTTCTCAATATTTTACAGTCTGTAGCAATTATTGTTTTGTGTTCTGAATTGAAGTATTCTTACCATCTATTATACTTTAATAAAATTATTTTATTTTAACCCCTAACTCTTAATTCCTAACAATTGATTAAATTTATCTTTGTACATAGCAACAATTTAAAAATAATTTATCTAATCATAGAGTAATAAATATTTCCAGACTGTGAGGAAAGGGGAATTTTTACTGCTGGAATTTTAGTGGTTCTGAGAAGATTTGTAGAGAGTTGGAAACATTTTTCTACAAAATCATTTTATTGGCCAAATTGTAGAATAATTTTATTTCTCTTTCTTTTTTTATCCAATAAATATTTCTCTCCAATTTAAAGTAACCATTCTCTTTAAACTCAGACAGAAGTCAAACTAATTTTTTCTAAGAAAGTGTAATGTATATGTATTGATATCCTGAACCAAAGAACACTCTATATGTGTTGTATATTTAAGCCGTTTATTCTGCTCATATTGGTTCTCGGCTAAGATATGGGGTGGCATTCTGGGGGAACTCTGTAGAGTTTATAAAAATATTCCGCCTACAAAAAAGAATTTTACGCTCAATGTTTCATCTGAGGTATAAACAATCGTGTTTTCATTTTTTCAAAAAACAATATTTTAACCTTTCCATGTATGAGACGTTAATTTTCTTTAAGAGCAACCATAATTTATTTGAAGTGAATCAGCACCACCACAAATACCCTATCCGTCAAAAACTATTGCAATATCCTGTCCACAGACTAAAATTTTTTGAATGTGGAATATATTACTCGGGTATTAAATTGTTCAATGCACTACCAGAAAAAATTTTTAAAATGGATTCTATCCAGAGTTTCAAGAGTTCACTCAGAGGCTACCTTCTAGAAAATGCATTCTACTCTGTGGAAGAATATCTGGCCAGAAATACTCAAACCAATTCTGCTAATCTCGGGTATGACTTATGAATGAATTGATCCAGTATCTGCCCTGCATTTGTCTCAATTATAGCCTTAATTGTTAAATATGTATTTGTGTGTATGTATTATATATGTATATATTTGTCATATTGTATTGTGTGTAATTATATGTTTGTAAATATGTGATTGACTAATGCAGGAATGTAAACTGTATTTAAAAATAATTGTGAATTACTTGTAATATAAGTTATTGTAATTGTTACAAATTTAATTTAAATATTTTTATGTGACTCTTGCTATACGAATTATGTTTGTCAACAGCAACAGAAATAAATAATAATAATAATATACTTATTTGTTTCAGTTGGCAGGAGGCCTGAGCTGGATGTATCGGCTCCCGTATGTTTGTGTTGGAGTAGACAGATCGATATGTTTCTGGAAAGTTGCAACTAAATGATAAATAACACAGATTTCCATTGCGACTTCCAAATGACACAACAGAGTGGTTCTGTCAGTGATTATTGTGTATTATCACAATCAGCTGTTTTTCTAATAATTTACATAAATAAAAATAATGTTATTTTAAAAATTATATCTTCTCACTGGAGGATGTTAAATGTTCAACCAATACCAGTCCAATCAAGAATTATAAATTCTGAGTTTACAAGATAAGCTTCAAGAAAGAGGACATAAGCAGAATTATTGATTTTAGAATTCTAATTAGATGGCCATATCTATGAACACAAAAATTAGAGACTCTAGTGCTGCTATCTCATGGCCCACTTCAAGAATAACGTGCCGTATTATAGAACTCCAAGAGATGTTTAATAACTTCATTGGCTCTCCTCCCCACCAGTGTATCCATCTTGTCTAGGCTGAAAACAACTCTCGGTGCTTTGGTTTTAACAATCAATTGTACTAATCCAGTGGTGGTCAACCTTTTTGTTCTTAGGCGTGCCACATAAGGTACCTTTTTTTAAAATCAGTAATACACGTAGGTCATAGGCCTATGTATTATGCATAAAATATTTGGATGGCTCCTAAACATAAACACTATTTCAGTTTTATATGGTAATTTCTGTAGATCTAATATTTATATGTTGGTACTTATATATTTCAGAATTTTCATTGTATAAGTTTATTAAAGTAAATCGAATATATATGACAATAGCACTCTTTTATTAATAAGAATTATTATTACAATTATGACATTAAGAATTACAATTATTATTTCCATGAACTGAAATTAAATATAAAAATGAAAAATTGAGTGTCTCTCCATCTTCATAATCAGACACTTATGACAATTCATTATATATTTTATCACATCAGTCGTCATACTAGGCCAGTAATATTTCTTCCATATTTTTAACAAAGTCTTTGAAATTCCAGCATGGCCCCATCTACAAATAAATCATGGTATGCTTGTAAAATATCCGAAGTTAAAGACCTCGGAACAGCTAATATTAAAGTTGTTTCTCCATTTATAAATTGCTTATAGTGCAAAGCGTTGTCCCGTAATACATACAACCTTGATGCTTGCAAATGTGTCTTGTCAGCGCTCACCAGATCAAGTAGTGCTTGTCAGATACGAAGAAAAAAAAATCATACGCCAATTTTAATTGCTCAATATTAACAATCTGAATATTATGTAAACTCTCCTTAGACCTCCGACTGTGTTACTTGTCTCCATGATATCAACTCAAACTGTCAGGCACTCTCATTGCCAAACCTGGTTTATGTTTAATTTCAAAATAATACTCTAATAATTTTAAAGCTAACCTCTTTAATCGTGTACTTAAAGTTTTAAAATTCTCGTAATACTGTACTGTATGATCATTAAAGATAGTAAAGCGTCGTCCATATAGAAAAGGTCTAAATTATTTCACAGTGAACACCACACTGAGCAAATCTATATTCAAAACACTCCATCGACCCAATATCTCTTAATCTCCTACTAACATGTGCCACCAGTAATAGTGTACTCTTAGTATTGAAACAGCATGCCATCTATCCCGTGCCGACTAGCATCACAAGAAACAACAATCTTCATTAAAATTAGCCAAAATGAGAGATGTGGTCAAAACACCCTTTAGTCATTTAAACCCCTCATCCTGTTGCTGTGTCTATTTTTATTATTTTTTTTATTTGAACTTTTCTTCTTCGTTAGATCCATCAAAGGTTTAACAATGTTCCTAAATCTTTGGACAAACTCCCCCTATAATATGATGCTGCCTCCAAGAAATTCCGTACATCCTTTGTTTTTGTAGGAGTTGGTAATTCTGTTATTGCCTTTAAATTTCTATCCAGGGGTCGTATCCCATTTGTAGAAATGTTGTGTCCAAGTACATCATTCTATCCTTTGATTAAGAAAATGACATTTTGAGGTCTTCAATTTTAATTTTACAGAGTTTAATTATCCTAACTGTTTTCTGAAATGTGTTTCTGTATGCCACCAAATCATCTACATATATAATCATACCTTGGTACAACATACCTGCAAATACCTATTCATGCTACCTACATTCAAATGAATTAGATGAGTTACGTATATCCATAGTTAACCTCGTATATTGATATAAGCCCTTATATGCAACAAACACCATATATGACTTATGCTCCAGAACTTTAGGTATTTGAAAAATATTTAAGGATAAAATAAAGCAAAAGCTTAAAGTTTCAAATATTTAATAGTATAAATGAGCTACAATTGTAGCTCATTTATACTATTAAATATTTGAAACTTTAAGCTTTTGCTTTATTTTATCCTTGAATATGGAGTTTCAACAAGAAATATCTGCTATTACATTAAAGTTGAAAAATATTTGATTAATGTCTATAGAAAAAAATATATAGGTGTGCCTAAAGGAAATAATAATGTCCACCCATAAAGGAAATCTATCTGGTTCAATATTCTTGTTAAGTTTCCGATAATCGACCACCATCCTATACTGGTTTCCTGGTTTCTTTACTAAAAATGGTGGCACTACAAAAGCACTCTGAGAACCCTCTATCACCCCCGCATTTTTCAATTAGTTCACCTGCCGTTTTTCTAATTCTAACCTCTCAACATTACTCAAACGATATGGCGCTACAGCCATATGCTTATCACTCTTCATGTATATCGAATATGCGGGCACATTAGCTTTCTGCTAATCATCTGGTACCTGTGAATATATTTCTGTAATAAAGCCTATGCCGCTTTACAGTTATTCCTAGATAGATCTTTATTAATGCCTATAATATCCCTCTTCAAATCTCTCAACTCTTCAACACCTATTTCTTGTACCTTATCAAAATTTACCAAGTTTATGCTTCCCATGTCCGAGTCATTTTCGTCTGAAAAAAAATGTTAACTTTATTTGGTATTATGCTCCTGTAAGGATACCTGGCCCAAAGTTGTAGAGTGGAAAATTCCCTTTGTTACCAATGTTGGGTTAATGGCCTTTAAACATTCGGGCGTCTGCTGTGTATCTGCGCTCTCTTCCTTCAACTGAAGCTCATAATTCAAACCCATAGGAACTGTTATGTCGGGTTTAATAATTCTATTGGAATGTGGTGGCAACGTAATATCAATATTTGTACAAACCCCACGGTTGTTATTAAATTTTCATCTTGGTCTTTCAATTCCTTTTAACCATTATTGAAAAGAGTAATCTTATTGTTCACTAATAACACATATTTTTCATAAAAATGGATAACAGCTTTTTTTCTAACAAAATCATTATACAGAGTTATCATAAAAGAATGGTGGGTTTTTGAACATTTAAATGAAAACAAAATTACTTACTGCTGATGTTGTTTATTTATCTAAATTATCGTCTGAAACAGTTTTTTTACATAACTAACAAATTTTGATATGTGTGCTATTAGTCATTCGGTAAATGTCCAATCGATAATCAAGTTCTGTCCAAACGTTACTTAACCCTTCGTACGCTACCATGAAAAGAGTAAAAAATCACTCTAGCGCTTAGGCGAAAAATTTAAAAAATATTTTTTGTTAAAGTTTTATTTATTTTTTTAGTTCTATAGGTTTGTTAACCCTGAAAAACAAATATGATTAAATTCAAAATGTACGGTACTATAAAAATAGTATAAATTTTTATTGATAGTGCAAAATTGGTGATTTTTTATTTATTGTATTTTTTAAATTCTATAAGTCTGGTATGAATAAAAAACAAATATGATTAAAAGAAAGTTTATTATTGGTTATAAACAAAGAATCAATAAAGGCTACAGAACACAAAATTTAAAAAAAATCTAAAACTGAGTTTTTGTGTGATATATTTCGAAGCAATCCTCAGGATGAAGAGGAAGCTTGAGATCACAATTTTTGCAGAAATAAACTGTTTCCTTTCTTTGTTTTTTCTTCAAACAATCGACACATCTAGCCGAACCTTTTTCTTTCTTGCCCATGAAGTGTTGTTTACCATCCAGCCGTTGCTCCCTAGGTTCTGGGGATGGTCGTCCGCGTCTCCGAGATGAAGAAACTTGTGATGTCAGCTTATCAGAAACCGGGGACCTTACGAGGCTTTTTCGAAAAGCTAGGTGGGTTAGAGGTTTTTTCTGGTTATCCTTTTGTGTTTGATGGTATAAGAGGTAAGAATTTATAATAATTTATAATAGATACTTCCAGAAGCCAAAAAAAATTTTCGGTACCATTTTTTGGTTCGTCCCATAAATTCATACGATGAGATAAAATGGTCGCTTCGGTCCACAGCCTCGATATGTTTTGTATACTGCAATACTATTTTAGGTTTGCATACGGGGGGCTTATTAGGCCATTTGTTTGGCACCTCACTCATATCAGATTTGCTGCCATTTCCTTCAGTACTTAGCATATGATCAACTCTCTTGTCCCTTCATGCCACCACTAACACATTTCCTTTCCTTTGAGAAATAATATCTCCTTTTTTCATTTTTTTTTTTTTTTTTTTTTTTGGTAGTTTTCTTCAGTCCGGGAGGCATGTTCTTCCTAGTAGGCATTACTGTGCCAGTTATGTAAGTATTCATATCTCGTAATTCACTTGCCAGCTCGGGGCTGGTATAGTATCTATCTGTGTAAACGTGGAGGCCAGTTGTTGGGTCGGTAGGGTCCTTCAAAATGACAGTTTGGCAAAGAGACTTTACAATCTGGGTTGTTTTTAACAATGGAGAATCTGGTATTATATCATTTTTACCAAAATATGGAATAAAATCATAGATGTACCCATTCACGCAGTCTGAAAGTACAAACAGTTTCATGCCAAATTTCGTCGGCTTTTGGGGGTTATACACTCTGAAACTAACTTTCCCCTTAAAAGAAATTGTACTTTCATCTACAGCTACTTTACTGCTAGAGGTATAAAACAGTTTTGACGCATTGCAAACATGTTCAACAATAGGTTTGATTAAAAAATCTTTGCCCCTTGCATCCCCTTGCCCCCTTTCGTGATTGAAATGTAGACTCCAAAAAATATTTAGAAATTCATCTTTAGGAAAGACGTCTCTATAAAACTGAATTCAACTTTCCCACTTGGATGTAAAATATGCTTCAAGCCTAGGAAGAGGATAGTACCCATGTTTATAATGGTTCCTATAAAAGCCTTGAGATCTGTTGGGGAGAGATCTGTCCACTTATTCAGTCTAGCATGAGGGGAATGCCTTTGTGATTTTATAAAATTTGCAAAATCATTTGTTTCAGAACAAATATATTCAATCAGATTTTCATTAAAAAATAACTGAAAATATTCAATTGGTTCAGATTCAACAGTAATACAAGACGGTAAATTGGGCCCCTGATTTACATTGTAAATAGGAATAGTTTTAGGTGGGCCAGGATCGATATTTGTTACATTTATCCATAGGCTAGGCCTACCTTGAATATTTTCTTCTTCCTCTCCAGCATTTTCTTCCTCACAACTCTGTTCTTCATTAATTACATTATGTAATAAATTGTCTTCAAAGTCCGAAAATAGAACGGTGTCGTCGATCGCACTCGAAAAAGTTGCATCCATCACACCAAGTACAAACTCGTCAAAATCAAGTTCATTTGGATTCGCCATTGTTAGAAATAATAGTCAATACTAAAAAACAAACTATACACTAAAATAAGATATCTAAAACACAGTAATAACTAAAACAAAACCTTACACAACAATAACACGCACAAGCCTAAACATTAGTAAGCATGAGTATCAACTGTTTAGTGTTCACTGCCAGCCAGCGAAAATATCCGCTTCCAGCGTACAAAGGGCAACTGAATGTGCGCGCACGTGACAAAACAAAGGCAACAGCTGTGATGCGTCATAAATACAACAACACGTCATCTGACTACTCAAGGAACATTATCACACATTCTATCGGTGTTTTGGTGAACTAAAATAAATAAAAACCTTCCTAACAGCCAAGATCGATATATTCCGCTTAAAAACGTGTAAGGTTATATACGAGTGGCGGAAGGTATTATACGCGTACGAAGGGTTAAGATGTCTTTGTTAACGGTTGTCATTGCTTCATTTAGTGATTTAGGTCACCAATTTTTTGTCTTGACGAGGGATCATTTTAGTCAGTTTTTAAAAATTGGTCAAGACATTTGATATTAAAAAATCTAAATGTCTAAGCATCTTTTTATTATTATTCTTTATTAGACTTCTTGACAAATAGTATTTGTATAAGACAAGTCAGTAACAAGTATATATACACAAAATCAGTCATAAATATAAAACCAAATATATGTATCATATAAATAATACTACAATAATTTACAGGTATATGGTTATAATACACACATAACATTAAAAATTTTATTTCAAATACAAATAAAATACAGGAAGTACCTATAAAACAAACACGAACAAAACAAACTCTAACTGAACAAAAATAAATAATATCAATCAGATGCAACAGAAATGCATCAAGTATGGTATGGTACCCACCATTAACTTAAGTCACATGGTATGCTGAATGAACTTGCTCACTGTGTAAAAGGATTTGTGACAACAAAAGTCGTCTTAGACTGTTTATAATTTCACAGAATCTATTAAATAATCCGCAAGATTGATAATAAATTCAATACCTAAATGAGAAGGAAACTTTTTTACAACCTTTAGCCTATGAGACATGTCTTTAAAAAGTTACAATTTCTTGTATTATAATCATGAAAAACCTTGTTGTTTGCTGCTTGACATTTTATCTGACACTGAATTTTAGTCTCAAAAATCTATAAACAAGCAAAAGATAGAATTCTCAGTTCCTTAAAACCTTCTATCCAGGACGCCATTCTTTCCAACCACACTATGGTTCTAATGGCTTCTTGTAATCTTAACACTCTCTGCATCTCATTCATTGAGGAGTCATCCCCAAAAAAAATAACTTCATACTTAAAATGAGGATAGTAGGACATAATAAGTGTTTGTTTGGTGCAATATTTTTTAAGGTTTTTATGAACAAAAATTAATTCTTACACAGACAAGATCTATATGGTACCTCCATGTAAGATTACTCTCTATTAACAGACCTAAGAACAATCTGTCCCATTAGTAGCAATCAATATATACAGGATCACACTCTAGACCAACTCTTTACATCTTTTCAATTACATAAGTTAATTATATTTGTAGATCCAACTGGTTTATAATAGATATGGTTTTGTATTTAGGTTATAGTTTAATACAAACTGTAAGCAGTGTATGTAGAAATTACAATCTGAATAATATGGAAAAAGACATAGGCACAAGGCAGATTAAGATCCTAAATATTCTCTTAGGTAACGGCAGGTTAAATTATGATTTTCCATTACTAATCAAACAAATGTTCCTCATATTTATCACCCATTTCAATCTTTATTTCTGTTTATTTCTTAATTTTGTTTTGACAGCTATAACAAACAAATCTCCCGTATTGTTACTTATTCTTCCAATTTCAACTATATATCTTGTTACATTAGTTTATGCTCACTATTGTTTCGACACTTGGTTATATCAAGTACTCATCTAGCTTATTGCTCTCTATGTTCTAACTCAAAGTTGTCTTTAACATTTTTTAGATTTAAAAAAAAAAAAAAAAAAAAAAAAACATTTATTTCAACTATCTTCAATAGTAGCATAGAAATTTTTGTTTATTAAAATGTTAAGTTGGTGGCCCTTTTGTGTTGTTTGTAAACATATACCTGTTTACAGTCAGTCTACCTGTTGTTGATAATCAAGGTGGATCACAAGTTTTCTTTGGAGTGACAATGGATGATGATAATGACAAATACATATTACAATTACTGGATGAAAGTTTGCGAAGTATAGAATTCGGTAGTTTGGATTATGATGAGGGTTTTAGTTTGGTAATTTAGTTGAGGGTTTTGATGACACTAGTGTTGCAGATCCGGAATTTGTTTTTAATGATTATGATAGTGATGAAAGCGATATCAATCACGCTGGGCCAAGTGCAACTACAAAGCTTAAGTAAGTAACAAGTACCCCAAAAAATTGCTGTAAGTAAAAGATCTAGGTTAGTTTTAAAGCCTAATCAATGTATTACAACTCGAATCCAAGATAATGTAGATCAGTCAGATGATGCGTCTCATTCTAATCCTCAGTCTGTTATAGCTGAATAATCATGGAAGCCAGTTGATTTAATTTTCAATGATTAGCCTTACAATCCAAACAATGAAGTGGATATTACAATCATCTTGATATTACTGGATTGTTTAAATGACAAGGTCTTTTCCTTACTAGTAACAGAAACCAACAGATATGTCCATCAATACAGGCAAATAGCGTTTAATTCACATTCCAGATTTGCTAAATGGACTGACAACACAATCGGTGAAATGAAAAACTTTTTAGCCATCATAATGTTGATGGGTTTTTATGTACTTCCAAGGATATTGGCGACAAGATGACGTTTATGCCTCATTATAAATGAAAAGTTTAAAATGTACAAAATTCCAAAAGATAAAAGTGTGTATTGATTAACCAGTGGTTCCATTTATAGGGGGGGGGGTACCATTTTTTGAAGCTTGTGGCTACGAAATCTCCACTCATAAGACCATCAAAAACAGAACCCAATTATCCAGGCACCTGCCACCAGTTCAAAAGATATTCCACCTCTTGTTACCACACACTCCAAGGCAGATACCCAGCCTTGAAATTCATTCAAATTGTGATAAATCTAGACAACAGAAATTGAGGAAACAACCTTTGTAGAAATATATGTTTCACCATTAAAGAAGAAAATGTTGACAAAAATAAAAAGTGGACTTGAAAACAGAAATAAAAGTAATGAACAAATCAGGAGACTACAATTGAAAATAAGTAGGTCAGGAAAAAAATCTAAAGGAGATGCCATTCATTAAATAAACGATGAACTACTTTTATGATGTAACTTCTTTTTTTCAAAATGTAGATGAACCATAAAGAGAGTTCAAAGAAAGAATGTTTGAAAGGAAAAGAGAGCAAATCATGGCCGTGCACTATAAATACTCAGTATTGAAGTTACCTTAAGATAGTAAAACTTAAGGATTTGATTTTCCATTTCATTCAAGTATACATAAAATGAAATTGCTATTTGAGTGTCATCTTACATCAAAATAACTGACTTATCAATCAGGTCTTGTATTTTAAGAGATAGTAAACCAATTGTTTTTTATTTATTTATTTAAAATAATTATATTGTGTACATAAAATAGCAAAATGAATTTTATTATACAGTAAAACTAAATAAATAGAAAAGGAAGTGTGTATATAAAATGTATTTCTTGAAATGTATTTTTATCTAACACATTGTGATATCCAAGGTAGAAGATTGATGATATTAACATAAATTCCAGGCACATTAGGTTGAGCACATCCGATGCCCCAAGCTACTAAACCTACTAGATACCAGTGACCGTAGAGTTCACATACCAGAGGTGAACCACCATCACCCTGAAAGTATTATAAATTATTATATTAGTAATATATATCTCTACCCTTTCTTCAACTATTTTTTACATTACATCTTTTTAAAAATTTATAGCCTCATCTAATTGGTCTTTTGGAAATTTAACTATTTTTAGTATTGTTAAGGCCTTTATATTAAAGATGTTCAATTACAGAACAAAAATATCCATTCACCAATCTGTAATCTAATAAGATTACACCCTCCCTCTAGTTATGCCACCTTTACAAAAGTAATAACTTTTGTAAAGGTGGCATAACTAGAGGGAGGCCATGACAACCTTAGATATGAACAGTACTTGTTTTCTTCCTTCTAAAGTACAAAAATATAAAAATCAATATAATACATTCTTGGAAATTAGTATAATCCTAATTAATATTCAATTTTAGTGGGGAGTTTGTAAATTTATAATAATTCTTTTGATAATGACCCTTATTAAGATCATAGAATAAATTTTATATTAACAAAATTTCTATTTTTTGTTTGTTTTGTTTTTTTGTTAAGAGTAAAAAACCTCTCGGTCTTCAAAAATGACGGCTTTGTTGTTGAAATGTGTTTGATTGAATAAACGTAGTTTTTGTGTTCGAGATCTTGTGTTCAAGTTTGTTCTACATAATATTATCTCACAAGTCAAGCTCAATATTTATTTACAAAACTTACTACACTGTACTGCACACCACATCTGGCTTCTTGTGCAAATGGAATGATTCTGCCAGTTTGACAAGCATGGTCACCTCAACTAAGCTACACAGTCAGCTGTTTTGTGCCATGGACAGTCTGGGTTAGGCAAAAAATTGTTTCTCAAGTAGGAGATGCACCGTCACAGACAATGAAAGAGAGGGATCTAGTCCAAGATTACATGATAAAGGTGTAGATCCCGTTAGGATCTCAGGATTGCCAAACCCATAACCACTATTGTGATCTCCTGAGGGTAAATTTTTAATATAAAAGTTCCAGATATTGTGATTTCCTGTGTAGAAATCCTGACTCTCAAAACGTCAGCATTTTAATCCTTATAGATTTGTCCATCGATCTTACTTATTGGAATACCTACACATTACACCTCAATTTTCGGCTCATAATAATATGTATGTATGGAGGGTAAGAACTCTAAAGATTGCAATTTTGATCAAATTTGGTGTCTTGTAATATTAAAAATGGTGGTCATTAGAAACAGTTGTTTGTGCGACTGATGATCTGCATATTTTAATGCCAATTTAAATGTTGCCAAATGAGCAGATATACCAAGAACATCAGAATAAATTCATGACGAGTGTTTAAAACAATAAAATTATTACCACTAAAATCATTATCAATACAATTAATATAATACATTATATCTTGGGCTGTAATTATTGAACATATCGATGGAGTTTACAACCGAATAGGACTTACCGTACAAGCATCCTTTCCATTTTCTCCTCCAGCACAAATAAAGCTTGTCCTGTCTAACTGGAATTGTGGTCCAAGTCTTGTACCCCTCAACTGTGTTTCACATACATTGTTGTCAAGGATTGTTACATCAACTTGTTTCTGGATATTCTGATAGTTGCCATGGTGACCAAACATGTCTTTTCCCCAACCAGATACCCAACATCTGTGGGAACATAAAATTACATTGTTGATACTACAATTACATTTGATTTAATAGATACTAGATTTTAAGGGTGGAGAATACCTCAGGCTAAACAGTAGAACTATTTGACACTCTGTTATACTCATAAAATCATTTAGACCACTTTATTTCTAACAAGCTTACTTTTTTAATTTTAAACCCATGTATACAAAGACAAATTTTGAAGAAAAAAAATACAGAAAACAGAAAATTATTGCAATGATTTTGAGAGGGAGGCAGTAAGATTATGCATTTATAACTTAGACAGAAATGTAATTCATGAATTACTGATGCACGGTTAAATTTTCCAGTAGAAATGAAAAATCAAGAAAGTTAATGCCAAACATTTGATTGGTAATTTTAAAATTTTTCTTCATGTATTTCTTATTTAATAAACGTAGGTATAGAAAAGTTGCTTATCAAATTTCTACAAAATTGTATATTCCTTTTTACTTTCTTTTGAGGGTTTAAAAACAAAAAATCCAAAATAGGGCTTTGTGGTACAAAACTCTACCATGCAAGGAAAGATTAGTCAACAATTGCTATATATATTTACAGCAAAAAAACCTGTCAGTCATTATCACCTTATAGAAGGTTGAAAGATGACACACACATCTTTAAATTTTAATGGCTTTAGTCTGAAATGATAATTTATCTTATCTTTTTTTAAAACAATTTAAAATATCTATAAACTACAAAAGTAGATACAAAAGATGCTAGTGTAGAGACCACATCTAAAAATATTTTCACTAACTGAAATTAAACATTTTTAAAAATAAATTTTAATTTAATTTAAGAATTTTCTCACTTTATTGCGTTGCAGGATAATTAGTAGTTATTATCCTTAGCTTGAGTCTCTGCAATTGTAATTTTATAGTTTCGCCATTCACAGTCCATATCACCATCAGATATAGACTAACACTGCACACAATACAACATAATATAATTCAAGTCAACTTGAATAAAAATTAGGATTCGATGTGGCCACATACTTATTTTGTCCATTCAGTAGGTAATATGATTTTTATTCACATTGACTCGAATTCGATTATGTGTTGAGTTCATTGTAATAATTTACTAATGTGGTGATTTTTAATTATTTTATTGTTATTATTTATTAATTTATTAATTTGCTCGACTTAAGGGCGCCAGATGTGTTAACATCAATTTTGAAAAAGGAAAAGAAGTTAATTTTCGTTATTAACAAAAAAATCTCTAGGGTCGCAGGCTCTTTTTACGGTGTACTTACAGTGAATTTGGTATTGCAATGAAAACACTTGTCTCTGAAATATTAACATACAGATTTATTAAACATTCAAAGAAACATCCTACAAATATTATTAGTAAAAAAATCATATTTATAAATACTAGTTATCATTTAGTTTTAATAACAAATCATGGATTTATATTTCCTTTATTTAAGTACTTTCAAATTAATCAACTTTATCTTCAAAATGCTTCTACAAATAAAATTGTTGCAACAGGAATTTAATCTATGAAATTTTGAGTAACTTTGCAGCTCTCTACAACAAAGGATTCTAATTTATTATTTAAAATTTTATTTTTTATTATTTTTTCTTGAAATAATCTAATATAAAGAATTTTTTATATTAAGAAACATGTACAAAAATTAATTTTCAACATAATACAGATTATTAATCAAATAGGTAATGTATAGCGTCTATACCAAAACGCCGACAAAAAAATATATTGTCTGAACACGAGGAGAAAACTGATGTCCGGCAAATTGAAGTTTTACAGCTCCTCGTTGGTTCTCCATCCTTCAAAAGTCGTTTTCTCGAATAGTTTGAGAATGTTCATAACTCACTAACACGTTCAGTCTTTCTGAAATCATTTTTATCTCGCGGTATATAGTTTTTTCTTTTAACACAGTCGTACAGAATAATCGTTCTATTACATGAGTCTATTGTCCACTATAACTGTTCAGTTGTATTTTAATGAGAACTTATCACTTGAAAACACTCTTTACTTTTATAGTTCAATGTTTTAACAACATTTTTGTTAAGTTAAGCTCATTAGTGCAATTCAACGAATCGGGCTCTAATCTAAGACATTTTAAAAACACAACTTGCCCATTCAAGCGGTGGACTCCAACTAACCTGTTGCCATGAGGCAAATCTCACTTCCGAAAGCGTTCCTTCCGGTTACATATTCACTGCCATAGTTATTTTATATACATCATCACATAAAATCAAAATTCACATATAAAGAAATTAAACACTCGCAAATATTTGTATTGTACTAATGCTAAACATTTTTATTTGTTTTTAGCCTTGAATATCTATTTTTTCTTTATAAATGAGTTTACTTATTTAAAATTATTATTCGAACTTTCCATCTCTATGGTTTAACCGCGTCTTTTAAATGAGTCAATATTAAGATCTGACTTTTCACACTGTTACAAAAACCCCACAAAGATTTGTATTATAATACAAGTATTGTAACACAAATCTTTCTATATATATAAATTTCAAATCGAAGAAAAAAAATATAATTTTTCAATAGATTTTCAAAACTTTTTATTTCAGAAGCTAAGGACTTCATAAAAGAAAATAAGTATCCCTAGTATACTTAATTTAAGAAAGATTCTCTGTTCTTATAAAAACTAAAAAATCTATTTACTAAATCCTACTTTACTATCTTAATTTATTTGCATTATCATAACTCATCAAAGACAACTATAAATCCATTAGCGCTAATCCTTATCTCTATTTATACAATAAAACCCATCATCAGTTTCTTTTTCAACAGCAGTTGACTGAAACTTTCCCATCAACATTTTTTGTTGACAGGATCCCGTCACTCAAAGCTTATCTCCCAGACAGCCGTCTATATACTTTTTCTCGTCTCATCCTCTTTGCCAAGACGACATTTCTACATCCTTTGAAAATCTACCTTTGACTCTAAATATTCATCTGAATAATTCCTTCAACTTAATACAATTAAAATTTAAAACTTCTCATTATCATTTAACACCATTACAAAATTATTTATTTATTACTCAAAATTACTTCAATTCACCTTAAAACTTTTCAATTCAGACTTTACATTATTATTTATTTTAGTTTAAATCCAATAATTATTTATTCTTTATCAAATTCTTAATTACTCTTTGTCTCGCTGGGATAACATGTTAACTACTGATTTTACAATTACAAAAAACTCTTTTCTTCAACTAAAATTCAAAATATAACATCATTATTATCAAAAAAAAAAAATAAACTTACTTACAAAACTCATCTATTTATTTCAAAATTACCTCTTTACAATTGTTTTATCCCTCAGTATCCTATCTTAAAATTATTTCCATCTTATCTTTCATATTTTAATAATCAAAGTTGCACTAATCCTCAAAAAACCTCTTTATCATTCATATTTGTGTAGCCCAAGCAGGTTACCTACATCATTTATATAAATAATCTCTTTATTTCAACGTAGCTTCCTTTAAAAATCATAATAATCGCCGTATTTCGTAGAATTCCTTAAATCTCCCTTTATTTCATTAAAATCGTCGCATATTTCCTTTATTTCATCGCAGCACTCAAAAAACCTCTTAAAACTTAAAAATTAATTATCAATGCAACTTAACTATTCTTCTTATAAAAAACTTCTCAACAGAACAACTTCATTTTAAATACCACTTTACTCAACAATTCTGTAAAGTCATCATCTTCTTATAAAAAACTCAAAAATTCTCTCATTTAAATTACTTCATTAAAATCTCCTTAGTCATCAACCACTTAAGTACGAAAAACTTCAAAAAATAATAAAATTTACATTGCTTTCCCAGCTAACACCTTATTTCATCAAAATCTTTAGACACCTTTATCAAATAACTTCTCACAATCATCTATTGTTTTAAATTCAAACATTATTTATTAAAAATCGTTAATTATTTATTTCATTTATAAATTTCATCAAAATCTCTCTTATCCTTGTTAATTTATTACTCCTTCCTTTAAAAAACAAAGACTTAACCTCCTTTATTCATTATTTAACATCAAAAAACTTAAAAAACTTATTATTATCTGTCTTGGCAAAACTCACATAAATTCTCAAACTTTAATCAACTATTCTTCATATTCACAAACCACAAATCACTTAAAACTAACAATTTTTTATCATTTTATTATTAAATAATTCTTAATATTTATAACATCAAACATACAACTTATCGTTTTACAATTTAACATCTAATTACCTATTCTAATCAGCTAATCAACATTTTTACAATTTTATAAAACCTTCCGTTTCATGTCATAAAAACTCTCCTTTTGTCACGTCCGATTTATTTCTAGGCTTTGTTTCTTAACAAACCCCCTCCTTTCACCATGAAAGCATTGTCCTATCGTTCCTTGACTACTTCCTTCAACATCTGTTTTTACTTGTTAGAGTAGACTCAAAAAAAAAACTTTTCCTTCTATCTATGAAAGTTTATGACACTTACAAACATAAGTCATTGTTTATGTTTTTTGCCCAAAATTACATGTGACAGAACTCTAAACAACTACGTTGGATTTTTTGGTAGGTTTTCCAATTAACCCTAAATCACTACCTTCTAGAAATGATATCTTAGGCCCTGATCATATCACTTCTCGAACATAGCTACATCCTGCCTCGAAAGACAGTTCGCCTACCAAACTTTATATTTTACAATATAATCAAGAACTCCTAGTTCTCTCTTGAATTTCTTCTACTAAATTTCTTTATTTCTCAACACAAAATAAGAACTCTTTGTTCTTAAAACTTCTCAAAATTGTCAAATTTTTAACTATATTTCATTTACATGAGTCGTATGACAATTTTTTGTTTTTGTTTTTTGTATATTTTTTATTTTATTTTTCAAAACTCGGCCGGGGTTTATTATAGTAACAGCAATTGAATAATACTCCTCTATTCTTATAATAAAGCCCTGCCGAACGTCGATTAATAAAACCCTCCAACGTTCCATTTTTATTTTGTTTTTTATTTATACCTTTTTTATTTGATTTTTTATGAATTTTCTGTTTATTTTATGCATTTTACCTCCCTACTCTTTCCTACCACAGCCCTTCTGACCGCCTACTTTTTACCGTGCATACTTCTAATTGCTCTTTGGACTCTTACACAAAGTAACATGTTGTGACGTTGAAATGTGCAATGGTTGAATGCAATATCCCTACTTAATTCAAGATAAAGCCCAGAACACATCCCTATTTCACAACACGCCCTCTATGCAGTCCCAGAATGCCTTATTCTTACGAATAAAACATTCCATTTTGACTACACAAACTCCTGCCTCCTCCCAAAATGTTCATGTACTCCTTAAATGCATTTACACTAAGAAAATTTTAAAATTCATAAAAAATTTCATCCAAATCGTATCATCCGAAGTTGATATAATGTTTATTTTTACCAATCTTATTACTAGCATCGTCGATTTTCTGTTTATGTAATCCTTTCTAGACGTTATTATTCAAATTCAAAAAGAAAATTTTATTTTTAAAATTTATTCTAAGTTCCTTACTTAGAAATTTTACATTTAATTCTATAAAAGTTATTCAAGTAATCAACTTTTATTTTTATTTACTTTATTTAAAACCAATTATCCTTTATTTAAGTAATTTTTATTTGAAAACGCAAGTTAAATTAGAATTATAAACCAAAAGTTTTTTTATTTTCGAGAACAGTATATTCGTAACACCCTGTACTGGTCTCTATGCTATACGCAATAGAATCTTAGGCTTGATTTAGGCATAAACAATTTCCCCTTTGTATATAGGTGATGCAATTCTTTATCTGTTTACTACTGATAAGAGTCGGCTATGAAATCTTTTTAGCTCCAATACGGTCTGCAGATGAATCTCAACTCCCGTCACATTATTGAATATTCAACATTGAATCCACCTACTTAATATTGAATATTATTTCTTCAACTCTACTGATGACTCACATCTAAAGTCATACAAATCTTTCCTTCTAATCAATCTGTTATCGTCACGTTTTCTAAATATTATTTCTTCTATAAACATATAAAGTTATTCACTGCTATAATCCAGCGTCTTTCACTTAGCAAATACCTAAACGTTTTCTAAAACTAAACTCTTAATCTTTTAACTTGGCTTATTATTTAGTTATTTATTAATACTCATATTATTGTTATTTCAAATTATGAACTATACATTATTCAAATTTAAAACTACTTATTAACAGAATCTTAACTACTTTTTATTAATTATTTTTCAAAATCAAGTCCGTGTGTCATTATAAAAATGTCTCTACATTATTATCAGTCGTTCCAAATTTCAATTGATTACAACAATTATGAATTATCTATTTTTTGCGATGATTTCCCGATTGGTGAAAGATTTTAAAGTACATGATTAAATTTTTTAACACACTTTTAATGTTAAATACTTCTGTCCATATGGACAGTTTGTCTACCATAGTCATCACAACAGACCCTTTCCTAACAAAGGATCCCACTTTGTTATTGTCTCGGAGTATTGACAAAATACCTTTCTCTTTCTCTCTTACAAACATAACTACATTTCTCTTTCTCTCAAACATCTTAGAATCTACTGACCTAATTTCAACATCTGTTAGTTTAGGAATTCTAACCCCACCATTTTTGTATATCATCACAAAGCCTTCCTTTACTATCTCTACATTTTCATTTTCAAAATTATATTTAAAGTTAGATTTTTCACAAAAACTTTTAATTTCTTGTTCTTGGGTTTGAAAGATACTCTTAAATTTTATCATTACATAATTTTTAAACTCTACATTCTTATGACACACTTGTTTTTTAAAATAAACAGCTGATACCTTTGTTATTAGATTATTTATTTTTACTTTATTTTTTGAATTAATTATACCACGCTTCACCCCACCAGACTTGGTAACCCCATCATTTTTCTTAATTTCAACATTATCTATTAACTGTTTTAAATCATTGTTTTCAAAAGATTCATTTTGACTTATCTTAGGCCTATTCATTATTTTAATTTTTAATTTTTCTAGCTCAAATTTACTGTTCATACTTTGCCCAAACTTTTCTATTTCCCCCAACATCTTAGACTTAATCTGACTTAAACCATCATTTACAACACACTCATTCTTGCTTATGTTAGGCTTAACTATTGTCTCATTTTTTAATTTTTCTTGTTCTACTCCCTGATTCCAATTATCAAATTTATTATCTAAATCTTGCTTTGTTTCCAATCTACTTTGTTCAAATCTTTTATTCACATCCTTTATTTCTTTCTTAAGTAATTCTAACATTTCCATTAAGCTTAAATTCTGAACTTCCTTTACCAAATTATTATCTTTATTCATTGAGTCACTTGAAACCTTATTTACTTCATCTTGCTCAGTTATTCTAACCTGTTTAGCCCCTAGATTATTATTATTATTTGTACCCTCCATTTTTAGTTATTATTATTATTTACCTTTAGTTTTAAGTTTAAATTTTAATTACCAACATCATTACCCTAACCTGTTCATTATTATTAATATTTATAGTTTCTAAATCCATTTTATTTTATTATATTTAACACTAAAAAATTTTAAAAAAGAATCTTTCTTATTATTATTGATAAAGTCCTTACCTTGTTTTAAGTGTTCCCATTACCAAAATCACTGTGTTTTCGACCAAAAACGCCTCATTGTTGGGAGCCAATTGTAATAATTTACTAATGTGGTGATTTTTAATTATTTTATTGTTATTATTTATTAATTTATTAATTTGCTCGACTTAAGGGCGCCAGATGTGTTAACATCAATTTTGAAAAAGGAAAAGAAGTTAATTTTCGTTATTAACAAAAAAATCTCTAGGGTCGCAGGCTCTTTTTACGGTGTACTTACAGTGAATTTGGTATTGCAATGAAAACACTTGTCTCTGAAATATTAACATACAGATTTATTAAACATTCAAAGAAACATCCTACAAATATTATTAGTAAAAAAATCATATTTATAAATACTAGTTATCATTTAGTTTTAATAACAAATCATGGATTTATATTTCCTTTATTTAAGTACTTTCAAATTAATCAACTTTATCTTCAAAATGCTTCTACAAATAAAATTGTTGCAACAGGAATTTAATCTATGAAATTTTGAGTAACTTTGCAGCTCTCTACAACAAAGGATTCTAATTTATTATTTAAAATTTTATTTTTTATTATTTTTTCTTGAAATAATCTAATATAAAGAATTTTTTATATTAAGAAACATGTACAAAAATTAATTTCAACATAATACAGATTATTAATCAAATAGGTAATGTATAGCGTCTATACCAAAACGCCGACAAAAAAATATATTGTCTGAACACGAGGAGAAAACTGATGTCCGGCAAATTGAAGTTTTACAGCTCCTCGTTGGTTCTCCATCCTTCAAAAGTCGTTTTCTCGAATAGTTTGAGAATGTTCATAACTCACTAACACGTTCAGTCTTTCTGAAATCATTTTTATCTCGCGGTATATAGTTTTTTCTTTTAACACAGTCGTACAGAATAATCGTTCTATTACATGAGTCTATTGTCCACTATAACTGTTCAGTTGTATTGTAATGAGAACTTATCACTTGAAAACACTCTTTACTTTTATAGTTCAATGTTTTAATTACACTTTAACAACATTTTTGTTAAGTTAAGCTCATTAGTGCAATTCAACGAATCGGGCTCTAATCTAAGACATTTTAAAAACACAACTTGCCCATTCAAGCGGTGGACTCCAACTAACCTGTTGCCATGAGGCAAATCTCACTTCCGAAAGCGTTCCTTCCGGTTACATATTCACTGCCATAGTTATTTTATATACATCATCACATAAAATCAAAATTCACATATAAAGAAATTAAACACTCGCAAATATTTGTATTGTACTAATGCTAAACATTTTTATTTGTTTTTAGCCTTGAATATCTATTTTTTCTTTATAAATGAGTTTACTTATTTAAAATTATTATTCGAACTTTCCATCTCTATGGTTTAACCGCGTCTTTTAAATGAGTCAATATTAAGATCTGACTTTTCACACTGTTACATCATTGTTGGTGTTTAAGTTAAATGACAAATCTACACATGATGAAACAGTTCTGTGATCTTTTCTAAAAAAATAGAATTACACTACTTAAAAACAAGATATTTAAACTTTTAATTAATACATTTTGTGGTATGTTGTGTCCAAACTATTGACAAATGCTTTTAGACAATTAAATACAAATAATTTTTAGAAATGCACTAAAACATAAGAACAAAATATAACTTTTAGCAGAATTAAATTTATTTTTAAATAATATTTTAGATGTTAAATTAAAAATAATCTAAACAACAAAACTAACAAGCATATATAAATAAAGCTTTTTTTAAAAAACAAACCCTAGTTTTATTTCAAAATAGTCTCTTTTGTTTCTATAATCAGCTGAAATAAGTAACTCACTTTTTTCCTATAAATGTAGTGTTAGTTGATGGAAGACATACAGGTTGGATGTGTGGAAAGACTCGAATAGCTTGGTCCAAAGTTAATATTGCGATGTCATATTGTAGAGTTTTACTGTTATACTGGGGATGCACTACAATGTCAACAACACGTACATCAACTTGTTCATATGGTTCTATATCTACTTGTACATCCCAGTCTCCAAGACGTATTATTAATTCACCTCTAAAAAACACAAAGTAATTTACTAAAAGTATGTAATAATTTAACTTAAAAAAAAAAAGATATTTTTTACATTTAATATTTTTTAAATACTGCAGAAATTTGGTATCTAAAACCCTCTAAAGTTGCAATCGACAATATATTGTCGAAACTGTGTGTGTCTGTGCGGCTATCGACAATATAGACGAAGTAATATCGACAAATCAACGTTTTATCCACTAAAAATCATCCTATCGCAATAATCTAAGTACAGTACCATTGTAAAGCTAATGATCTGTATTTACAAATTATTATAACCAAAAGTTCCTAAATAGCAATTAAAATTGTTTAATAAATCGCTATAGTTACTGCATGTAGTTCCTAGAAAAAAAATACAAAGTTTGTTGCAGCAGAAAACAAAATTTATATCATATTTGTCACAAGTACACTTTTCTGTCAAACTACTTTGCATTGACACTTTGTTATAGTATTTTTCTTTCCCTTTTGAATGATGTCTTTCAAATTATCATCATTCTCATAGTTAGTGAGATACGCCCGTTTTAAAACATCATGACTAAAACGATTAGTTCCAGTGCCATTTGCGACAATGGTACTCTATGTCAAATATCGATTAGTAATATTTAGATTTTTGTGACGATCTTTATATCATTGAAAAGAGGAAGTTTGGAGGTTTCGTTGGAAATATTGCAAGTAGGAAAAGTATTTTTATACTACTGTACCATCAAAGTCGAGCTTCCCAGATGGAACTAGTTTGTTTTTATCACTGACTGTGACATTTTTACATGCTAGACTGGATGGCACTGTGTCAAGTTTAGGGGGTCGTAGTTATTCTTTTGTGAGTTTATTATTTTTTAAGTTATTGTGATTTATTTATTATGTTTTGTTGATACAGATTTATCTTCATAACTATATATTACATTTAGTGTAAGTTTTTGAATATCTTAAAAAACAAATTTCTGCTATTTTATAGAAGTTTGTAGATGATTTTTTCGGTTCAAATTTTAGTAACGTAAAAATAAGTTTTCTAATTCTATATTACATAACTCTAAAATAATGATTCTATAAAATTTATGAATTCATGGTTCAACTCTTTGTACCTTTACCTAATTAATGGTAACTAACAAGTTGAGTTTTAGACAATAATTATTGTTGGTGAATTTTTCAAAATAACTTTAGAAATAACTTCTAAAACTTTTTAGATTTTGTGCACTTTTTCACAAAAATTTATTTTTTCTAATACAAATTTTTTATATTGATATATTTTTTACAGGCTTTTTTTACTCACAAGTATATTCCAAAATTTTAATATTTCTAGAAAAAAACATTTTTTTTGTATGACATATATAGAAGCATTTTTGTGGTGTTTTGGCTAATTACACATTTTTTGATTCCTGACAGCCTAACTCCAAAATTGTTACTTCCAAATTTTTGTTTCATAACACATTATGAATTTGGTATGCCTTCTTTATTTCATATTTACTCATATGAAAAGCAATACATAACAAATTGGGTTTTGGGTAATATTACTATTTTTGGTAAATTTTCAATGTTTCACCTAACTTTTCACCTATTTTACTTTTTTATAAAAATTGATTTTTACTGATTCACAAATAAATTCCAAAACTTTTGTATATCTTGAAAAAAAATAAGAAAAATTTGGTTATGTGATTGTCATGTCATTTCTTTGAGTTTTCACTTTTTTTACTGCACATTTTTTTATTCTAACTCCAAACTATTACTTATATAGGGTATATGACTTTTTCATTTCATAATTAAATTCTATTAACTGAGAAAAATAATACATACCAAGTTAATTTTTGGATAATATTACAATTTTTGTGAATTAAAAAAAAAAAAAAGTATTGTAAAATGAGCAAAAACGACCTGCAATTAGTGGGCACTTCTAGGGTTAAGTAAGGAAAGCTATACAAAATTGAAATACACCAGCTAACTAAATGATAATTCATTCTCATTCTTAATAATATATGATGTTGATTAGTATGACTATTATATTTGTTGCCTCAGTTGATATGTAATTTAATTTTTATTAAATAATAATTAGTTTCACTCTTGACTAAACCAATTTTCAAGATTATTTATTTCACCTCAAGTCGATTTTTCTCATGTGTAACTTAACATAAAGAAAGTTATGGAATAGATCAAAAGAATTGATTTTAGATGGATATACCATTTTCTCAAAATCTTTTAACTAATTTTGGCTCAAAAAAACCCTACTTTTTAGATCTTCAAATTCAAATGAGCCTTGTGCAAGTATAACATTCTATTAATCATTTATTGAAAGAGTTAGAGATTCTTCCAAATTGTAAACAAAATGCGATTGTTAGTTGTATCCTTTATTTAGGCTTAGATCTAAAGTTACAGAGTGGTAAAACAAAATAATCAGGTGCAGAGATAATTCTTAAAAACTTTTTTGAAAAGACATTTAATCTGTTGCAGAATTTTGTTGATCTTTAATTGACTATATCCTTTTGTCTAATTTACATAGAGTATGTTAATTGTATTTTTTTTTGTTTATATCTTGTATTTTTTAAAGTTTGTTGAAGCCTAAAGTGGCTACTTTTAGTTAAGCAGTATACAATAACCAAACAAACTGAAATTATTAATATTATATCGTGAATATTATTGAAAGAAAAACTAAAAAATATCATCAACTTAAAATAAAACAAAATTTGTATCTGAGTAAAGCTCTTGATAAAAAAAAAAATCTCTTGCAACAACACAGAAACTAATGAAACAATTAAACAAAACAGGAGACATTTATTCCTGTGGGTGAATGACACAAATCAATTTAAAAATCCGTCAACACATTATTTCAAAATGACTTCTATTGAACTTCTTTTTTTCAAATATCTTTCTGCTCATAAATTTTTTAGTATTATACAATAATTCATTGTTTTTCATATTGATATCTGTATCCAATGATATCACACTAGTTACCATCTACAACAATAAACATGTGAGTTGTTCCTAAGAAACAAATTATGAATTATAAGTTACAAATTACACTATAATATTACAAACATAAAATTAGTTGCAATTTTAGCTTGATTTTTTTTCCATTTTTTGGATTTATAGGTTTTTTAAAATAGTCATGTTGAAGAAGTCATGTCAATTTCATTGATAGCTGTATTATTATAAATAAAAATGAAAAACCTAGTTTTTGATAATCCTGAAAGTTAAACAACTCATAGTTTCTTCAAGACCTAAGATTGAATCTGTTATTTAATTAAAAGAGTTTCTCTAACCTGTAATATGAGGAAGTAGTAAATTTCTTTGACTTTTCAAAGAAAACAACAAGGTACAGAGTTGGTAAAATTTATTTACTTTTTTTTTTAGTTGAGAAAAGTAATTGTAAAATGAAGAAGCCAAATAGGTAAGTAGGTTGTGTTTGGTCGCTGTGTGATTGAAGAGAAGCATTGTCTTGAAGACACATTGCTTTTGAAAGCCTGCCTTTATGTTAGAGACCTTTACTTTGTCGATATCTTTACATAAAATATCTGTTATTATGGTTCCACCTTGTTCTAAATAACCGATAAACAAAATTCTATCTATGTCCTTCATGATTTCTGTCTCTAAATTTCTTTAGTTGTTGAGTATCTTTGTCTATTTTTGATTAAATTTGATGTGTAAAATTAAAGAAGTTGTGTTAGTTTATGCTAGATTAAAAATTAGTTGAGATAAAATTACAAAACGTAATGAGTTTCCATTGTATAATCAAGTAGATAATGTTATATGGTTAAGATTAAAAACAGATATATAATAATAAGGTGTGAAGTAAAGATTGTTGGATTGTTTAGTTGGAATAAAGAAAGAAAACAATGTTATTATTAAAAATAATTTTTTTTTGGTCTCTGCATGCACATTTTATCCATAGTTATGAGACATGTTAAAACTCTTGCTGAAATTAGTTCAAAATGGCTTGTAAGGCAACCGCTCGATTACACTTCTAGTTAGTGTTCAAATAATTCAGAACCCATTTAGCTAAAAGCTTCCTCATGTCTAAAATTCGTTGGATAATGTAGCCTACTCATTCTTGAACATCATCAGAGTCTCTGCAAGCATTTTAGTAGATATTTCTTGATCTTTCAAGATCACTGATTAGAAGGCATCCAGATTTTCACTGTCACTTGAGTCTCATTCATCATCTTCAATAGTTAAAATATCCTGCTTTCAGTTTCAAAAAAATCAACATATGACTTCTACATTTAGTGATTTAAATAAGGATATGCTAAACCTAGAAACCCAATAAATTCTTGACAATTAAATAGGTAGGACACTTGTTACCTATTGTATTTGAAATGTCTCCTTAAATTTTTTTGTCAGAATTCTTTAAAAAAGTTAAGATATTGCATGACAGCTTGGCACTCTTTTGATGTGGAATTATCATTGTTATTCTCCATTTTCATTTCAGATCTACAAATAAATAGAATATCCATATTAAAGTTATATACAAAGCATAGGCCAATAATAGGCTTACACAAATTTGGAAGATAAACTCAAAACCGTCTAGCTTGGTTAAAAGGTTATCTAATTTTACAGAAAACACTTATAAAACGTGTGTGTGTGTGTGTGTTTATGTTGAATGTGTTATTAGCTGTGCAACAAGTCGTAGTTTTAAATTTAAATATAGGCATAAGGATATAATTTGTATTTTTCATTTAAACAAAGAAAAATTTATGGTTTTTCTATGAAAAAACTTATTATTGTTGGTTTTTAAGTAATGGTTTCATCACCTTAGAAACAGAATAAGAAAAGTCAAAGACTTATCGGGATATAGAGATTCTCTTAATCTATGATATTGTTAACTTTATTCTAGTAGATGATTAGGCTTACTTTTGATATTGCGTAATCCTATGAGCAACAGTCAGAACATGTAAATTGTCTATTAGTGCTCCACTTCCAATGTAATCATTGTTAAGGCCCAGGATGATTGCTTGCCAAGGATATTCACCAAATTGAGCCTGTGGGAAGAAATGAGCGTGAGTGTATGGATATAACAAGATAATAAGTTCAGTGTTTAAGATAAATTTTTAATTCATTAAATGAAAGAAAATGCACAATTTTCTACAACATGATACTGCAACCTATTCTTTTAGTATGATTCATTTTCCTTTAGTATCAAAGTCACTCTATGGAATAACAATAACGTTACCTCTTGTTTAACGCTTCTTTGGCGCATTTCGGAACTTTTACTCCATCATCACATCCTTTTCTCTGCTTAGCATTGTCCACGCAATACTTTAAAGCATATTAAATACATTAAATATCTATCACACCCCATGTTACTGTGCAAGGAAAACTACTATCTCATATTTGTACAATTGTACAAAGATGACTATCGATGATTCCCCTATCTTAAATATTGATAGCTGTGTCATAAAGTATGTTCGAGGAAAAATTAAGTTCATACAGTAACAGATGTCTATTGTTTTTAAATGCTTTGTATGTCAAAACTTACGTGTGATATTGTAACCTTACAGTTTTTAATACTTGTTAAGTTTTGTATTTATGTTTTATATTATAATGTGTTGACAACCTAAGGAGAGAGAATGAACTGATAGTAGATTAAAAGCCCCAAAACACATCAAAGAACAATTACACTAAGTCATATATTAGAGAAAAAACAAATTAAGCTGAGTAATTAGTCATTGAAATGTCCTGTTACAAAAAAGTGTTGTAAAAACTGTGTGTTTTCTTTCATTTGATGATTGAAGTTTCCACATATTTATGTTACTCATTTCAAGTATAATTTTTAATTATAAACTTCTAAAATTTTCTCATCTTCATAAAAATTTAAAAAAAGAATATATTCCAGGAGAGTAACTTAATTTATTTTTATATTTTTTAACTTTAATTTTTGTAAATTTTTAAAATTAGAAATTTTAGCTATTATAATCACTTTCAAGCATTAAATGTCCATCAATCAATCCTACACGTAGGAGTAATTAGCACCAATTTGATAAACATGTAATAAATAAAGACTCTAGGAGGAGTTGTAATTTTAGTCAGATATTTCTTAAATTTTTATATACAGGTTCAGTTTTACAATTCAACAAGTTAGAAAATACATTTTTTTAAAAGACAGTAAATTTAAAAAAGGCGGCCGATTTTCAAAAAACAACTGTTTAGAGAATAATTTCTAACCCCAATATCTAAGCTTTAAAATATACATACAAAAATGTCTATATTTTCTATGATACAAAATAAGAGAGTTATTACTAAACAACATAACCTCAGTATTAGAAAAATTATCTGATTGATAAAAATTGGCCGAAAATTTTAAAAATGGCAGTTTAAAACAGTTTAGGTAATTCTTTTTTGTCTAGGACCTAAATGAGCCGATATCTTATTTAGTGGAATAATTGGCAATCTGCATATATTAATCATTTTTTTAAATATATGATTTATTTATGGGACAAACATAGACACATATTATACAGTGTACAATTGATATGTGTTACATGACTTTAGATGAGGTTATCTTTTCCAAAAGAGGACTCAATAACTAACACCATTTGACAAATACGATAATATTAACTAGATCACTTGATTAAACTCATTGTTCTTTTTGAAATATATTTTTCAATTTAATATATCTTCGATAGTTTTTCTTTTCAATTGTCTTGGCCCATTTGATGTAATAGGACTATCAACTCTATATTCTTTAGACAGGTTCAAGGAATTGTAGAATTTCTTAGTTAGTTTGTGTATAGTTTCTTGAATAGAAATTATTAAGATCTTTGTGTAATTGTCTATTTCTAATAAACCAGGAAGAATTAATGCAAACCACAGAATTTTATTTTGCAAATATTGCATTTTATTAATATTTTATTGAAACAGTACCCCAAAATTGTCATATATGTGTTATTAAGAGCTCTAAAAATTGATTTTTACATTTTGTTTTAATTTTCACTATTTATTAATTATAGGATATAAAAGAGCAAGTCTTGAATGAGCCTGAGATAGTGTATTGTTAATAAGAATATTCCAATTTAAAGTTTTGTCCAAAATATTAATCATAAGGTCTAGATCTTCAAACCTTGTGGATACAGAAGAACAGCAAAACAGATTTACTTCCTGTTATGTCATTGATCCAAATGCATCATTTATTCTGTTATAAATTAATTAAGCGGGGGGGAGACAATCTACCCTTAATGGATTAATTTAATTATTGAATGCAATTAACATATTTTATTTTTAAAGTACATTAGGCTTGCGACTAACCAGCCTAATGTGTTAGTCCGATATCAAAAACAGCAGATAAGCTAGGTGTTGAGAATAAATCTTTGCAATTGACATCCAAATTTGTGATAATTAAACATAAGTTACATTTCAAAGCTTATTTAAACTTGTATTTATAGAATTTAATTAAAAAATTAATGTTAATTTGACTTAATTGTGAAAGGAAAGTTAAATTGTTAAATAAAATAATGAAAATATATTTAAAATTGTAACATTTATTTAAAGAATAAAACAAAGGTTGCCTATATTGGATAATGTTTTTCCCCCTTGTTGTTTAAAGGTGAAAAAAGTCCATCACCTTATAAAAAATAAAAAATAAGAAACAAGTTTAAAATAAAGGCCCTTTAGCCCTCAAATACTATAATCTACTAATAATATAACTATAATACTATAATAATAATAGTTATATATAATACTATAATATAACTCTAATGCATCAGGGTTAGAAATGAAGAGGTTGGTGGTGAAAAGATCCTCATAGAAAAGCTGAGAGGGATCCTTACTATGTGTAAAAAAATGTAGATCCATCTAGGTTTCCTCAGGATTACCAAGTCCACATTCCCTATAATGACCTTCTGAGAGAGTGACAAATATTTTTTTGAATTTGTCACTATAAGTATATGTAAAGAATAAAATTATAAAACCATGCAATTAATCATAAATCAAAATAAGAATGCACTAATAAAAATTGAACGGCTCATAAACAAATGATCATGTTAAATATCTTCTGTTAAACGAGTACAATAATAATAGAGCCATAATTTTCTTGTATAGACATGAAAAAAGTTGCAAGCATTACTTGCCCACCTACTGTGATCTCTTTGTTAATTGAACAACTCCAAAGGCAATTATTTCGGTTAAAAAATTATGCAGAAAATGTGTTCTGTGTGGGTTTAGGTGTATATTTCATGACATTTTTAAGATCTAAAAGTATTGTAAATTAACCATTTTATAGATTAAACTTGTCAATCCAAAATAATATTATTTACACCACAGCCCGGCAGGATAGTCGCAAGTCTACTGTAATACAAAATGTGTATACATACTTGGCCTGGTTTAATAACAACACCGCTGATTGGTATAGTTGATTTCTTCCCACAGTTAGTCAGCTTTGAGGGACAACAGTAGACGACTCCTGTTTCACAATGTTCTCCAGAAGGTTTCTGTAAATAAAATCATTAAATGTAATGTTTATTTAAATCAGGATAATCCTAATAATAATTGTCACTGCCTAAAATGTATATTAAAAATAAAAAGATGAGAATATTTTTAGAACTTAAATGAAAAAAGGTTTTAGGGCTGATATTTTACTAAACAATTTTCAGTTTCAATGTGAACCCTCAGATGTAAAACATTGTGAGCTATATGACAGTAGTGGTGAGGTGTGCTGTCTCAAATGCTTCAAATCTACCTAGTGACTGAAACTAGTGAACCATGTTTATTTAAATATTAATGGAGGTGTTTCCTACATGTTGTTCAATTGTTCTATTATATCATAGCATTTACTTACTGTCCAGATAAAGGGTAGATTGTAAATGTGCACATAGTTAAAAAATGTTTGAGTTCAAATTAAAAATTAAACAATTGTGATGTAATTTGTTCAAAGTTTTATTTAAATAACTAAGTTGTCATTAAGATTAAATTATTAATGCATTTTTGGTGTTTTAAAAATTGTTAATTTTGTAGGGGGATAAATTATATGGCATTCCAAGCTGGAATGATTGTCTAACGATTTATTATTGGATTCATAATGTCTCTTTTTATTTTGTCACTTATACATAGAAAAAGTCATACATTAAACATTATGTATTGTCTGAAAGTTGATGTTTTGTTGAAAAAACATTTTTTGGGTTATCTAACTCCAAAAAGGTAATATTTTGAATTATACCTGTCTGTCAACTGCAGTGCTATATCATTTGGCCCATTGTCACCAATTCATTGTTTACTGTACAGTTGTGAAAAGTTAAATCACTCTAATTAATTATGGTCTTTGAGAATGGTTTACAACATACAAAAATGAGATTGTACAAGCAAGGAGATGGTTTGTGATATTTTGAACTTAGAGATATAGTTGATGTTATATATTTATCTTGGTGTAGATCTAAATTATGAAAACAAGATATCTAAAGAAATTAACAAGAGGATTGTTGGTGGAAACCGAGCATACTATGCCAACTTAAGACTGATAAGTCAAAGCTGCTCACCTGGACAACTAAAATGAAAATTAATAAGAGCCTTATTTTATTAGGCCAGTGGTGACATATGGAGCTGAGACACTTCGAGCTGACAATTACAATGTGCTATACATCTTTGAAAGAAAAATCAATAGGGCAGTGTATGAATGCGGAAGGGGAGAACCCTGAGAAATGTGAAAATAGTCAACATCCTGGACAATGAGGACATCGTATTGCGAAAGCAAAAGGTTGAGTTGGCTTAGAAATGTGGAAAGGTTGCCGAGAGATATTTTGTTAGCAAGAATGAATGATAAGTGGAAGAGAGGGAGGCTACGAAAGAGATGGATGCACTTGGAGCGAGACCTGAGTATTTTGGATTTATGGAACTGACAGAGAGTTGTTGGGGAGAGAAGAGACTGGAGGCGAATAGTTGATGAACCCAAAGGTACCAAAACCTGTAGCACTTTGGAGGAAGAAGACTTTTATAAACAACATATATAAGATACCATCCAGTTGTGATATTGCAACATTTGCAGGTAAAGCTAGAATTGGATACATAATGACACAGATAATTTTTCTCTAATCAATGTCAACTTGTGGTGTACCGGTGACCAGAACTCCCAACCGGATTTTGGAGCATATTCTTTTTGACTGTCCACCCTTTAGCCTAACAAGAAGTATTTTTGAAGTCCAATAAGCAAGATTTCTACACAATGGAATCATTGTTGCCTATTATAGTGGAAATGTATACGAATTGTTGACATCTGGTTCTGAAGCTGTACTACAAAAAAAAATGTCTAGTCTTCTGCAACCCAATCGATTTTATCAGATTTAGTATGTAGGCATAATTTAACCATATCTGGAGAAGATTTTTCAGTATTTAAATAGGCTGCAATTTGGCAGTAACTGTCATAAGACCAAAGGTTAAAATTTCTATTTTCTCAAAATCAGTTCTAATAATGTTGATGAAATTTTGCTAAATGTAACCCTCCAAGAATCGAAACAACATAAATATCATTCCACATCTCACCAAAAATACTAGTTCAGTATTGGTTAAAAAATGAAAATGAAGCATAAACAGTGTCTAAATGATTAAGTATTTCAAAATATGCAATGGGATTTCAATAAAATTTTAGTCAAACCAATGTGTAAATGGGCTGTCGAAATGTGTAAATGTATAAATAAACTTTTATCCTTATTGGTGTTTTGTGTATGGATGTATGAAGCATTTATTTTGTTCTTAATATTATTGTTGTTTTGTTGAGTCAATTGTAATGATTGTGGTCAACAGACAAGTAGCCTGTTATAATATACAGAGCCTACTTTCTTCCTGTGGTTTTTGTTGTGATACACATTGGACTAAGATCTTTCTTTCTAGTTTAAAGTAGGGAAAGTTTATATAATGTTCTTTTCATGAGTCATCACTGCTTCAGTCAGCAATTAACAAAGTGCCATTTCAAGACATATTTTGGTGATTATGTCAGTTCATATATCTACTCTAGTTTTAGTTTCTCAAACATAAATCATATGTGTTATGTGATGGGTTACAAATATTTTAAAAATGTTTTGCACAGTTTATTTGTCTAACATTCAATTTTAGTAGCAACATTGATTTTTCATATTGTAGATGTATTTTGCAAAAAAAAAAAAAGACACTGACTTAGAAACAATTAAATTATACTAGTAGTGGCTTTTGCAGAAATTGCTCCAAATAAAGAGGGAAGAAAATGTCACAAAAACTAGATAGTGTCTTTAAAAACTCAATTTAATTTTCAACCCATAATTTTGAATTATAATTAATATATTTCCGTGTAACTGTGTATATAATATAGTATAACTGTGTATAGTTTGAAGGTGTTTGGAATGTATATGCACGGTTTATTATATTTAGTAAAATTGTCAAAAATAATATTGAAACTAAGGCCTCCTGAAAAGTGGACAATCACCAAATTTTTATGTGATTATATTTACAAGAGATAGTAATATGTTTATGTGAATAAGAGAAAGTTTAATTACAAAACACAGAAATAATCATTTCACTTGTAATACATATCACTATATAAGTTTTTGTTATATTAATCATTATGGTAATACTTTAAGCATTGAGGGTTGTATTTTCTCTGTGGGGATTTTAAATGATTTTCTTTCTCCTAAATATTGGTTTATTGCAGAAATTGGGGTAAATAAAAAAAGAAAGAAATGATTGCAAAGAACATTAACCACTGCCTTTAAAAACTCAATGTTGTAAGAAAACTGCATCCTATTTATTCATAATTAGCTGTGTCCGAGGCTTTGCTCACATATAAGTCGAGCTAATTATATTTTAAACATATAATGGAATAATCTATAAATAGATTATATCATACAACAAGGCATTTCCCCTTTACCTTGTTAAACCATTATAGAAAAATAGATAAGCCCTGTAATTCAGTCAATTGTAATGATCGTGGTATTAGACAAGATAATATTATAGTTCTCTAGGTTTATAGGCTTCATAGGTTTAAAGTTTTGTGAGATGTAATACAAATCACTGATTGGTTTTAAAAATATATGTCATTTTTGAAGTCAACTGAGAAAATAATGTTATATTTAGGTGTCTACAGTACAAACTTGTGGACCGATTTTGATTAAATTTGGTAGTTGTCCTAGTAATGTGTATATATTGGTGGATTTTATGACGATTTAAAAATTGTAGTTAACTTAACGTTTGATATTACAAGATTTTGTTCTAATAGATTTTCTCTTAAACAGTTCCTTAAATATTCCTTCGAATGTGTGATCCAAAATATGGATCTAAAAAACAAGTAATACATATTTGGTCATCAAGTTCACTCAAAATCGCTTCAGGAGTTATTGTTGCAAATGAACTATGAATATGACTTAAAAGATTGAATTTTTTTAAATTGACGTAAAGATTTTGATAAAATTTGATAAAATATAAAGATGACCTAATCTTAACTTAAAGGAAAGCAGTTCACTAGTTAATCAGAAAATACCAATGAATCATTATTTATCGCCAGGTATAAATGATTTTCAAGTTAACACTGTTTGATTGAAATACTCTCTGCCATTTTTGAAATATTCGACCTTCTAAGATTGTCTCTGATGTATAATAGGAATAATTAAATGAACAACATACAATTATTAGGCTTTTTAAACTTGAAACAGGCTCATACTGAACAATAGTAATTTGGCTTTGCGTGTGTGAGAATTTCTGCAATGTTTTTGCACAGTTTATTTGCTCTAACGTTCAATTTTAGTAGCAACTTTGATTTTTCATATTGTAGATGTATTTTACAAAAGCACTTACAAACAAATCATTTATGCTAGTGGCTTTTGCAGGAATTGCTCCAAATTAAAAGTAAAGAAAAATATTACAAAGAACTATAACGAGAGTCTTTAAAATTCAAACAAATTTTCAACCAATAATTTTGAATTGTAATTAATTTTCAAAATTTGTTAGAAGGTTTTTGTAATATATTTATTCAGTTTATTACATTTGGTAATTAATTATGTCAAAAACTAGTGAACAAACTGAAAAGTGAACAATCGTCGAATTTTTATAATGATTATTTTAAAAATATATTAGTGTGTTTGTGCGAATGAGAGAAAGTTTGTGGGGCATTTATAACTATTTTATTCATAAACGATATCACTTAATTACAAAACACACAGAAATCATCATAATATAACTTATCATATATTTATTATCTATTAGTTTTTGTTATATTAATCACTATGCTAATGCTTTAGGGGTACTGAGGGTTGTATTTTCTCTCCATGAATTTTTAATGTTTTACTTTTTCCGAAATAGTGTGGTTTATTGCAGGACGTACGGTAAATAAAAAGGAAAGAAAATTATTATAAACAATCTTAACCGCTGTCTTTAAAAACTGGATGTTGTGACAAAACCTCAAACATTTTATTCATAACTGTTTTTGCCCGCTTATGTCGGGCTAATTAAGTTTTAAACATATCAAGGAACAAACGTTAATTAGGAACAAACTTTTAGTACGTTATTTAATAAGGCATTTCCTCTTTATCTTTTTAGACTAATGTTGAAAATACATAAGTCCTATAAAACGATAAAAGAAAACTTACTAAACAACCGCATGAACGCGAGTGTTTCGTCCGTCTCAGCAATTAACAATAGAATGTTCATCATCTCACTTTTTTTTTGTACAAGATGAAATCTTCATAGGTTATTGAAAGCACTGCGTAAATGATCATATTAAAATTTTAAATAACGTTTTAATTATATAACAACACTCAATCTAATATTGTTTAAACCAATTTTAATCACAGATAGACTAAAACTTGTCCAGGTAAAAAATCCATGAAAATCGGATCAGCGATTCTCGAGTTTTAAGTTTATAGAATAACAGAGAGACCTCGTGTTTTATATAAGAAGTGTTGAATATTTTTCCTAGCAAAAACGTATGTTTGAAGGTTTTATGAACGTATACGGACAATTTGTTACATTGTGTAGTTAATTATTTACCCCCAAAAATAATATTGAAACTAGAGCCCGCTGTAAAGTGAACAATCAGCAAATTTTTACAGTTTATTTTGTGTGAATAAGAGAAAGTTTATGCAATATTTGTGCCATATAGAAAATCGTTGCTTAAAAAACGCACAAAAACCATCATTTCAGTTGTAATATTTTATCTTAACCTAAATTTGTGTATTTGTATAATGTTAATCAGTTGTTAGCATTTACTGATCATTATGGTAACGCTATAGATATCATTAATGTTTCGATTTGTGATGGTGTAGGCCTATGGAGCGTTTATTATGTACTAGCAGAGTAACCGTCCTTCGTACGGGGTTGGCGTATATTTATATTGAGTGTTAAGGGAGTTTTCAAGGCCAGTGGGGCGGTGCCCTAATGGAATTTCTAAATAAAAATAGGCCTATGTGTTAACCAGGGATCCTAAGAATGTCCATGTACAATTACAGCTCAATGGGTCCAGTAGTTTTTACGTGATTGAGTAACACACACACACACACACACAGACAGACACCATTAGATTTTTATATAATATTATAGATTGTTGAGTCAAGTGTAATGATTGTGGTCGCAGATAAGAGAGTAGGCCTACTTATCATATAGAGATGATTTTCTTCTTTGTAAGCTAAACTTTGAACTAAAATCTTTTTTTCCAGTTTAAACTAGTGACGTTTATGTAACGTTCTTTTTATATGAGTCATCACCGCTTCAGTCGGCAATAATAAGTTGCCGTTTCCTGTTGCCTACCACTAGTTTCCAGATTATTGCAGTAGTATCTAAAGATATCTTTTGGTAATTGTGTCAGTTCATATATCCACTCTAGTTCTAGTTATCTATCAAATTTGACAAAATCTGAAGACTAATTTAACCTAATCCTAACTTAAAATAAATCACAAATACTATTGAATTATGATTTAACTCCGGGTAACCATAATTTTCAATCGACACTGTTTGATTGAAATACCTTCTGCCGTTTTTGAAATATTCGATCTTCTAAGACGGTATCCTTGGTTTATTTTCGCTTAACTCCCATACTGGCATTTGTGTACTCGATATTGTTTACATATTATTTGGTTTAGCGTATGTGTGCAATGTTTTCTGCAATGCTTTTGCACCATTTCTTTTGTCTAATTTAACGTTCAATTTTAGTAGCAACGTTGATTTTTCATATTGTAGATGTATTTTACAAAAAGCACTTACAAACAAACCAATAATTATGCTAGTGGCTTTTGCAGAATTGCTCCAAATAAAGAGGAAAGAAAAATATTACAAAGAACAAGAGGGTCTTTAAAACTCAAACTAATTTTCTACCGATAATTTTGAATTATGATGATTATATTTCCTTGTGCGAAGATGTTTAGAATACATTAGCATAATTTATTACATTATTTGGTAATTAATTAACTTATGTCAAAAACTAGTGAACAAATAGCTGAGAAAAGTGAACAATCATTAAATTGTTTATATCATATGAATGAGAGACAGTTTATGCAATAATTAGACGATATTGTTCGCTTACTCAACACTTGTAATATATTATCTATTAATTTTTGTTATATTGATTCACTTGGAAACCAAGAAAATATACTATTATTATTTAATAAACAAATCAATTCACAAGTTTACTTTTTATTTTAACGTTAAAATAATGGAAATATGATAAAAACGCACACTGTGACACAAATCACAGACTACTAAAACTGCACTACTTAAATCACTACTTAAACTGCACATAACACTAATTTTAATTATTATAAAATTAAAAAATTTACTACTTATTCAGCAAACCATCATTATTACAACAATTAATTTATATTATCTTGGTTTCCATGGATACAAATGAACATAATTAAAAAAAGTTTTGGTGTTTTTATTGTTGTAGACAATCATCGCCAAGAAATAATTGTATTTTTAGTTATTTATCGATAACTTGGTTATCCTTTGACCTACAGAAAAAGTTTTTAAAAAAATTTGTTCGTCGTTAGGAAAGAAATATATTTCATCTCTTGTAAGTTTTTTGTAAAGTTAACGGTTTTTGAGATATTTTACGTTAAAGATTTTAAATGGCCGCCATTTTGAAAATTATAAAAATGAAGTCTAGTTATTTAGTACACTTGTAAAACGTAACATACAAAATACTTATACTAAATTTGAACTTAATATCTTTACTATTTCTGCAGTTATGTTTTTTGAAAAACAAAATGGCGGATAGACGGAAAATAAAGAGGAATTTGACCTTATGTTATTTTTTGACATTTTTTATTGGTTTTGATGTATATAATCCGAAAATGAATAGCCAGTCCACCTTTTTCGTTACACTCTGTATAGCTGACATTGTGCAGGAATTTTGCAGATTCATTTACAGAACTAATATAAATTTAACCTCAAAATAAGCTAATAAAAAATGTATAACAAATTTAGACGTTCACATGGTAATTAACGTTATCTAATTAATAGGCGTAGTATAAAACAGTGCAAAATTGGCATCGATATGATAATCCGTTCTGGAGTTATATATAGACTAGGTCAATATATATTTTTAAGACAAAAAGACGGCTTTAAGACAAAGCATTTTTGGACTATGCTTATAGAAACTATTTTCTTTATTTTTGTGTCCAGAATCAAATCCCAAAGCTTGGTACCCCAAACTCACAGGATATTCTGTAGATTTAAACATGGGAAACAATACTTTGAAACCCAAATTTGCCGCTATATATTTAGGCCCTACATAAATTATTTTTGTCACATTTTTGTTAAATTTAACAACGTTAAAATCTGAACTTACCGTAACAATTCGTATGTCAATAGAAGGTGCGGTGTTATTGACTACATGAAGAGGTGGTGAACACTGGGAAACTGGCTTGCATGTACATCGCTCTTCAGCTGGATGTTCATAACCTGCCAACATAATGAATCTGTTTTAAGCAGAGAGATGTTAGGTGCACTGTTATTGACTACATGAAAAGATGTGAAAACTGGGAAAGTGGGGAAAACTCAGTAAAGACTGTAATATCCAAACAAAATAAGATGGCAATATATGAGACACATTCATTAATGACTTGCAGTCATCTCAATCCGCCAATGACTTTTAGAATTCAAAACACTCAATTTAATTGCTACTTTTAAATACGCTCGGTGCCTTGAAATGGCATAAAATCAGGCTGAGTGTTATCAGATAACCTCGTTACCTTTAAAATGAAACTAAATCTTAACTTACGGATTTGAAATATTTCAGATATAAAATGTAAATGTTTCATCTGGGGCAGAATAAACATTCCCTTAGTATTCGCCCGGTAACAAATGTAATTAATAAAGCAGGTCATTTAACAAACTAAAATCTGCAAATCTAACAAAGCATTTGGTAAACAGATATCATTTTTTCAGTGTTGCTTTATCACCTTCTTTAGGGAAATCTACCATTCAAATTAAAGTTAATGCAACAATTATTGCAGATACTTTTGTATCTGTTAGTAGCCTACACATGGAGTTCTGAAAGTTTCATAAGTCGATGTTTAATTCAGAAAGAAAACTTAAAGTTTTAACTACTAAAGCCTTTGACCTCAATCTCTTTTCGATTTCAAATTAATAGCTGTTGTCAAGCAGATTTGTAAATTTTGGGATATAAATACAAAAAATGTAAAACTTTTGTTTCTCAATGAATTATGTACAGACATAATTATCGGTCTATGAGTAAATTTTAGATCCTTTGAAAATGTGTAGTGGTCTAACAGTATGTTTAGCCTGACAGTATGAATGGTCTAACAGTATGTATTCCTTCAGTTAAAATTTCTAATAACTTTACTTCAAATTGTCACCCTTTGTAATAAACCCAGGCGTCATGGTTTTGAAAATGCCAAATTCATAAAAAGGAAGTGCTTAAACTATTATATGATTGCTTAAACTATAATAAAATTGAATATAATTTTTTTACCTTAGTGTGCCCAAGTTTTAGCTACAAAGATGAAATCCATAAAAAAGTATGGTAGTTGATTATCCTTAAACAATACATAAATTTACACAGATCCTTATCCCTTACCCAAAATAGAAGATATAGTTAACGAAGTTTCATGCTCTGTATGTGCTGAAGTCACGATTCTGCAGAAATAAAGGAAAGTTGTTAGTTTAATCTACAATCCCAGTAGAAAGACTGAACATTGGTTTTAAGGGTCCATTACCACCACCGACTCGAAATCATTATTTTCTTGACCCTAGTAAATGAACTTTCCAAGTTTCCTTTCGTTTTTCCTTGTTCTGAAATGACATCATATGCAGTGATTTAAAATTTTCGACAGCTCTTCTCAATATTTGGCATGCTGTCTTCATATTTCACTAAAATTTGAATGATACACATAAGAGTCAATTTTGAAAAATTACGTTTCTTATAAACAGCCAAATGCCTGATATTCAGTTTGTTTTTTTTCTGATAAAACGAACCATTATTTTTGGAGAGATAGCGATCAACATTTTTTGGGTCATTAAACTTTACACTTGAGTAAAATTTAATCAAAATCGTTAGAACAGATTGAGAATAGTAATTGTATCTTTTGTCTTATCGCAGGTACTTTCAAAAGTTAAGTTATCGAAAAAGTTTATGAAAAAAAAAATCTCAAAATATGGTTAAAATTTGCTCACATATCACATACGACAGACATCACTCCCAAAACCACTTTGTTGGACTTAAAGGTAAATCCGCAAAAAAATATAGGCCTACATCGATTTTTCGATTAATCACATAACATTCTCTATACTATTCTTCGCATTCTATCAATCTGCTAATCATCTGCGTACCCGCTTATTACATTTTTTTAACATTGTGTTAAGTTCTACAGCTCATGCCTCTTTTAAATCTCTATAAAATTAACTTAATACTATCGCTTACCAGATCCACTAGTTTCACTAACTGTACCTCTATTTCTTTTATCGTTATTGTTCCTCGTCGAATTCGATGCTTTCTTTATAGTTAAAAAATTTATGAATGTAGACACAACGAATACTTGACAAAACAAAGTAAAAATTAATAAAGAAACACAGAAACTATGCATTGTCACTGTTTCTGAATCTTTGAAAAAGTTCGTAAATATTTATAAGTATCTGCTTTATATTGTCGTATGCTACAGACTTTTAGCGGAATTCCCAATGCATTGTTGTATGGCCTCGCTATTATAGTTACATTTCAACAATACATTAAATAAAGCTAATTGTAAACATACATCCTACCAATTATCGACTGCAATTTGTACCCAATTATGTTTTTCAATTACTGAGTATTATTTTCAAAAATAGTTTCATAGTTAACTTGTGTTTAACGTACCGTGGTTTTGAGGTTAGATCTAGTTTCAATGTCGAAAGTATGGAACTGGGTCAAGTTTAGTGCAAATTCAAATTATCCAGTATCGTAACCATAGTCATAAATAAGTGCATCGATCCTGATGCCTAAAACACTTTTCTGTAAGTAATTTAAATTCTTATATTTATATGCAACCGCTCTATAGTTCATTTCACTTGTTTATAGTTATAGTAAGTGTAATAAAATTTAAACGAAATCATTAGAGTATATTTTAAGGAAATTATTTGTTTTACACGGCTGATATTTGTTTTGTTTTATATCGATTACTCACGATCCAACGTTTCTAGGCCGGCGGGAACTCCCCAAAAAGTGACATGATAGTGACCACGGGTGTACTAGACGCTAATTTTAATGTTTATTTATGTTTTCGAGGGTGGTGAATTCGAATCCGGAATTATTTTTTATCAAAAGTTGGTGATACACCTTCGAAATCGACTTTTAAACTGAAAATGAGAAAACTGTTTTTAAATTTTTTTTTTCGCATTTAACTCGTGATATCTCCAACAAGAATCAATATTTCCATTTCAAATTTTAACTGGTTATTCTTCAACTATCTCTCTAAAGAAAAACATTTATTAAGTTTCCCTGGTTTATAGCTATTTTTCAAATATTTTCCAAGACTTTTCATGACTTGACACCGTCAAACGACAAAGTTGAGTGACGAACTTTCAAAATTCGCCTCAAAACCTATAGATAGTATTAAAATATAACCTGCAAGAAAGTTTTTTGAAAAGTTTCAGACCTTAATATAAAATAAACAAATTCATTGAGTTTTTAATTTTTTTTGTCCGCGCAGCGCACGTCGAATGCACAGCGCGTAGCAATGAGCTGCGAGGGCAGTGCTTGAATCGGATAAAGATTTATTGTTATACTCCATATTCAAGTTACTTATTTCTAATACCATTACCCCTATTTTCTATCAAATTATGAATTAACAACACAATCGGAAATTTAGTCATCGAAAACATATCTGGTTTACCAGAATGTGAAAAAAATGTAATTCTACTTCAGTGTCACTTGCAAGTTTGGATTTATAAAACGAGATTTTATATTCATGGATTCTTCGTGACTTATTACACCCTTTTTAACCAGAATCTTATGGAAATATTGGTACATTTCATGTAGAAGAATATTTCACCATTCTCTAATATTTCTTTATAACGCAGCACAACATCTGTGGCAATAATTGCATAGATATAATTGCAATTTTGTTTTCTGTTTTCACTTCTAATATACTTCTCAACTGATTAATATTTATATAATTTTGATTAAAAAAACTATATCTTGGTTTTATTACCATATAAATCAGTTGTACTCAGTATCAAACTTTTAATTCTTACATCTTTTCGAATTACAGCAGCTTTTTTTTTTTACATCTTCACTCTTTGCCTTCGATACAATCGAAGATTTGATGTTTTTTTGGTTCAACTTTACCACACAGAAAACATAAATTTAACCAATCAACTGTTGAAGATTGCAAAATACACAAACGTTTACATGATTCGAATTTTTCAGATTCAGTACTTCGTCTTTTAGAAGACGTCGTTGAAGATTCCTTTTTATAAATTAAAACTATAAAATAAATAACTACATATTAGTTTTTTTTATCACACATTAATTCAATAAAAAAATTAAAAATATAAATACTTACGTTTTTATGAAAAGTATCAGAATATCTTTGAAAAATCGCTATAAAGCAGGGAAAACTTTTAATAAGTTTTTTTCTGTAGAAGGATAGTTGAAGAATAACCAGTTAAAATTTGAAATGGAAATATTGAATCTTGTTGGAGATATCACGAGTTAAGCGCTAAACAATTAGACAAAATAGTTTTCTCATTTTCGGTTTAAAAGTCGATTTCGAAGGTGTTCCACCAACTTTTGATAAAACATAATTCCGGATTTGAATTCAGCACCCTCAGAAACATCAAAATTAGCGAATAGAAAAGCGCTTTGGAAGGGAGTTTCTGGCAGCCTATTCTGGAAAGATCCATTTTGTTTAGGTTCTTTGAGGAAATTTTTATTAAATTCGTTCGAGTCGATTTGAGAAAATCGTAATTTTATGTTTGTTTTTTCTTATGGCAGCTACCCCCAAATTTTGCCTTATAGATAAATGAAAGAAAGTACCAAGATATGGTCAAAATATGCTTATATACCAAATCTGATTAAAATTTGTCCACGCTTTTGAGTTTGGGCTGTAGAGTGCTCCACATACCATTGACGTCAGATGACAAAGCACAGAGGAGACATCACTCCAAAAAGCAGACACTTTAGAGTTAGGAGATCGCAGAGAAAGGTTATTTATGTACATCGATTTTTTTTACCCATTACTTAACTTTGTCTATACTACCTACCTATGTGAGAAAGTAAACAAAAATATAAAGAGCCTTTTTATTAAATGTGACCCTATTTAAATATGAGTGGCGACCATATTTTTTTCAATTTAACTGTTGTGTTAAAACTTCCATTTGATTTACATAGTCAGTACATTTTGAACACTATAAACAAACCTCGAAACGGAATATAGCAGTTCTAATTAATTTGTGTTCAATTTAAAAAAAACGATTACAAACAATACTTTTACAATAGTTTTTTTGACAATATCGTTTAGGCAGAAAATTTCTAAACCAGTTTTTCGACGATTTTTACACATCTTTTACTTCAATTCACTCACTCTCTCTTTCTCTTTCTCTCACTCTCCATCTTTCTCCCTCTCTCCCCCTTTCTCCTCTCTCCCCCTTTCTCCTCTCTCCCTCTCTCTTCCCCTCTCTCCCATCTCCCTCTCTCCCTCTCTACCCCCTCTCCCTCATTACCCCTCTCCCACTTACTCTCTCTCTCTCTCTCTCTCTCTCTCTCTCTCTCTCTCTCTCTCTCTCTCTCTCTCTCTCTCTCTCTCTCTCTCTCTCTCTCTCTCTCTCTCTCTCTCTCTCTCTCTGTCTCTCTCTCTCTCTCTCAAACCTCAAAACCGCCTGAGCAAAACTACTCAACTACTCAATAAGTCGTAAAACAACACCCTATGGTCTTTTTTGTATTTAGCACTATCTTCCATGTTTTTAATATTTTATGGCAACGAGTTTCAAAGCCCACAAGGTATCAGAATCAGAGTAAACGATTTATTAAATAGGAGTTATATGCTTCACGTCGCGTAAAAATAACATATGAGCGAAATACATACCAAGAACAAACCTTCCACATATGTTACTTTGGAAGTGTAATACAACTTTTTATTTTAATTATGTTACTCTAACAATTTGTAATGTTTCTACAATTATACATATATATATTTTTTGTTTCAATTGTTATTGTCTTTCTCGGGGTTCCAGGTCAGTGCCGGCTTCTTCCAAATGTTAATATGAATAAAAAAAAAATGACAAATCAAACATAACACAAAAAAAAAAAATCAATCAATAAAACGTTGAATGCCTTAATGAATGAAAAAATATGTATATATATATTTAATATATATACAAATATAAAACAAATTTAATCTATGGTTCGAGTCCACTCATCATTCACTCAATCAAAAAGAAAAAATATATTTAAACAATAATCACAAGTCTCACCCTTTACTTCAATGTTTTTTTTTTTTTTAATATAATCCCACTTTTTGGTAATTGTTTATAACAATGTTTTTTACCTTTTTCTTCTGTTTTCCTTCAATAACCACTTTAAAATTCCATTCCAATTAATACTTCCATCTTCTTATTTTCATTTAACACACTATATCTATATATATCAACTGTACTTATTAAATTCTCCAGATTAACTCAACTGTCCTTCTTCCAATCTCAAAACTAACTGAATAATTTTTTTTCTTTCTTTTTTTAACTGTTGTTTTTTAATCATCTGGTTTACTGTTGTTTCACTCATATGTTATTTATTCACTGGCCTATTAGATTTTTTTTTTTGTACTTGTATATGACTGTATATGTTTGTATATATATATATATATATATATTAGTGAATTAATTTAGATGAATAATTAATATATTTAAATAATGAAATAATTTTGAATAAATAAAATCTTTGAATAAACTCCATATAACTTTATATCTAATTTTTTATATATATTTTAAATTGTTATATAATTGCAAATAATTATAATTAATGTCAGCTGATTATCATGAAATGTTACAATATCCCTTGGTTACTTTTCAGGAAAATTTATTTTTAATTTTCATGAAACACTTATGCATTGAATGATAATGTAATTATATTTTGGAGTTTTATTGTTTTTCTTGAAACATTGTATGACGTGGTCCTAATAATTGAATGTGGAGTATTTGAATGAATTTTAAATTTTAATCCTCAATTGGTGTTTTGTATATCTTCATTGAAGTGATATGATAGGGTCCTTTAACTTGTTTTCCTTCTAGATTACAAATATAATATGTTGATTTTCCAATAATATGATGTATTTTATATGGTCCACTGAATATTTCAAAAAGTTTTAATGTTTCTCCCAATGATGCATTTGATAATGAGACATTCTTAATTAATACTAGGTCGCCAATATTTAAAATAGTTGGTTTGTATTTTGAATTTAATTTTGATGCTCGTTTTTCTTGTTTGATATGTATCCTTTGTTTTGCTAAATATAATTTTGTTTCGAGTGGTATATCCTTGGTATAATAATTTGTAATATATGGTTCCCAAAATCTGATATCTCTTTGACCTAATTGTAATTCATTAGGTGTAAAACCTGTAGTATCATTCTGTACCTCATTTAGCATGGTATTGATAACCCCAATATAACGTGCCCAATTTTTGTGGTGTGAAGAGCAATATGTCCTCAAACATCGCTTAACTTCACGTATTGGTCTCTCTGCCATATTTGTTTGTGGATGATAGTACGGGTTAAATATAGGCTCTATATTTCGTTCCCTTAAAGCTCTGCTCCATGCTCGACTACGAAATTGCGTCCCGTTGTCACTTTGAAGTCTTTTAGGGGTTCCATATGTGGGGAAATGCACTTCTAATAATTTCTTTAAAATTGTTTTAGTGTTTGTACATCTTAGAGGATATAATTTTACAAATTTTGTGAAAATATCGAGTACAATCAATATATATTTAGTTCTTCCTATACTTATTGGAAGTGGCCCAATAATATCCACAGCTATTTGATCATTTTTTTTTTTACATATAATACCCTTTGCTACTCCTGTTAAAGGGTGTGGGTTACATTTACATTTTTGACAAGATTCACAAGTAGCGAGTATCGTTCTTATGCGTCGTCCCATATTTTTAAAAATAAAACTTTCTCTAAGTATATTGAGACATTTATTTGCTCCACAATGTAAGTAATATAAATGGCATTCCCATATTAATCGATTTATGAGATTCTCTGGGACTATTATCAGCCATTGTTGATTTAATTTTTGGTATAAAATGTTGTTGTGTAGGTTATATATTTGTTGTATATTTGGATTATTGGTTAGATCATTTATATTTTTAAGAATTTGTATAATAGGAAATAATTTTGGATCGTGTTCTTGATGTATCGCAAGATGGTTTAGTTCAAATTTTAAATTTTGATCTTGTAAACGTTGAATATATGTTATAATTAATTTAGATTGATCCTCTTGTGGTATAATATGTTGTTGTTGTGGCATTCGACTTAAAGCGTCGGCGGTGCAATTCTCGCTTCCTTTACAGTGTTGTATTTTAAAATGATAATCTTGTAAAGCAAGAATCCAACGTGTGAGGCGAGCACTTAACAGTCGACAAGTTTTAATAAAAGTAAGTGCATGGTTATCAGTTACAATTGTTAAATCTGTTCCATGTATAATGTAGCGGGTTTTCTGGAGACAATATACAATTGCTAGGAGTTCTTTTTCCGTGGTAGTGAAACGCTGTTCCGCTGGCTGTAATGCTCTAGATATAAATACAATAGCTTGTTTTTCTCCTTGGGAAGTTATTTGGTATAAATGTCCCCCTATGGCAGAGTCTGATGCATCCGTTTGTAAAAAGAAAGGTTGATGAGGATCTGGATGATGTAAGATTTGAGTTTGTAGAAAGAGTTGTTTAATTTTTATGAAAGTTTGATCGTCAGCTGTAGTCCAATGAAATTTTATATTTTTTGAGGTTAATCGTAAAATAGGCTGAATGGTTTCTGAAAATTTATTCAAAAATTTATTATAATAATTTATACATCCCAGAAAAGATTTTAAAATTGTTTTCTTGATTTGGGAGTAGGAAAATCTAAAATTGGTTTTATTTTGTTATTATCCATTTGGAGACCTGTTGACGTCATTGTATAACCAAGAAAAGGAACAGAACTCCTGCAAAAAAGGGATTTTGAAAATTTTATCGTCATATTAGCTTCAGATAATTTTTTGAAAACAATCGAAAGATGTAACAAATGGCTCTGGAAATCTGGGGATATGACACATATATCGTCTACGTATACTATAGTGAATGAATCTACACTGTTACCAAAAACTTTATCTAATGCTCGTACTAGCGCAGCTTGTGATGTTGAAATTCCAAATGGGGTTACAGTATATTGGTATGTTCGGCCCCTAAATTGAAACGCTGTATACTTTCTTGAATTTGTAGATAATGGTATCTGCCAGTATGATGCAGTGAGATCCACTGTGCTTAACCATTTACAATTACGACCTTTAGCCAATAGCTCATTTATGCTACAATTTCGTTCAAAATCTGGGGTTGTAAGTGCATTAGCCTTACGCGCATCTAGACAAAGTCTTATTTCTCCGGTCTTTTTAATAATAGGTATAATAGGATTTATGAAATGACTGTATGACGGTTCTATGACATTTATTTCTAACATCCGGTTTATTTCACGTGCCACTGCTTCTTGGTGTATTAAAGGCACTGGGTAAATTTGCCCTTTGAATGTGTAATCTTCTTTTATTTCTATTGAGTGTATATATTTAGTGCAACGTCCTGGGTTGTCTGAAAAAATATGATTATATTGTAAAAGTAATGTTTTTAAATTAGCCCTTTGTAATGGTTCCAGATTTATATTTTCTCGTAATGTGTCATCGATTGTAGATTCATTTAAAATTACTTGTTTGTTTTCTGTACCAAATTTTGAATTATAATTTAATTTTATATTATTATCATGTATATTATTATATCTTCCATCATATTTATTCATATTTTCATTAGTAATATAACATAAAATTCCTTCATTTTCGACATATTCAAACTTCCTTACAATTGTTTTCTTATTAATATTCATATTAATTATTTTCGTGTGAAAGTTTATGACCGACTCTGTATTACTAACCCAATCCATACCTAGAATAACATCTTTAATTAAATTTGGCACAATTAGAGCATGTATCCATAATTCTTCAGAATCTATTTTAATTTTTACCATTACAATTCTGGCGATTCTCCTAGTTTTACTACCCACAGCTGTGTGTATTTGTACATTTGTGGTGGGTAATTCTTCGTATGTTCCTATATAATCTTTATTATCTCGAAACCACTGTTCAGACATACAAGTTACGTTGGATCCTGTATCAATTAGCGCATATACATTCTGTTTTCCGATTTTAATATTAATTTCTGGACATTTTATGAAATTAGTATCTGTTTTATTTTTTAATTGTTCCTCATCTTCTTCTAAAAGAAAATTTCTGTCACAGAACATATTACTTATTCTGATATTTGGGTTTAGTGATAATTCATTCATCCATTTTAGTGAGTTAGGCCTTTTATTTCCAAGGTCATTATCTGGCACAGGAATAATGTCATCAAGTTTCGCATAGTCTTGGAGAATGATATGATTCGCGATCTCAAGGCCATTGACACATTCTGTGCTCAGCAGTTTTCCTGTTGAGTCACAACACTTGGTGAACTTGTCTCTGAACAACTAGTAGCTTGAATATTTTCTGCTACCGTGTGACAAACATTAATTTGTTCCTGTGTTGGGTAGTTGGTATTCCTGGATCCGTTCTGTCTTGTTTGGTCTCTATTACTATCTGATTTCATATTTTGATGAAATCCTTTATTGTTGATTTGTGGTCGAAAAGGAGATGATGTCGGAAAATTTTTGTTATTTCTTTGGGTATATGATCCATCTTGGTATCGTGGGAATTGAGGGCGTGATTCTTGTGGTGGTTGAGAATATTGGTGGTGAAAGTTTTGAGATCCGCGATGGTTAACGGGCGCTTGTGAAGGTCTGTATTGGAATGGTGGTGGACCTGGTCTCTGTTCTCTGAAATTAGATCTAATTGGTGTTTGTGGAGGTGTATATGGACGATGTATCTTCCGAGATCTTATATTCGCATCTTTGAGATCCTCTCTCTGCAGCAGTAATTCAAATTCAATAATTGTGTCAATCCTCTAGACACGTCTCGCATCTTGCACCAGATCCTCATAATGTTCAGCTAAACAAGTCACAATTTCGTCCTCTGTCAAGGGTGGTTGTATTGCTTTCAATGTAATAACCCTTTCGGTAAAGTATTCAGACCGACTAAGAGTACCATTTGGTCTATATCTTTCCACTTCCATTCGCTGTTTGATCCCTCTCTGAACTTCTCTACTCCAATATTTGTCTTCAAAAATCTGTTTAAAATCTTCCCAATTATGTACCTCATTTTTGATTAGTGTAAACCAACGAGAAGCGTGGCTTTCTAAGCACATCTCAATTATGTCTATTAGATTTTCGGTGGTATCAAGATTGTTGTTGATTGTTCTTCTCTTTTCGTAGAACCGTTGTATCTTCCGAAGATGTTCTGTGGGGTTCATCTCTCGTCCATGAAACTTAGGTATTGTGTTTTCTCCTATTCCAGCAGTCGGACCACTACAAGTAACCAATATTTGGGGCTGGTAATTATGTTGTTTTTCCAATAAATCTTTTTCTATAGCTCTAATTTTGTTGTTGTGACCTTGGACATTTAGTTCTAATGACTCCAATTGTTTCTTTTGCTCCGCCATGACATTCCTTTCTTTCTCAATTTTATTCTCTAATCTTCCCTCTAATTCTTGGCACCTCTGATTGGTCATCTGTTCATTTTCCGTTTTCAATATTTCTTCTTGGCATGTCAGCAACTCCTGTATTTTTTCGGTTTGGTTATCCAACTGTATTTGGACCTGTTCTTGTGTTTTGATGGTGACTTTATTTAAATCCATTTGGATCTCCTCTTTCTGAGTCTGAAGTTCGCTTCTCCACTCCTTGCGACTAGTTTCCCTTTGCATATCCAATTTCTTCTGTAAATCTTCCTCCAATTTGTTCATTCTAGTCTTCAATTCATCCTGGACCGAGTTTAAGTATTTTTTCACATCTGCCACGATAATTTTTTGATTTTCTTTGTTTTCATCAAAACGTTGTAATATTATCTTCAACCATGGGGGTTGAGTTTCTAATTGTAACGTTTTTACAGTTGCTGATTCCATGATAAAATCTGTCCTAGGATGGTACTCGATATCATCGCTGACAGGACTTGCCCTAGAGTTAGATGTTACCGACATGTCATCATTCGAAAAAATTTCGCCTATTTCCGTTGTCTCAACGCGTTCCCCTGATATCACGTCTTCAATCCGGCGGTGTGTTTTTTCTTGAATCCGCGACCCTTCCATCGTTTCGTGTTCAGAATTAAAATTTGGCTCCACGGCCACGTCTTCTTTTCGCTGGGACGCCTGTATGTCGGGCAAACCTTGTATCTCTCTCACCTTAAATGTAGGCTGAATGTTCTTTCTCAAGTTATATCTCTGGTTATTGTCCATAATTCTAGATTAACTTATCTATCTTACAAACTATCTTTTATAGTTAGTACAATTATTATAATTAATTATAGAAGTTATTTGGAGTAATGTACAACTTGGAAAAAGCCAACACGTTGCGGCGCCAAAATGTAATACAACTTTTTATTTTAATTATGTTACTCTAACAATTTGTAATGTTTCTACAATTATACATATATATATTTTTTGTTTCAATTGTTATTGTCTTTCTCGGGGTTCCAGGTCAGTGCCGGCTTCTTCCAAATGTTAATATGAATAAAAAAAAATGACAAATCAAACATAACACAAAAAAAAAAAATCAATCAATAAAACGTTGAATGCCTTAATGAATGAAAAAATATGTATATATATATTTAATATATATACAAATATAAAACAAATTTAATCTATGGTTCGAGTCCACTCATCATTCACTCAATCAAAAAGAAAAAATATATTTAAACAATAATCACAAGTCTCACCCTTTACTTCAATGTTTTTTTTTTTTTTAATATAATCCCACTTTTTGGTAATTGTTTATAACAATGTTTTTTACCTTTTTCTTCTGTTTTCCTTCAATAACCACTTTAAAATTCCATTCCAATTAATACTTCCATCTTCTTATTTTCATTTAACACACTATATCTATATATATCAACTGTACTTATTAAATTCTCCAGATTAACTCAACTGTCCTTCTTCCAATCTCAAAACTAACTGAATAATTTTTTTTCTTTCTTTTTTTAACTGTTGTTTTTTAATCATCTGGTTTACTGTTGTTTCACTCATATGTTATTTATTCACTGGCCTATTAGATTTTTTTTTTTGTACTTGTATATGACTGTATATGTTTGTATATATATATATATATATATATATATATATTAGTGAATTAATTTAGATGAATAATTAATATATTTAAATAATGAAATAATTTTGAATAAATAAAATCTTTGAATAAACTCCATATAACTTTATATCTAATTTTTTATATATATTTTAAATTGTTATATAATTGCAAATAATTATAATTAATGTCAGCTGATTATCATGAAATGTTACAGAAGTTAGGCCTAAATAATGAAGAAAAATCTTCCACTTACGTTACTTAGTTAATTAAATAATGAAAAAATCTTCCACAAACGTTACTTAGGAAGTTAAATAATGAAAAAAACTTTTACACACATAACTAAGAAATTAAATAATGACAAAAACTTCTACACACGTTACTAAGGACTTTATATAAATTTAAAAAACTTCTACATACGTTATTAAGGAAGTTAAATAATGACAAAAACTTCTACATACTTTACTAAGGACGTTAAATAATGACAAAAACTTCTACACACGTTACTAATGACTTTATATAATTTTAAATAACTTCTACACACGTTATTAAGGAAGTTAAATAATGACAAAAACTTCTACACACGTTACTAATGACTTTATATAATTTTAAATAACTTCTACACACTTTATTAAGGAAGTTAAATAATGACAAAAACTTCTACACACGTTAATAAGAACTTTATATATTTAAAAAAACTTCTAAATACGTTATTAAGGAAATTAAATAATGACAAAAACTTCTACATACGTTATTAAGAAAGTTAAATAATGACAAAAACATCTACACACGTTACTAAGGACTTTAAATAATGACAAAAACTTCTACATACGTTATTAAGGAAGTTAAATAATGATAAAAACTTCGACACACGTTACTGAGGACGTTATATAATTTTAAAAAACTTCTACACGCTTTATTAAGGAAGTTAAATAATCACAAAAACTTCTACATACGTTATTAAGGACGTTAAATAATGATAAAAACTTCTACACACGATACTAAGGACGTTATATAATTTTAAAAAACTTCTACACGCTTTATTAAGGAAGTTAAATAATCACAAAAACTTCTACATACGTTATTAAGGACGTTAAATAATGATAAAAACTTCTACACACGATACTAAGGACGTTATATAATTTTAAAAAACTTCTACACGCTTTATTAAGGAAGTTAAATAATCACAAAAACTTCTACATACGTTATTAAGGACGTTAAATAATGATAAAAACTTCGACACACGTTACTAAGGACGTTATATAATTTTAAAAAACTTCTACACGCTTTATTAAGGAAGTTAAATAATCACAAAAACTTCTACATGCGTTATTAAGGACGTTAAATAATGATAAAAACTTCGACACACGATACTAAGGACGTTATATAATTTTAAAAAACTTCTACACGCTTTATTAAGGAAGTTAAATAATCACAAAAACTTCTACATACGTTATTAAGGACGTTAAATAATGATAAAAACTTCTACACACGATACTAAGGACGTTATATAATTTTAAAAAACTTCTACACGCTTTATTAAGGAAGTTAAATAATCACAAAAACTTCTACACTCGTTATTAAGGACGTTAAATAATGATAAAAACTTCTACACACGATACTAAGGACGTTATATAATTTTAAAAAACTTCTACACGCTTTATTAAGGAAGTTAAATAATCACAAAAACTTCTACATACGTTTTTAAGGACGTTAAATAATGATAAAAACTTCTACACACGATACTAAGGACGTTATATAATTTTAAAAAACTTCTACACACGTTATTAAGGAAGTTAAACAATGACAAAAACTTGTACATACGTTATTAAGGACTTTAAATAATGAGAATAACATCTATAGTCTTCGTAAAGACTTTGATAAAATGAGATGAACACAGATTGTATTATATCTGTTAGTAGGCCCTAATATCCATATACCGGGCATCCGACGATATATGATGGTCTTATACCCAATTACCCTCAATAACATCAAGTGTTTATCGACCCATAATGTTGCAAATGTAAGTCTTTCAGCCAGCCTCCTGAGGAGGATGTAAAGCTTGTGAGTGTTGGGTTAAGAATGAGCTGTAACAATAGAAAATTCTGATTAGTTAAATTCTGTAGTTATAGTAACCGTTAACAATATGAGATTTTGTTTATAATTGTTACAAACTATGTAATTTCAAATTGTCAATATTACCTAAAAATTTGTGATTCTGAAGAAATAAGTTCATTAAAAGTTTTCAGGATTTAACGGGAGCACAATGAGATGAGGACTTTAGTTTTAATTCCGCACGGAGATAACACATTCAGTCAAAATTTCCATTTTAAATACGACAGTAGATACTAAAAATTAATGATACAAATAGTTATGGTTTAGATCCCTTCCCTATGCCGTCTTTCTTAACCATGACCTATACAACAATAGTGGCATATACAAACTAAATTGCAATGATTGTGACAAATATTACATTGGACAAACAGGCAGAACATTTAGAGAAAGTTTTAAAGAGCATATACCTAGCAGCAGAAACAATAGAACTACAAACTCAGCATTCACGGACCATTTAATTGATAACATTCTTACACCAGCATAAAGGATAATATGTCAGTGATACATAAAATAAATAAAGGTCACACCATGAACGTCATCGAAGAATATGAGATTTATAAACACCACAAAAGCAATCCAGAAAAAATTTTAAATGAAAAATTGAATTTTGCTTCCAATTGCCTTTATGATGTAATATTTTGCCAACAACATAAAATCAAGGAGATATAAGAAAATCTAGTAGGGCACAAGGTACAAACTGATAAGCATTGAACAGAGCTGCACCTTTATCTTTCCAAATCAGTCTTAGAGGAAATACACCAGAATGAGGTACCTCTCAAGTGTAACAATGTTGAACAAATTTATTTATTTTATGTGACGTGTACGAAAAATGTATGAAAATATGTGTTACAATAAGTGTTGTGTATATATAAGTGTTTGAGTGGACATAGATAGCTGGCCTGATGATGCTGCCTGTGGCAGTGAAACGTGTAGCCACATAAAAGGTAAAATACAAATACAGACTACATTTGACAGAAAATAAATAATATATATAAAATATATGTAGTTCAAAGGCTATCAACAATGAATAAAAACTTAATAAGTTTGAATAGTTTTGAAAAAATACGAAAATGAACAGTGATGTCGTTATTGGAAACTCGTTGCTATACAGCTACTACTTTCTCACACATAGGGCCTACATGGTATAAAGAAAGTTACGTGAAGGGTAAAAAAATTTAAATCCCTTTTGAGGTCCCCTAAATTCAAAAAGATGGCTCTATAGATTAAACGTGTGGACTGAATTTAATCAAATTTGTTATGTAGGCATATTTTGGGATTAGCGCCTGATTTATATTATTTTTTAAAAAAAATTTGTTGATAAAATTAGAGAATAGCTGTGTGAAAAGCTCAAAATTACGTTTTTCTCATAATCGCCTCTAAAGATTTTCTTCAAATTTTGCGAATGTGTAGCCTTCTAAGACTTCCTAGAGGTAAAACGTATAATATCTCCAAAAATATCGTATCGTGAGTTATCAAAAATCAACAATCAGTCATGGCTCTACCGATTTCGTTCAAATGTTATTGTAATGTGAAAAATAATAATCCAAATCCGTAAGGAAAAAAATTACATTTCAAGAATTATTGGCAACAACCAAAATTAACCTCGACCGCCGTCCTAAAACCTTCGAATACGGTTTACGTTGAGGACGTGTTTATTCTACAAGCGAAGCAAGTTTAGGTCCTTATTGAAGTATATATCTATTTTTTTAATAGCCGTCGTCCATGGTTCTTAATCATTATTTTAATTGACAGCGACCTAACTGATATTTTTGTTGACGGTTAGTTTTGGTTGATTTTTATTTGGTTTTAGGGATTGAAGACGACAAAGTGTATGCGTATTAATTTTTATAACCTTATATTATTACTTTAATGTTAATAACAATATTTGCAACTTATTATTATTTTACTCTCGTTCATAAATTTAATAATTATAGGTAAACAACTTAGAAAACAGCCTCATGCCTGCTAGGTCGGCGCAGGTAGGGAGGGGCTGTGTTGAGTGAGAGGGCTGGAGGGGGCCGAAGCACTGAAACACCAACGCCTTGAAGCAGCGACTACTCACAACCACGGCGTGAGTATACTCCCCGCCACTTTCCCTCTGCGCGTCCGACTAAATCATATATATATTAATACATAATTATATAACATTAATAGAATGAAACTTGAGCACAAATAGTACGTTTATTTATTCAAACGCTTTTCAACGACAAAGTCGCCATCTTCAGTGATGCACTTTGATGATGAAAGGAGCGTTGCCTAAACTACTTTACAGCAGTAAAAGCGTTAACGTGCTTGCGTCATTCTAAATAACCTAAAAAAAGAAACTAATGCAATATTACTTAACTAATTTTATATCTAATAATACAATATTACATTACTGTAATATAGAACTTTGTATAGGTCCTATTTTTGTTAACGCTCCATCCCCTTAGTAAGAGAATATAATAGAATAACAGTAATATAGTCCAACTAAATTTAACAAGAAAACTTAGAGATTTTCAACGCATTCATCAATTGAGTGAAAAGAAGTCTGTGAACAACCAGTTACGAAGTCCACATTTAAAACCCTCGAGCGATAAGTCAATTATTGGACAGGAATTATAATTTGTATGCCAGTTTGTTATTACAGTTACAGTTCATTGATTTTGCAAGCTTACATCAATCATACTAAAGTCTTCTTGTATAAGATGAATATTACTCCTAAACTTTAGACTTTAGATATAATTCGCAATAACTTCCAGACATATCAACTATATTCACAACAAAAATATTTTTCCTACATTATTGCGTAAAGTACACTTTAACACACTCACAGCTGTGTTAGGAGAAATACTTTCTAAGAACTCCGTGCGATGGACAGTAAAATAATCAGCTGATACGCGTTTGAAAACTGTAATTGTTGCATAATCTCAAAATAAAATTAACCATTGTAAAATAGTTAAAAATAAAAGCGTTTTTACTTTTATTAAAACTCCGCCCGTAGGAAAATTTTTGTAGGCCTACTACGGGTAGCCCATAAAGTAAATACCTTACAAAACCGAAACCCTTTGGATTAAGGGTGTAAAAATTTGTCAGCTGCGCCTTAGGAGTCTAATTTTTCTTTCGTGCGACAAAGTAAACTTTACACCCTTAATACACACATAACTTTTCCTACAGCTACTGTGGAAAGTAACTTTTTACACTCTTCTGAGTGCAAAACAGTTTATGATGCGCTCCAGAGCGCAAAGTAAAGGCGTTTGAACAAGGTTGGTCAATGTATCTACATCGATGTTTTCTATCAGCTCTCCCTAGTTACTTTGCCAACAATGCCAAACGTTTAATTTCACTATTTACAACTAACCTGAAAAACTCACTATTAATGACTATCATTATGAACATAGAATATATTGAGACTGGTGAAGAATTCTCATATGCACCATCGGATGTAAGTAGTTTAGCGAAAAAAGTTCTTGATTTATTGCCAGATAAATCAAAAGCCAAGTGAAAGACATCATGAATTATTTAATAATTATTGTAGAGTTTATTATTATTATTCTATAATAAAAATATAGAATAGCCTACTTCAAAAGCAATGTAATAATAAAAATGTTTAATCTATTTTATTTTTAATTTAATTTTTACACCTGTAGGAAAAATTCTACTGTAGTTCGAGCAAAACGTGGTTTCGTTTCTCTCGCTAAAATACCCCGCAGGACGGGCTGCGAAATTTAAATAATTTAAATCTTTATCTCGAGTAACAAATGGGCACATGGCGCTCTTCATACATAAATAACTATGTCGCCATTTTTTAAACATGTCTAATCAAAAGTAATCGATAAAAATAGTGAAAATTGATAAAAAAATAAATACTGTTTTATATGGTCAAATATCTCAAAAAATGGATTCAAGCGATAGTGGTCAAACTTATGTAAATTAAGAAGGTTTACAATCCAAACCATCCTCCGCGATTCACAGTGAGTAGCGGTGAGGATCTTAGTCTTGTGTTAAATCCTTTTCTTTCATCTTTCCTATCCGTTCTCACTTGACCAACTCTTGTTCCCTTCTGATCCTGACGCAGTTAGAGTATGCGAAGGCTAGGAGTTTTTATTTTATACTCTTGTCTTTTTTTATAAGATGATGATGACCGAGAGGTTTTTCTTCTTTAACAACAAGGAAAAAATATAACACAAACTTATGTAGCCTAATATCTCGCGTAGGATTATAGAAGAAAATTATAGTTCACGTATAACTTTGAATTTACTAAAATAACTTTGATGTCAGGATTACTTTTAGTTTTAACCACTTTACTCATAAATTGTGGGTTTGTGGTTATTATATTTTGCCTTGAGGTGAGATTTCAATAGTGGACTGTGGATCTCTATCACTATTAGTAATGTTTATCTTTATAACAAAAAATATCCAAAGCGTTCTTCCATCTGCAAAAGTAGAATACAGATCAGTTTAAAAATATGCATAGATTCCCAGAAAGAGTTGGTCATTGAATATTTCTTTGAAAAATCAAAACGAGAATAATGTTCTAATAAGCCAAGGCCAGCGTTCTAATAAGCCAGTTTCGATGTTACATCTAATCTGATCAATACATTTTGATATCATTTAATTTTTTTTAATGTTTTTATTTATAAAGTCCTCTTATTGATTATAAAGACCTTATTATAAGGGCCTTGTTAGAACTATGTTTTCTAGAGAATGACACACGTAGATTTGGAAGGCTTAAGACCATACATAAAGGCTATTAAGTTTATGTGAATAGTTCTAAACTTTGTAAATCCACGTAGTTTGTTAAACACTTAGTGTAGTTTATTAATATTTAGTGTAGTTTATTAAACATTAAGTGTAGTTTATTAAACATTTAGTGCCGTTTATTAAACATTTAGCGTAGTTTATTAAACATTTAGTGCCGTTTATTAAAATATTTAGTGTAGTTTATTAAACATTTAGTGTTGTTTATTAATCATTTAGTGGCGTTTATTAAACATTTAGTGTTGTTTATTAAACATTTAGTGTAGTTTATTAAATATTTAGTAACGTTTATTAAACACACTCTAGTTTATTAAACATTTAGTAACGTTTATTAAACATACTCTAGTTTATTAAACATTTAGTGTAGTTTATTAAACATTTACTCTCGTTTATTAAACATTTAGTGTCGTTTATTAAACATTTAGTGTAGTTTATTAAACATTTAGTGGCGTTTATTAAACGTTTAGTGTAGTTTATTAAATATTTAGTAACATTTATTAAACATTTAGTGGCGTTTATTAAACGTTTAGTGTAGTTTATTAAATATTTAGTAACGTTTATTAAACATTTAGTGTCGTTTATTAAATATTTAGTGGCGTTTATTAAATATTAAGTAATGTTTATTAAACATTTAGTGCCGTTTATTAAACATTTAGTGTTGTTTATTAAACATTTACTCTCGTTTATTAAACATGTAGTGGCGTTTATTAAACATTTAGTGTAGTTTATTAAATATTTACTCTCGTTTATTAAACATTTAGTGTCGTTTAATAAACATTTAGTGACGTTTATTAAATATTAAGTAATGTTTATTAAACATTTAGTGCCGTTTATTAAACATTTAGTGTTGTTTATTAAACATTTACTCTCGTTTATTAAACATGTAGTGGCGTTTATTAAACATTTAGTGTAGTTTATTAAATATTTAGTAACGTTTATTAAACATTTAGTGCCGTTTATTAAACATTTAGTGTCATTTATTAAATATTAAGTAATGTTTATTAAACATTTAGTGCCGTTTATTAAATATTTAGTAACGTTTATTAAACATTTAGTGTAGTTTATTAAACATTTACTCTCGTTTATTAAACATTTAGTGCCGTTTATTAAATATTTAGTGGCGTTTATTAAATATTAAGTAATGTTTATTAAACATTTAGTGCCGTTTATTAAATATTTAGTAACGTTTATTAAACATTTAGTGTAGTTTATTAAATATTTAGTGGCGTTTATTAAACATTTAGTGTCGTTTATTAAATATTTAGTGGCGTTTATTAAATATTAAGTAATGTTTATTAAACATTTAGTGTAGTTTATTAAATATTTAGTAACGTTTATTAAACATTTAGTGTAGTTTATTAAATATTTAGTGGCGTTTATTAAATATTAAGTAATGTTTATTAAACATTTAGTGCCGTTTATTAAACATTTAGTGTCGTTTATTAAATATTAAGTAATGTTTATTAAACATTTAGTGCCGTTTATTAAACATTTAGTGTTGTTTATTAAACATTTACTCTCGTTTATTAAACATTTAGTGTCGTTTATTAAACATTTAGTGGCATTTATTAAATATTTAGTGTCGTTTATTAAACATTTAGTGGCGTTTATTAATATTTAGTGTAGTTTATTAAACATTTAGTGGCGTTTATTAGAACACATACGTTAGCTCTAGATAAACACAGACGGTCGCTGTACCCTGAAACTTAATCAACAACATACTTCCGATTGAACCCCAATGTTTTGTAAATATTACTAACATATCCGCTTATCTGTTCTGTTTATGAAACTGTATTTGTATAAAGCATGTCTCTTAGTTGTAGGCTATTCCATTTGTAACGAGAGTTATTAACAGCAGATGTCCCATACTCCTATATTAACATTTTTCTGTTGCAGACGCAGCAGTCGCTAGTAACATACCTCTATTGCTGCTTTATCTTGCACGAGTTGACAGCAAAAGATGTTGGATGTAGCACAATCCCCATGCAAATCCCCAGTAAATTCACTAACGAGGTATTTATAAGTCTTATCCTTGACCTTGCCGTTAAACTCCGAACGTTGCTAGCCGATTCTACTGACACTACCTGGATTCCTGCACGATCTGAAGCTAGATTAGGCCTAACCGGACTCTTTTTCAGCCAGGCTTTTACTCTCGCCCTTCGCGGATACATAACGATTAACGTATTTCACTAATCTTTTCTATTAATCCATGGATATAACTCCTGGAAATATTCCAGAATCCTGTCCTATTCAATAGGGCTAGGGAGAGTAAGAACGGTTTTTCGTGAGTGTAAGAATCTCACACTATTGGGAATATGGGATCTACTGTCTATGTCTATAAAGATTTACCACTTGTAAAACAAAATAAACCTGACGACACCGCAGTTTTACACAGTTATGACAAGCATGTATGATATACAGTAGAATACAAACGGCGCTCAGAACGTAAGGCTTTAGGGCTTGGAGAGTGAAGATGTATATGTCAAACTCCCAGGAGCTATTACTCTACAGTGACATATACACGAACACAATTGACACACCCTTACGTTTTAAATGAAGAATTTCATTGCCGCGTCCAGTCAAATATCTTGGAATTATAGTGTTTAAGAAACTAAAATGATCTCCCATATAACCAACACTCTTCAAAGAGCAAACCTTAGACTTTCACAACTATAGAAATTGCTCAATGAAACAAGCTCAAGTGTATTAGGAACGGACACTACAATCTATTTATCAATTCTAAGCTGCGTTCATCTAAGAACACGCTAAAGACACTCATACCCGCAGATAAAGTTTTGAGAATAGCCACTAAAGTTCGAAGGTGCACAAGGGCTTCAATGTATCATTTATCAACAGCTAGTTGTACATCTTCACAAGGTAACCCCATGGACACGCTGAAAAGGTACAACACAAGATTTGACAAACACAGAAAACCGCTGCCCCTAACATGTATGATCTCCATGACATTTTCATTATTAACTCCATAATGTTAAATATAGTCTTAATCATTTTCTCCCTCTAAACATTTATAATTATCAGTTATGTTTTAGAAGCGATAAGTGAAACAAAACCATCTGCACTTGAGTATCCAGCACGACTGAAGATTTTGTTGTTTGAAAGACAAAACAACTTTCCAGTAATCATCGCTTTAAAGAAGGAAGAAAAGAACATAAATTAGAGACTCCTGGCTCTCGAATCTATAATAGGAAAGATGAAAGTGAGGGATCTATTCTGAGAAGATGTGTTTTTATAAACATTGTGTCTATTGTAGATACAACAACTATCAGAAGTAGTTGTATGTAGCACGCCCTCTTTTGCACGTTTATTTCTGTTTCGAGAAGGCAGCAGAAGATGTTGTGTGTATCTCAGATTGTCAGTAACCTCACCAACAAGGTTTTGTAAGATCTCCCTCCTTCACCTTGGGTTCCGTGAAAGTCACTCGCGAGGTTTACCCCGAGTCTCTTTTCCAGTCAGGTTCACGTTTCGTACGATAAATACCATATTGATTATTTTAGTGCCCCCCCCCCCCCGATCAATATAAGAAAAGATCCCATTTTGTTGTAAAACTACTCCTGACTTCTTGCCCTACGATACGAATACTAAACAAAAGGCGATGATGACCGAGAAGTTTTTCACCATTAAAAAACAAGACGACAGAAAGGAAAGTGTTGTTTCTGAGTAAGAATCTCCGAATATTGCGAGGACGGGCTTTCCCATTGTTTATGAAAATATTCCACCTCCAACGAAAAAAAAAATTGTATAAGCGGGAAACGACAACTCAATCGTCGAAACGTTGACCTATTGATTTCTTTTCTTGTTGTGAAATTATAACTTCTTAATTTAGTTTTGTAAAATTTAAAAACCAGTTATTTTGTTAGAAATGTTCATTCCTTTACCCATGCTTATTTTATTTTGTTCTATATAAACTATAGTTTACAGGTATCAAAGAAACTAATCAAATTAACTCTTGAATCTCAGCCAATAAAACAAATGTTAGGTAGACAAAAGGTTCGTCAACTTCCTTTGGTATTTAAATACAAGTCGCCTTGGGAGCATCCCGTCCACCGTGACCCACATGGTGTGTAGCGTTGACCCTTGACAATACATCGGTCCAGAGAACACGGGATTCAACCAGATCAATTAATTCATCTTGTAACCTGTTCTATTTGGTCTGTGCAGGATATACATTTAGGCTATGTTAATTGAGCAAGTTTTGTTACAAGTTGATAGAAAGAGTATGTTGTATATAATATATGTAGCCTAAGGGGGAAAAACATACGGTTAACAATATAGTGTTCCATAAAATCATTGCATACATCATCATCATACATAAAATGAATACATTATCATCATAATTTTATTTTGTAAATATATAAAATGACATGTCAAAAAAGAAAAGTGACAAAGTGATTAATAATAACAGCGAAAAGAAAAAGTTGTAAATTGAAGAAAGAGTAACAAAAAGTTGGGTATAGAAACATAAAGGCCATGAAGAATCATTTTTTTTAAATAAATGGAGGGCTGTTTTTAAAAATTTGGATACATTAATATCTGAGAATAAAAGGAAAAAGATTTTAATTTTAACTGATAAGTATCTCATATCTGCAAATGAGATAATATACATCATTTATTTGGTGAGTTACAACAAAGAAATCAATCCACAATTATTATGAGCATGATATTTTTAGTTAAATATTAAATAGTTCAGACTATTTCAACTTCAAGTCACATACTGTATAACTTTAATTTGGATAATGTATAATTTTAAAATTTCCAAACAAAAAACAATAGTGAACTTCTAATAAACCTTAACACCTCGATTTATAGTAAAATAAAGAGCATCCTAATAATAATTGTATTCATCCATAATCACCACATTCACAAATTAATTATCCATTTAGTTTAGGTATGTTAATTGTGTTAGTTATAAATTTCTATTAATTATTGTTATATGAAGAAATTGACTTCTACTAGAGTGAAAAAGAAACATAATTTACATTGTGATAAATTAAATATTTCCAAAAGGAAAAGAAACGACTAGCCGGCAAGAAAATAGAATTGTACTAATAATTGTAATTTCTTATTGTTACTAATAAATACAAATAATATTTAATATATACCCAATACCACAATTCAATAAAAGAAGATTTATTTCCTTATGTACATTTCAGTAACATAGTTACCATATTCAGAGTAAACAAACACTCCATGGTTTATAGGGTTAGGTTAGTAAAAGACGAGTTTCAATTTGAATAATTTTTGTTTTTTAAGAAACATGTTTTATCATTTAAAAAAAAATTGTTATATTGTGGTAATTAAATTAAAAAGCTATTAAAGTCTATAAAAGAAAAAAAAGTTATTTTATAGCTTGCTATCGTTTACCATAAATCGCTATTGCAGATATCAGCGTAAAAATTTGTTGATACACTTTTGGATACGTTCCCAATATGTATGAAAAAAAAATCTTACAATTTGGTTGATACATATGTACTTGGTGGTTGTTTAAAAATGTAAATACCTTCGTGGTACACACTGTATATAATACAACAAATATATTGTTAGTGTGGTTAGTGTGTAATTATAACATTTATAAAGTATATAAAACTCCTTTTTGGCAAAAGATACGTAATGTACCTGGAAAAATAAAATACATTTCGTGCAAAACATTTCTGCCGTCATAAACAATTAAACTGGAACGAGGATTTCACTGGAGGCCAAAGCACACTGGAGTCGTGTTGTAGGCCTACCTATATGGGCATAGACCAATCGTGTCAACTTTGTATATAGAATCGATTATTACAAGACCCGGCAGGACCAAATATCTATATCAAAGATTATAGAAGAGGTTAAGGCCGCCCAAGGCCAAGTCATTGACTCTGACTTAGAAAAGTGTAATCCACTTCAAATCAATACAATGGACCGACATAAAGTGAGATTTGAGTGATAGCCAAGGTCTCGCAAACCATTAGAGACCACCTGCATGGTTTTAGATGTCTTTCTCAAAGAGGTATATTCTGCTGGTTTTTTAAGGGTTTAATTATAGATGGTAGACTGTCTCGAACTGATTTTTTTTTCCTTAGGGAACCTTAAAATCGATACATCTGCAAAAAACTAGACTGCGATTTTTTTTACCCATCACGTAACTTTTCCTATAGGCTATCGCGTATACTGTGTGAGAAAGTAAAACTTTATCATTTAACTACACTACTAAGGAAGTTTGTAATGTTTAACTACAAGGTCAACAAGCCCAATCATTTTATAGACAAACCTGAATCTGTAAATTTGTACTCGGCGATAAATATAGAGTTGAATTGAATAATATAGGTACAAAGTTTCTGAAAATGTCGTGCCAAATTAAGTCTTAGTTATATGGGTCCAAATAAAGAAAAACGTTTCTACAAACATATGTCTGGAACCCTTCGTTTTCCATATGGCAGCCATTTTGTGTGTGTGTTTTTTAAATAATTATAGTTTTTGAAATGATTAAGCTTTCGAGCCGAAATTTGGCAGATACAGATTGTTATATGTAACGTGTTACAAGTCCAATGGATCCCGGATTTCCTCCGTAACCTTAGAAAAAAAATTTGCAGAGCTTCTTGGTGGTCATAAAACAGAACCATTCAATACTTCTCGAACATTCAGACTGTAATAGGGTGGTGCCCCATCGTGCTGAGATAAATACACTTATTTCCTGATAAGTTATCGCCTAATGTATTCAGCATTTTCACAGCAAATTCAACTCGTTTAAGGGCGATATGTTTGCTTAATTTCATATTTAAGTTGGATTTTGTAATAATTATGCAGTGCAGAACAGTTTTGTAGGAGTGCTAAGTTCCAAACTGCGTCGAGCTTTAGACCTTTTAGGGCTACGCAAGTATGACCCTCTCAAAAGCTCCATATTCATGTTCGATGTCCATGGTCGGCCTGTGGATTTCTTGATGCCCATATTTCCATTTTCGTTAAACTGATTATACCAACGAATAATGGTTTTCTTTAGGTGGATCTTGTCCGTAAGGACGCCATAAATGACGTTGCACTGTAACTACTGATTAAAATTCAGCAAACCATTACTGCAAAACACAGTCGCCATTACTAAAGTGACACCAAACAATGCGTGGGATAAATAGCATCTACTCATATGCGCATTGCATTCAAGGCCATTGTATATTCTAAAATGTTATTACAAGCATTTCTAAAACTTGAAACATTAATAAAATGAGGGAGAATAATTGAAAGTACTAATGTACTTCAAAATAGATCGGGTAGAATGAACAAAACTGGAGCACGAATATAGAGTAAAAGTAATAGCAAACTAGTGATAAGGTCGGAGAATGAGCAATTGTTTTTGTTGTTGTCCCCCCCCCCCTCTATGAATAACCTTCTACATTCATTTTGCTTCCTTGATCAGCTCTTTTTTTTATTGATGTGGTATTTCTTTTTTTTTATAAATAAAAACTGACTTTGAATGATTTCAGTTGTGGTTCAAACAATAAAAGCTCCACTTAAAATTAATTTCAAGCTTAGATTTTTGTTAATGTAAGTTTGTGTGCGAATTCATATTAATTACATTTTTCCTAACCTACAAATTTTTCCTAACCTGTACGGCTTTTTATTTAGGCCATGCATTGTAATAAGAAAATTATAGCCTGAAATAAAATTTAATGGATAGGCTATGTAAGGTTATAAAAAACATGTAACCTAACACAACGAGAACTATACATAAACTCGCCAGTGTGATGATTATTCAATTAATATTTAATTTCGAGAATTGTTACTGAGAAGTAGGAGGTTTGGAGGGGATAATTTTATGGCATGCAGTAAAAGAGAAAACTTCCGAAGCACAGATTCAGTTTCAATCTGGCGTTCTGGCCTTGATTGAAGCAGGACTAAAGCTATCCGCATTGCGTTATTATGGTAAGTTTGTTTTCCTGGTAGTTTTAGTAAATAAGGAAGTTTAATAACTTTTCTTTTTTTCTGGTAACAAAGAAACTCTACAGAGTGTTACATAATTAAGGCGTATATTTGAGAGAATAATAATTGAAACTGTTAAAATAAAATTTTGTAAAAACATATGCCCGAATAAAATGCTTCGTTTGGCGTGCAATTTTCCAAAATACAGTTTATGAAGAAAAACTTATGTACTGTACATCTTTTAATCGTGAAGCGTAGAATTAAAGCTTTAGAATTTTTAAACATACAAATAAACAAACCAAAACTGGTTCCGATTTTCAGTTTTTTTTTTTGTTTTTTGTTTGTTTTTTTAAAGTAAGCAGTGAGAAAACAGTTTTGTCTATTTTGTTTCAAAATAACTTAATTGCAGCGTTATGAAATATTACAAATTATAGACTATTAATTTTTTTAAAGTTTTGTGAGAACTAATAAGAACATACTTTAACTATTTGTTATCGTCAAAACATTGGCTGTAATAAAACCAATTCTCGCCTTTTATTGTAAAATTTTGAAATCTTCAAACAAATAAACTATCCAAACATTGTCCGACTTTTAACATTTTATAGTTTTGGAGAATGAGCCTAAAAGAAAAGGTAAAATAATTGTTGATATTTTATTATAAATAGCTTTTACAATGGTTTTCAATTTCAGAGATTCAAACATTTCGTGCGGATTTCAAAGAATAACTCTGGTTACAGGGTTACAGAGTAAACCTGTTTCGTTGTTATTATAATTTTATAATATAAGCTGATAAAATATTATAAAGTGAAGAAAAATCTGTTTCATAATGGAAAACTGTTTACTTATGAAATAGTACAACTAGTATTACAAGTTGCAGTGTTACCTGATGTTTTTTAAAACTATGATCTGTTGTACATTTAATAATTTTTAGATTATTTATGCACATGTATCCAAAATGGAAATGGTTTACAGAAAATATTTGTAGGTTGATTTTGTTGTTAAAAAATGTCAAGCCCGTAACAAAAAATAAAATAAATAAAAATACTACAACTTCAGAAAATAAATATATCAGTTAAGGAAAGTAATTTACTTTTTTTGCCTTATGACCTGCTGGTATTATTTATTTACCTTTTTAGACGCATATAGCAGGCTTTTGTTTATCAGCGACAGCTGTTGGCCTACTCGCCTGTGGCATTTCCAAGTCAAACTTGACATTACATACAAATTTGGTTTACATTTAAAATTTAATTTAAACATCACAATTAACTATCAATAATAATTAACAATTAACATCAAATAACAATCACAATAATACAACATTTAACACAAACACCCCATATTAACAATACAAACAGCTGTCGCAGGAAAACAAAGAGCTGGTATAAAAAACATAAATAAATAAAGAAAGTACTGTATTTAGAAATGGAAACTGAATTGTTTAACGCATTTTCCTTTCAATCACTAAGGAAATAAAGAGAAAATCATGGTCTGAATGGACTAAGTGTATCTATCGGACTAATGATAACTATAAATACAATTTTCATTTTACTACAGTATAACTTTACTTTAATACGCTGAGTATTTTTATCTCAGAAAGCGCATATGGGTAAGATTTTCTGTATTTTTCAATACAGAGCATTTAGCAAGGCGTATTTGAGGTCCTTTTGTAAATAAAGTTATCTGTCTGCTCTCTGCGAGTGAGCGTTCAAACGATGAACCAATTTTGATTAAACGTGTGGGTGTTATATCTTTTTTATAACTCAAAATTTGAAAGTAGGCCTAAATGATAAAAGTTCACACTTAAATTTATTAAAAGTTGATTCTAATGATTTTGTTAAAATTTAGCCCTTAAAAGACCTAAACAATAGGAGTTATCTATGGAGTCTTTGAAGGCATATAAATAATTTTGGCTTTTCCAAATTCTCGCTACAACAATTTTCTTTTATATGTAGTTTGGCACTTTGGTTTGAGGAATTGATTTCCAAATTTCACCAAAACTTAATCGATATATATGTTCAGGCCTTTGTATATGTTTGATATACACAGGTTTTGTATATGTGTAGAAAGTTGTGTATTGTTTATTTTTAAATATTCTTGGGCATTTTCATAAAAAAATATAAGCTCTAATAACTAATAATATAAAACTATAAAACCAACGTTCAGTTTAATAAAAATATAAACTTATAAAATATTGTATAAGTATTGATGAGCTGTATAGGAGTATTAATCGTATCTGTTTCATAAACATAGAAGACACTAAATTTTGGAGAGTAAAATATAAGCCCGGTAAGCTTCTTTTAAATGTTTTGGTTAATCGACATTTTTAAAATGGGTTTATGTTCATCTAAACATGAAGAATCAAGAAGACCAAAAATATTTAAAAATGAAAGGTGTTCGAAATTGCACTAACCGTTTCACTCACAAAACCAAAGGCCTATCTACCAAATTTTAGTGATAGGACATTTTGAAAGTTTATGAATTTAAACCTTTTTGGACACATTTGCAAAAATAACCTAGAAAATTTAAATTACGTAAATCACAGCTTTAAACAAATATCAGCTGACTTACAACTTATAATAGTAGTGGTACCAATAAATTTATAAGTAAACTGATTTCCTTTACGAAACAGAATGTTCAGCATTATAAAATAACATTTATTATGTAAATTTTATTAAAATTGATATTTACGTCACTAGTGAAGAAGAGCATTAATATATCATGAGTCCGTTAATTTTGTGTTGCTGCACGTGTCGAACAATATTTTACCTAACCCCACTGTAACAAAATAGTATATTTCATCATTAGGACCAAAAGTGAAGCTTTTCGATACGAGCTCAAGAATAAAGGCCTTCGCAGACAGACGCGATACAGGATTCGGGAAAATATCGCCCGTTTACCGAACTGTACGTTCACACACGCGCTGCACTCGGACGTTCGGGTTTCGGTAAAAATAACAATATCACTTCATTAAAAACTATATAACGTTATTTTATATGAATTTAATATTTTTATTGTTGTCATGCGTGACTTTGGCCGGTATTACACTATAATAGTTCTATGTCATATATATATTATCAAATATCTGTGATGAAAAATATTACAGTGTAATGGACCAACTATTATAATAGTTGAACTATGATCATATGTTCTCCTAGAGAGAACATATTATAATATTTCCAATCAAAATGGCGTCTAATAAGTTTGAGTGGACGGTAACAGCTACAAAATTTCTAATTTCGGAATAGGAGGCAAATGAAATGCTGTATAATGTAAAAAATAGTGACTACAAAATCTTTCTAACCCACAATCTTTTCCTTTTATTTCTTTGATTTAGCTGTTTTTTACGTTACAATAAACAAATAGTCATTATAGAGCTTAAACAAGCACCAAAAGCAAAAAAACTGTTGTTCATCCATTTTGACAAAACAATTTGATCAAATTAATATGACAGAGTAAATGGCAAAACATTTTTATAATATTTTACATAATATTTTTTCATCATACCTATATCATCATATATTTGATAATAGATATAGAACTATTACAGTGTAATACCGGCCTTAACAATTTTTTTTCACGAAATTGTCTAATATTTTGAGAAGGAATTTTATATATACTTACTGAGGCTTATCATGTTCGTCTTCGTCCATAGCGAGCGACAAAAGCAATGCTTCTTCTTCTAAATGCTGATTCGTATTCAAAAAAATCAAACTACACTACATTCATAACTTTGGATGCGGTAAAAAAAAGTTTAAAATACTGACTCCCGCCTTGATTTCCGAGCGGTCTACAGACTAGATTCTGTAGACCGAATTACCGACGCGATCTACCAATTGCGATAATATCGTATTCCTCGGTATACCGCTGCTGTGTGAACGTTTTCATTTACCTTTATGCAATAACCTATCGTATCGAGCCCTGTATCCCGTTTGTCTGTGAAGGCCTTAATGGCCGAGGCGGAGCCGAGGAAAATGAGCGAAGATCTAAAAGCTTCTTTTGATGAACTATATTTTTCGTTATACCCCATAAAATATAAGAAAACAATTAATGCACAAAAACTAAAATGTTATAAACTATTTACCTTCAAGTTTGCAAAAGTTTGTAGTTATTACAGTTGTTTAGTTTATGTTGGTGGTGCACTAACTATAACGATTACCAGATCGAATACTTCGGGTTATCGATTGCCAGATCGATATTTCGGATTTTCGGCGACAAAATCTACTTTCAGGCTTAATAAAACATTAAACTATACAAAATGCAACACATTATAAAATATAAACATTGACCTGTAACAGTAACATACAATAGAAGTCAACAACTAGGTTATCAAGAATTAACTAACATAACCATTAAACCAAATTTAATATTATTTTAAAAGATTATAACAAAAATAAAACATAACTTTAGGCTTTTCAAGACTAACTCATTAAATTGTAATTTGTGAGTCTATTTAAATGTAATGTTTATTGTGCAATTTTTGAATGTTGGAAATGTATATTCCACGTTGTTGAGCTGTTTTTTTTCATAAATAACGGCATGATTCACTGTATTTTGGGGGTTTTTCGTTCTGGATGTTGATGTTCTTTTTTGGCCATTTTCAAAAAGATCGTCCACTCCAGAATATTTCGACATTTTTAGCACATTCATTAAAGTTGATATTTTGTTGTGATTAAGTAACTGTGTGTGGTTTGCTGCTCATTTTAATATTACTAAATAGTTTGCGTGAAACGTGAGATTTTGTTGCTATTGAGTCTTCTATATATCCCTCAGCCACGCTGGATGATCGCCATCCTCCAAGTCTTTTAAGTGTTAGTAGATCTACGCCCCCTTCAACTAACATGGTGTATGATGATCGCTTTAAAGCATGTCCAGTCCAGTATAACTTTCAGGATCTTTTAGATTGAAGTATTGGGCAATCAATCTTGGAACGCTACTTATGGTGTGTTTTCCTACGTTTTGCGCAACACATTTACTTTTCCTATACCCGATAAGTAGCCTTTTGTCATTCATGTGTTGTGGACGTAAGGCAATGTATTTACGTATCAAATCACAAGGCTTAAATGGAGAACCTTCATTGCGAATAACAAAACACCTCCTTTTGTGAGTTTTTCCGTTTTTAAGAAAGATAACCAAGTAATATCCATGGTCATGGATATCGCCAATGGTTAAATTTATGAGATCGTCACTTCTCCATAGACCAAACATACCCCCCCCCCCAAACCAAGCCACACTCGTTTGGTGTTTCTAACATGAACTTGATAATTTTTCAGCTTTGGTAATTCATTTGATTTCATAGATATGAAATCAACGTTTTTACGCTTCAAAAAAACTACATTTGTAATACTTTCTTGTGTTGACGTTTTCTTTAACAGCTAAAGTGATTTTTATCATGGAAAACTTACTCCATGAAGTAGAAGGTTTTACACACTTAGATAATTATTCATGCATGTACACTAATAAAATCTCATCACTTATATTCAAGTATTTACGCTTTGTTTAAAGTAGGCCTACCAGTTACTAAAGTTCTTATATTCTTCCTTGTACAATTCAGTACAAGCTTGTAATAAATCTTCTTGTATTTCTGGGACTTTTTAAAATATATCTTTACTTTCCATGTCACTCATTGTATTTTCCGACATTTTCCGGACTCAAATAATATCAAATATATAACAATGAACTAAAATCGATGGTGACAGCTGTTTTATCGGTTATTTACAATCGAGAGTATCGGTTGTTTTTATAGATGCTTTACAATCTTTAATTAATTCGTATAAACGAAGTAACAGCTGATGAGCTCGACCTCAGCTAATATTTTTAGGTCTTAGGACTAAAAAGATCAACTTTAGCATCTCAATGCATGCAATGAAAACAGCTGTTTTAGAAGCAGTATGATGAAAAATAATATAAAAGTTTAAATATAAAACTATCCCTTGTTGTTTAAAGTCGAAAAACCCCCTCGGTCATCATTGCCGTATAATAAAAAAGAAAATAACATAAAATGAAGACCCCCATAGCCCTCGAATACGCTAATAGCCAGGGTCGGAAAAGAACAAGAAAGACCAGATAGAAAAGATTAAAGAGAGAGATGAAACCTAAAGACAACATGGAAAAAGATGTAGAACCGATTGGGGCCCCTGGATTGCGAAGTCCGTACTCATTATAGTGAACCCCTGAGAGTAAATATAAAATTAAAAGCCGCGATCTGTACGCCAACCCTAATAGATTAGGTTTGATAGAAACAAACACGTTGCTAGGATACCAAAAATCAAAATCATAATTTATAAAACAGCTGACATTATTAAACAATATTTTCTTTTATCGGCAACGCCCTAACACATTTTATAAGTTTAGGCTATAATTTTATGAAACCGTTTGTAAAAGGTTATACGTAATTACTTATAATATAACTTTTTTTATTTATTAGATAAACTTTCTACATTAGATAAATTTTCTAAAACATTACTGTAAATCGTCCTAGATCATTTGTTGAACTACTGAACATTTATTAATTTACAATTAATTTTCTAATCGCTCTAAATATCCAGAACTTCAATAGTAAATTGATTAAGTTTCTTCGATTTTTCTCAATGATAAATTTTACCTATAAGAAATTCAGTTTTGTTTCATTTCACTAAAATATTTTTTATTTAATTTTTTCAGTTAATGGTATTAAACAAAAAACTTAATTATATTAATATTAATAAATTTGTGTTTATTATTTTATGAATTTGTTTCAACCTTTAAAAAAAAATGGTTCAAAACCATTGCGCTAACTTTCACAAACACTCTTCCACAAAACTAAATACTAGCCAACAATTTTCGACGCCATCTATCCAAAGATGTCTACCCTACTTACTGCCTATAAGTGAGAAAAAAAAACAATTGTCTTTATTACTAAGTTTTCCTCATGTATTTCTTATCGGAGTTGTTACCAAAGTTGAGTTTTTACCCTTTTGTCAATTAAAAATATATCTTTTGAAAATTATTTATATATTTAAACAGAGCTAAACTGACTTTTTTGTGCCAAAAACTCTTATTAAGTTGGAAATCATATTTGACTAAAATCGAGTCTATAATAACGTCGGTTAAATTTCATTTTCTTTTCTTTTTCTTTTTATATATAATTTGGGTCACTGATTTCGGTAAAAACTTCAAATTTCCTCCAAATTTGATCAAAATCTGTAGAGCCGATTTTAAGAAATTGGGTTTTTATAACAGCTTCATGAACGATGTTTGTTTACTGTTTTATTTATTTATTAATTATTTTTTTAAATAAGATACGAATCATAATTTTTGGGAAGACGTTCACCAATTCATTTTGTTTAGGTTCCGTAATTACAAACTACAGTGTACTAAATTTTTCGAAACCGTTAGAAATAGAATAATGTTCGAGATATGGCTAATACGCCCACATAATCAAATTTGATCAAAATCGGTGCACGAGTTATTGAGAGGGGATCTCGCTAGTCATCAATGTTTTTACCATAGATTTTTCTTTAATATGTATATGCGAGTACAGCAAAAATGATAAAAAGTAAATAAAACTGTTTACTAGACTTAGCAAAACACGAGGGGAACGAATTGAGTTTCAAATTGGAGGGCCTAACTTCACGCTGCGTCATCTGAAACTATAGCTAAAGGATTGCTCTTCACTTATTGCCAGTTTTATTCACCAATTTAATTTTATTTGTTCACGTCAGTATACAACAAAGCGCGTGCGTAACGTCAATGTGCTGGATATTATAATAATTCATACCCTAACTTTATGTTGTTGTTCTCTACCCCTCATTTCTCAACAAATTACATAACATGTTATTGTTCAATTACATTGTAAAGAATGAGTGAGTAGATTTGAGACAAATTTCAAAAACACCAATTTCAAAACTACTTGAATTTAGATATATGTTAGATTTTGAGCGGATGAAATTTGAACACACGTTAGTTTAGTAAAAAGAGAAAAATATGTATAGATCGTTACTCCATCCTTGTTTAATGACGCATGTGCAGAAAGTGACTGCCGCTATTATTAATGAAGTTGGTAACAAAGGTTTATAAAAAATGTACTGCTAGGTACATACTATAGAAATCATGTTAGGGCCTACTTATGAAAACTATGACAATTAAAAGGTTTCCTTTTCCATTTTGCATATTAAACACACTTTCGTTCGTTATCTATTTCTTCTATAACTATATTTTCTATTTCTGACGACGACGCCATCAAAATTCTTGATATATTTACAGAGAGTTTTCAGACTTCACTGCGCATGCGTTAATAAAAAAAAGACATTACTGTATGTGGTCTTTTGTCCCTTTTTATCGAGGTATCGCTTCACTTCATAACTCGATTAAAGTGAATACGCCTTACCAGCTTTTTGTGTAGTGTAACAAAAGTTATCCGTTAAAAGTGAATCGTATAAGCGACCCAAATTTTTCCATATGACTAGTAGTACTGAAACTCTCATTGAATTTACACAGTCAATACATTCGTACACTGCCAACTAAACGGAAAACGTGAGTAGTAGAATCGGTTATTCGGTTTAGCCGTGGGAATGGAAGACAGCGCTGAGATTAACTACTACCGCCTCGGAGTAAAATTGGAGTTAAAAAAAATTTGCCTCAACCAGACAATCAAAGGATAACCATTATAAATTCTTGAATTTTGTTTCTCTTGTGAAACTCGCTTATAGTAAGTTCGGGCTTGACAATCCCGAGTGACCTAGCTGCATCTAAACTGTTTTCATGTAGTCTTATGTTAAATTCCTCAATTTCATCTTTCCTATCAGGTCTCTTTTGATAACCTCTTGTCCTTTTTCTGTCCTTGCTACTATTAGAATATTCAAGGGCTAGGGGTCTTTATTTTATGTTATTCTCTTCTTATTTTTTTATGAGGTGATGACGACCGCGAGGTTTTTCGTCTTTAAGGAACAAGAACAATTCAATTTAGTTCGAAATAACAAAACATCGCAAACAATAAATAATTAAAGTCTATACAATACAGTTTAAAAATGTTTGCCCAAACTTTAAAGAGTCTTATATTTTTAGAAAGGGTACGATTTTTTGCCAGTTAAAATAAAAACACCCAAAAACATTACAAAGATAAGTTTGCTTCATTCTCACAGCTAAAGCGGCTCATGTATAACGTAAGGTTTGCTACAATAAATATAAGCCTATTTCAAAATAATTCTAATTACTTGATAAACATAAAACCAAATGTCAAATGTATTTACTTTGATCCAGTTGCGTCACAAACACTTCCTGTCTTATTCAGCTGTTTTTCAAAGTAAATATTGTGTGAACAAAATAACCAGAGGTTGATGTTTGATTATGACGTTGTCAAATATATTTGTACATAGATTAAATAATTAATAAATATTAAAATAAACGTGGGCAAATTTTTCTCGTTTACAAGAAACGTAACCTCAAATAAATAAATAATAATTACCAAAACACAATCAAAATGTACTGACATAATATTTATTTTATGTTTAAAACATTTCCATAAAAATTGTAAACACTAAGCAATATAGGAACTTAAAAACAATTATTTTACTAAATTAGGTTTGTCAGTATGGAAATGAAACTATTAATAATATTTGTGGAAAATTGATATGTTTTCGTGAGCAGTACAACTTGAAAATTTTGATGGATCAACATAAGATATTTTCAAATACACCTGAATGCACTCGAGTGAAAGTAGTAAATCCTTCATTGATTATGTTGAGGTAAAAAAGCTGAAAGCTGTAAAGTTTGAGGACCATAATAAGTTATTTCCCGTTTCGTCAATCGCATGCACAGCAGATATCTAATGAACTGGTAGAGTAATCAGATTCATCAAAGAACCAAAATATTATTGGGACAGTCTGCGGGATGATTCAATTATTGTACAAATTGCACCTCAGCGAAACATTAATAAATACTGTTCAGCGGCAGACATGCATCAGGATACTATTGAAAAGATTATAGAAGTGGGTTTTTAGTTTCTAGGATTGAAACCACGGAAAAGGAAGAACGATATTTCACCTTGGTGGACAGAAGAGGTTGGAAAGGTACAGTTGCAGATAAGAAAAAGTTGTATCATAAGCAGCTATCCACAAAAGACTTTGATGACAGATGTTCGCATACAAGGTGTAACAGAGAAGTGAAAAAGTTGGTTAGGTTAGGTTAGGTTTTATGGGTAAATACCGATGAGATAACACACTACGTAGGATCAACCAAATCTAGAGAAGCTTGGAAGTTTGTAAATAGTCTTAGAGGTAAAAAAAAATGAGAAATTTGGTTTAAGCTTGATTGTGGGAAAAGTCTGGAAGCAATATCATACACAACTTTTAACCAAAACCACGCCAGAGTTTATAGATGACGAAGTAATTGTTCATGAGGTGGAGTCAGTGGTAAAATATCTTAGAAACAATAAAGTTTGCACATCAAAAGGCATACAATACGAGCTGCTTAGACATGGAACAAATGGTGGAACTACTTTCGTATGTTTTCACTCTCTTTATAAAAAGAAAACATAAAGAACTGCTATTTATTATAGAGGACATAATCTAGAGATTATGGAAAAGTCATTAAAAATTCAATCGAAAGAGAGATGAAGGACGTCGAAGAACAAAATGGTTTTCGAGCAGACAGATCTTGCATTGCTAGTATTTTTACTTTAGGGAAGTGATATACAAGAGACAGGAACACAATTTGGAGACAAACGTCCACATACCAAATTTGATTAAAATCTGTCTATACGTTTAGGACTATAGAGCACTGCACATACGATAGAAGAAAGACAGACATAATTTAAAAAAAAAAAAAAAAAAACACTTCTTTAGTTTTAGGGGACACCAAAACGGCCGTTTTAAAAACTTTAAAAACACTTGTTTGGACTCAGGGGACCTTAAAACTGATATAAAAAGACACTTCTTTGGACTCAGTGGATCTCAAAAGGGATATAAAAAACACTTCTTTGGACTCAGGACATCTCAAAACTGATATAAAAAGACACTTCTTTAGAAACAGGGGACCTCAAAACGGATATAAAAATACTTCTTTTGACTCAGGGGACCTCAAAATTGATATAAAAACACTTCTTTGGACTCAGGGGATCTCAAAACGGATATAAAAAGATACTTCTTTAGAAACATGGGTCCTCAAAAGGGTCCGTTTTGAGGACCCATGTTTCTAAAGAAGTATCTTTTTATATCAGATATATATATATATACATACAGTATATAAGACTTCTTTGGACTCAGAGGACATCAAAACGGATAAAAAACCTTTCTTTGAACTCAGGGAACCGCAAAACTGATGATAAAACACTTCTTTGGACTATATATATATATATATATATATATATATATATATATATATATAACACTTCTTTGGATTCAGGGAACCTCAAAACTTATATAAAACAACACTTCTTTGGTATCAGGGGACCCCAAAACTGATATACCCGAAAAATTTCTGTATGCTTTGTTTATGGGATAAAATAAAAATGAACTAATATAAGCTCATAATAGATAACTGTTATTTTTAAATAAAACATGTTTTTTGTTATTTCTAAACGTATCTAGTTAGGATTATTGGCCAAAAAACCGAAAATTGTCTTATCCATTTAATTAAAATATTGATAAAATGTGAAGGTCTATGAATGACTCCAGGTAGTCAAACATTTCAGTCTTTCATTTGACCTCACACTACCCCCCCCCCCCCCAATAGGAGTTTGAAGAAGGTAGTGTTTATACTACAGTTTTATAGAAAAGTAACCTGGGAACACTATAATCACATTTTTAAAGTTTTCATTGAAAAAAACAAATTTTTAATTTTATACAGTATTAGTAACATATATTACAATTTGTATACAAAATAAATATTATTTATAGTGTAGAAGTAAATACAATAATACCTTTTTGCAAATTTCAAATAGAGTACACATGTAAACTTTTGTTTCCCATACATGAACGAACCTGTTTTCTCAATTCATTCCATTTCGGAATCCATGAATCAAAAAGTCAATAAATAATAATAATAATAATAAAATTAATATTACAAAAAAAAAATGTGATTTATTACACTTTAACAAGTTTCATAATACAGTAGTACACTAAAAAATATCCAATTTTTGGTATTTGTATTTGTATACTTCTTGTGCTCCAATCATAAGCTTGTTCAATAGAATGGTTACATTTTACAATTATTAAATACCTTTTTATAATGACGTTTTCTTTATCAAACTTCTTTTATGTAACAAGAAGGAAACTTTGTAATAATTTATGGAACTGTTATTATAATAAGAGTTGAATACAATTAATTTTGTTTTTGTTTTTTTCCTTACAAAGTTGATAGATTGCAGTTTGTAATTTCTATAATTATAATAATTTGAAAATTGTTAATAGTTATACTTTAAACTTTTTAAATTTATCTAATGGAAAATAAAAACTACATACAAAAATTGTGAATAGAAAGTTTAATGTAAGTTTCAATAATTATTTTAAAATTATTTATAAATCACATTTTCAATTTTTTTATTTTTTTTTACAGATTATTTATAATGGGTCGGTTACTGACTATCTCAGTATTTCTCTTCAGCTTAGCAACAGTTATTTGGGCAACAGAGACAACTACTAAGGCACCACCAAGAGCGATCACTAAAGAACCCTTTGGAGAAATAAAAGGAGCAAATGGAGTTCAAAAAGTCACTTTATACACACTGTCAAACAAGAATAAATTTACAGTGAAGATAATGGATTATGGAGCAACCATAACCTCAATCATGACTCCAGACAGAAAAGGGGAAGTGAAAAGAATTCTACTAGGCTATGATGACTTAGCATGTAAGTATGATATAAAACTAACAAAGAACATTAAAAATTATTGCTATAATATATAGGCTGGTAGTGTAGAGTAGAGATTAGTTGCTTCAAGTGGGTACTGAACCGAATTTGTCATTACTGACAGTAGAAACATTACTGAACAGAAGCACCTTTATTACTGGTATCGACTTCTTTGAAAAACATTCAGTCGTTGATCTGTTACAAAATTTTCCCCAGAGTCATGATCCGTTCTAACATACTAGTGTAGGATACTTAACCTTATAGATGATAATCATAGTCCTGTACAAAAAGACTACTGTTAGGCGAACACCAAGTTTTTTCTGACATTCTTTTATGCCGCTGTAAGCACCATACAGTCTTCTCACATTAATTTTAATTACAGTTCAGCTTTGTGTCCACGATAAAGCTCATAATTATTATTCAGCTAGAATTATATCACTACTCCCTCTCGCTTCATTTTCCTAGTAAGAAATAAACCTCTGTCATTCCTAGGGTAACTATGAAAACTGTATATTCATACTACTTTTGTATCATGTTAAAAGTAGCCTGTAAAACATTACATAAAGAATCATTTGTGCACCAAATGGTTATAGAGTGACAATACACATAATATTGAGGATAAGTTTTCCATTATCATCTCAACTTTCAGTTAGTATAGAGTGACAAGCATACTGGTGGTCATTATTATTTTGTTATTTTGGTAGTTAGTCATACATTATCACATTAATTAATACTATTTGTTAACATGGGATTTATAAATATATATTTATAAAATATATAAAGATGTAGAATGTAACAATACCGAAATTCCATAGTTATAGGATCATACATGTATTACTTAAAAATCACCCAATTAACATATCCATTATCACCAACCCAAAACACAACCCGTTTCATTAAAACCGATATCACAGTAGATAAAAATATCATTCACATTTTGTATCTCCATATAATATAATTTGTACAATATAAACAGTAATAAAATTTTTATTATGTGTCATGAGTTAAAAAAAGAGAGGAAAAGGAAATCTCTATAATGAAGAAGAAAAGGTTTTGTGAGATTATATTTCTGAGGTAACAACATCATGTTATAGACGCAGGAAGATTAAGTGTTTTAAACAATTAGTTCAAACAGATAAGTAATTAAAATATAATATTCGAGCTTAGAAACATTGGTGAGTGGAATATAATATAACTTTGTATCTCTCCATGAAATTGATTTAACATTATAAATTCACTATTCATCCAGATTATATCCCGTCAAAATTGGATCTTTATACCCAATGAAAATTGCAACTTTCTCAAAATTCATTAAAGGGCATAATAGCAAACTCAAAACTATGAACAAAAGAACTTTTATTAACATAAGCAATATAAATATATTTGTTTTAAAACACAATCCACCATTAACTTTGTATCATATTCACCCATCATTTATCCTTTCTATTACACACCTTTCATTAGTTTTTAAGATATCACAAGTCCTAATTGTTTAAACTAAGTGTTTATAGTTTAATATGTTTAATTGATGTTGTAAGAAGATTTAGTAAATTACAGATAATGGGAACACTAATTATTATTATGACTAGTAAGAAATTACCAAAATTTAAATGTATAATTAATTATATACTACTAAATATTTTAGTTGTGCCTATACTTTTCTATGTAGTCTACATTCTATGAATTTGAAAATCCATGAGTCGCTACTGTTATGTTGCTACCCTTGTTGTTCATCTCCATCAGCAGAAAAGTCCATTATTACACAACACAAGAATAACACACACCAATGTCACAATGATCTCCTTTCCATCAACTTCAGTCTTTACTTTATTATCTGAGAAAGTCTTAGTCAAGAACTTACAGAAATTTTGGGCATCTTATTTCTTAATTTTTCTTTAATTGATGTTTAACTTTATCAAAGACTCCATCATTGTCAAAGAACAGAATGGAGTCCATATGTAATTACAAAGCCTGTTATAGGACAGAGCCACAAAAGCAAAGCAAGTGGATGCCATATTTATTTTTTGATGAACAACAGAGATGTTATTTTGTTACATAGAATTATTATATAGATTTTACAAAAGCAATTGTTAGTTTATCTACAATTGATAAGTATAACATTTATAATTTGTAAAAAAATGTAATAGTGTACATTTTTAGTTTGGTGATCTTAGATAGAATGGGGTATATTAAAATGTGCATTTCAGAATATAAAGATTTCTGTTCTTAAATTCAATATTCTACTAAGTACACTTTTTCGAAAGAGTTTATGACCTCTGAGATATTTCACACTCTCTTCTAGAGTGATAAATTTTATAATTAAATTTTTATTTATTTTTTTTTGTAATAAAGCATTACAAAATGTCGCCCAACTTTATAAAAAAAGCATTTCAAAAACTCTCCCTCATATTTAAATAGTTTCAATTGTTGCACAACGTGTGGCATTACAAAAAACCTTTGCTTTTTTTATTTAAATAGTTACAAAAGAGATTGATATTCATTCAGATGCAAAAAAACAAATTGATTAACTGTTTAATCAGACTTCTGATTACTAGAAAGGAAAAAAAGTTTGCTAACATACATGCATTAAGGTTTATTAAATAATCTTCGTGCCTCACCTAAAGTATCAGTGCATGGAAGATAAGGGAACCATGTTTAAGTAGATAACCTTTAATTGACCCTTGATGACCATGATTTATCTGTGCAATAACTTGTTTAACATTCATGTGTATTAAATTTATTTATTTAAATTAATAACAAAATATTTTATGGATAGGCTACTAAATAAAATATTAAAATAATAAATGCTTATTATATTATAATTATTATTGTGTTAATGATAAACAGTTTAAAAAAATACAATTACAGGTAAACTCATGGGGTGTTATAATTATTATTAGAATTTTCATAATCCATGAAGACTCACAGTTGCTGAACTAACACCACAAGATAAATAAACTCTATCCTAACACTTATTTATCCAGGTTTTAATATAGAATATTAGAATACTAAATCTTAGGCCAAAAGAAGTTTGTTATACTTTACTCATTATTATCTATACCGGGTGAATAAAAAGTCAAGACTTTTATCAATGGATGAACTAAAATTAGAGCTTCTATTTCCTCACAAAATTGAAGACGACGGTCTGGATCATCTTCAATCAACTCATGGACCAGCTGAATTTTATAAGGATGAAATTTTGTGTAGACTTCAATAACATTTGACGGGCTACCATTTTTGATAGAGAAGAGATAGCGAACTCTGGTTTTCACCATTCTTTAAGTTTTTGTAAACACTTCAAAATGAGGTGTCACTTGAAGGGGGTTTACATTTAAAATTTTTGAGTTGCCCCCAAAATCCCCCATTTTTGGGGGACACTCAAAATTTTCAAAATCATAAAATGAAACTTCCTGCTAAGATTGCACGACCACCAAAAGGATATCTCTGTATATTTACTTAGAAAAATATTAGAGGGGGAGGTCTTGACTTTTTATTCACCCGGTATAGTATATTTCTGATGAGATAATGGTAATACATATGATATTAAAGTAAATAATAGTTTGCTTTATTGATTTTAAGTGCATTTATTTTACAGTACATGGTTGTTTAATACTGTTTAATCTTTTAAGAGCTCGAAACGTTTTACATTAATCTTATAACAAGCATCCAACCTATTTGAAATAATTACTTTGGATAACGTTTATAATAATGATTAATTGTTTTGTGTGCAGTGTTTGACAATGCACTCAATTGTGAAACAGATGTAGCACTTGTTCAACAAACTGGATATGTATGAGAGTAAGAAAAAACTGTTATTATCATCATCTCAATAAATAAATGTGTCTGTTATGAACTCTCATTTTGTCCATTGTTTAGGGCTTTCTCTTATAAACCCTATTTTCAATACACATTAAAAAAATTAAACCCATTGGTATAAGGTCAGGTGAATGTTGTAAAAATATAATAAATAATTGTTTTGGTGAATTTAATTGACTTTAAATATAAAGAAGTTAAGAATTTGCTCAGCTGAGGGCGCCAGGAAGCTTAAAGCTTGCCAATTTTGAAAAAGGGAGAAAAAATTTAATTAAAATGTTCTCAAGGTCGTGATTCTTTTTTAAATGTACTTCATAGTGGTTATTTGGTAAATGAGAAGTCCTTTTTTATTTTTCTGAAACTGAACATTTTTTATTAATGACAATAAATTTTATATTTATACAAATTTATCCTTAGTAATTATCTTAAAATTAAAAAATTCTAGTTTTTCATCAATTTGTCTGTGTCTTTAAAAGACTTAAAATTTTTAAAGAAAGACTCTACTTAAATCAGCTGCTATATGAGCAACTTACATATCATTATCAAAGTTATTTTTGGATTAATCCATTTAAATTGAATTTTAAAATTTAATAATAGACATCCTTATCTAAAAGAAATATTTATCTTCTTTTTATAGGATATATCTAAAAAATCTTATTATTCAAAGATACACAACTTATTTATATATATATATATATATATATATATATATATATAAAGAAAAAATATTAACTTAAATTTATGACATGATTATCTTAGTATTGTTTTTTATACATGTTACCACGTTGTTGCATACGTTCCAAATTTTCCTCACAAAATGGTGTCCACAGTTCGATTAAGGAAGACCATAAATCATTTTCCGTAAATCATCAACCGTAAATCATTTTCTCATGATGAAATATAGCTGGTTGTCTTTATTTTGAGTTCACGATTTACAAGTTGTCACGTGCATTTCTTCTTTTTTCATTAAACAAGGTTGTTTAATTATAACTCACTGTCTTTTCACAAGAAACACCCTGCTAAAAGTTCATACAACAAAGGAATGCAGACCGTGTCACGCGTTATCACTGGACTAACCGTTTTGTCTTTATCAAATTATTGTTCACGTTAGCAATGTTCAATGATTATTCACGACATGACACTTTGTCTTTGAACATGCATAGTTTAAATAACCAGTTCACTTTCTTTACTTCATTATACAGCGTCTTTTATACAAACCACATTGTTCTATTCAAATTTATATCACTAAAATACACGTCTAACTTTTATAAAAACTGTCTATGAATTGTTGGTTTAAAACTGACTTTCGAATGCTTTTGATTTAGTTTTCACTTCTTAACCCCTTAAGTGTTTTATTTATTTTTTTTTTGCCTAAATCAACCCAAAAATGCCTATTTTTTTTATTTGATTATTTTAATGTTTGTTAACTTGGAAGTTAAAAAATAGGCATTAAAAGAAAATATAAGCAACATCAAAAGTATAAATGTCATGTTTAATATAATTTAAAAATTTTCTGCAAATACATTAAAAACACATTTACCTAACAATTAAAAAAAAGTAAAATGTAATAAAACCATTGTTAAAAATAAAAGTACACACAATAAAGATTGTTTACAGTTTCTTACTAATGTTTAGTATTTTTTTTGGGTGTGATATATTTTAAAACATGGGGCAGCACACAGCCCAACATCACATTCGCTGCACTGGTATCGCGACTCCTTGCGGACATATCGCGACTCCTTGTAAATATAATGTTCACGGCGGATCCAAAGAGAACAAAAATAAAGCGGTAGTTTTATAAGTTATGCTCTAGAGAGCATGCCAACACTATCTAGCAGCAATACTAGCAACTACAACGTAATATTTCGACAGAGAACGAAATAGAATAGGGCAAGTTAAGAGCGTCGGCTTTAGCCAACAGCGGCACTTTTTATCGATATTTGTAGCGTCGGCTTAAACCGACATAAACACTTAAGGGGTTAACTTCATCAAAAAAAGTTTCTTTTATGAATCACATTGTTCTAATTAACCTTACATCACAAGAGTCCACGTCCGACTCTCGCGAGTACTGTCTATCAACTCTCCACGACTGACTGGCTCTAAATTGTATATTTTAATAACATATATCGTTATTATTTACTTAACACTTTTTATTCTTTGTCCTAAAAACCGTCTCTTACTGTAAAACACATGTCTCCGTATTGTATGAGGACAACACGTCCATACCCTTTAGGTGTCCCCTACTAACTGTACAAAGCAACTCACACTTTCCGGATCCAGCATATATCTAACACGTGATTTTTAGCCTTGTAATCATGCCCGCATAGCAACATGTGATTTTCACTTTATTCAAACATTCTTTCACATAAATATTGAATTAATCTTATTACTAAACATTACCATCTTGACAAATATATTTTTTTGGAAATCTATTTTAATTTCTCTTTCCCTTATTTCAAATGTTATTCACAGACATCAACTTGACTTATGTCGTCTTTCTTTCAATCAATCATAAAAATTCCTTTTACAACAGCTGATATATTGGTACCAAATCAAAATTCAAAAATTGAGTATTACAATGTGACGACTATTCAATGCTACATCAATCCTCGTTGTCTGATCCAATGATATGGAAGATGTCATGATAGTTCCTACACAATGAAGAGGTGGAAGTATGGCTCAGTAAATTTAGACCTGGTTCTCAGTTGTGGCACTACCATGTCATACAATATGTTTAGTTTGGTGATTGGTACTATCATCAGGTCTATCAAATAAAACTGGTTACTCTGATATGTAGCTGGTTTAATACAATAGTCAAATGGTAATTTTCATCTGCCCAATAAACGCAGTTATGCCTGTACATGTGGCTGGACAAATTGAAACAGGCCTCATCTGATTAAAAGTAGGTCTTGTTCGTCAGAGATTTGGTTGTGCATGATTTCATAGAATTGTAATCGTCTTCCCGAAGATCATGTCTTTGGAGATACTGCTTCAAATTAAGGTAATGAATTAAGCATTGCAATGACTATGGATAGTTATTGAGCTGTATGTCGTGTAGATATTTTGTGACTTGCAAATGTCATACCAACTCACATTTTCTTTTCCTCTGTCATAGATGTCCAGATTTTAGTTCGGTTGAAACTGTTGCATCAAACCTGTCTCTGATGTAATAAATTGTCAGATGGGGAGAATTAAATGTTTCTGCCTATGCTGTGTGCACTCACTTTTTCAGTTTTCCAATTTTGCTTCAAATTCAACTTTGTTTGTTCCCTATTTGTAAAGAACAAACAAAATGCTGTATACTTAATTTTGCCTATTCTATTAATAAATCATTTTCTATGTTGTTCTTTTAGCAAAAATATATACATTTCAGGTGTCTTTTCCTTGTAGGAATTCCTGGAAAAAGTTTTATTTTCCTTGATATTAGTGTTCTTTGTAAAGTCTTTAGCTTTATAATATTATGTTTTCCTGGTATATCTGATTACTTGTTTTTGTAATGTTAATTTGCATGCATGTCAAAATAGGTGTGGTCTAAAATATAAGCAATAATTATTTAAAACTTTTCCAGCCAAGGTATTTAAAATATTGGCCTACAAATTTCTTAATTTAATTGTGGCAGTTCAAATTTTAGTCTCTCTTACATTTTTCTCAACTGTAATGGTGTAATTTATTCTTCATTAAATCAATAAATGGTGCCGAAAAATTGTAAAAACTGCCCCACTCGCTTATCTCAAAATTAAATAAAATTGAACCAAATTTTATTGGTCCTATTAAATACATACATTCATTTTGTCAAAGAATGTAGGTATCTAATTCTATATCATGATACGGGTACTCAAATTACTAAAATATTAGTTTTTTAATTTGTATAAAATGTCTTTTTGTAATTAGAGTGATTTTTTAATATTAGATGTTATTTTTGTAATTTATAATATAATAAATGTGTATTTAATATGTAAAATTATTGTCTATGTTATGAAGGATAAATAAATAAAAATATTAAATAAAATTAAATCAGTGAATCATTAGCAATTATCGTCTGTTTCAGCTTTTCAAAAGGCTGATAAACTCTACCTAGGAGCAACTATTGGACGAGTTACCAATAGAATTAGTGGTGGAAAATTTACACTGAATGGTAAAACTTACGAGCTGTTCAAGAATGATGGACCAAACTCAATTCATGGAGGCAAGGAAGGATTTAACAAGGTGGTCACATCTGTTATTTACACTGTTATCTAGCCTATTTTGTTTTCTTTTTAATGTGAAAAACCATCACCTTCATCATCACCTAAGAAAAATGTAGCGTAAAATTCTCCTTAATATAAAATAAGACATTGAAGCCAAAACCAAACAATAACACAAAATTTAACTTCAAAAAGGATAAGATATAAGAAAAGAGACCTCTAGCCCTAGAATACACCATCAGGGTCGAAGAGAACATTTGTTGGTTAAGAGAGACCTGAAGGAAAGATGAAAGATAGGGAACTAACTCAAGGCTAGATGATGAAAGGTGTCAAATACCTAGGGATCATACACCCATACTCCCTCTGAAGATTTATTTAGTCTACTTTGTGACCTAATTGAACCGTTAATTAATATTAATTCATTAACATTGTTTAGAAATATAATTATTTAAAATTTTGTCATTGCCCATCTTACAACTACAGTATTATAGCATTAAAATTAGATTCTTTGAACCAATTACTGTTAAGAGCGACAAGATGCAAGTTGTTGTTTGTTTCTGAATTTTGTACATAATACCTTTTTCCCCCTTAACCTCTTCAACTAGTCAACAAAGTCTAAAATAAATTTATCTTTCTTTAAAGCTCCATGTACTGTAATAATTGCAATAAATGTATGTGATAAATACATCAATAATTAATTTTAAATGGAAAATGAAGAATCCCCAAACCACAAAAACTAAGACTGTTTAAGTAATTCAGTTATGTTTATTTTACTACCCGAATGTACATTTCGATGACATAGCTCAGAAGGTATGACATAGCTGTAACTTGTGATGGTGACTTGATGGTTATTCAACAAAATCATTTTCTAGGCTATTGTTTTCACCACATTCAAATTAAGGGGCTTGTTTAACTTGCGATTTTGCACACAGATTTAATCATTAATTTTCATATTTCACTAAAATTTAAATGAAACTGGTAGAAATCAACGAAATGAGCCAATTCTGAGAAATCAAGTATTTTATAACAGCCTCATGGCCAATGTTTTGATTTTTTACTGATAACTCATGAATCAGATTTTTTAAGAGATCCGTTTTGTTTGGGAACTTAGGACTTCCCTTGAGGAAAATTTGTTCAAAATCATTAGAACCCAATTTGAGAATATCAAAATTTTGTGTTTTTTACTACATAAATTTTGAGTTATAGAAAAAAGGAGAAAAGTCTCAAGATATAAAAAAATATGCTTACTTGTCAAATTTTATTAAAATTTTTCCACTAGTTTGGGTTTAGAGCACTACTCATATGATAGACAAAAGATAGACAAATATTTTTTTAGAATAAATATATCCACTAAATAAAAACATGACATTTATTTTTAACCCATCACATAACTTTCTCTATACAATATATCTATGGGAGAAAGTAAGAAAATAATAGTGTTTCATATTAGGAGGAATAAAACCTCTAACAGTCAAATATATTTCTATAGTTCAAAAATCTCTCATTGACAAAACCTCTATAATTCTAGTAATTTGTATAACTCTCTTTCTAACTGTGTAATGTATTTTATTTTTAGTTTCAATAGAGAAAATAAAAAAACTTAATTTGGGTTTAATTTTGAATGTTTTTTTAATGGTACAATTATTTTAACTTTAGATGTTGTATATTCAAGTGTACAGACAGTGTGGAGGATAATTAGTTGCCCTTGATATGTGTAGTTGTGTACACACATGTGTGCACTATTTTTGAAATATTTATTAACAAACATCATTATTGAATTACAGATTCCAAATTGAATTACCCTTAAAAATTTGTTTCATAATTAATTTGTATGAAATGTAAAATATAAAATACAAATTTAAAAAAGTGAACCCAAAACATGTGTTTGAAGTTAGGTGTAGATTTGAATCAGCTTATTCATTATACAAATACATAAACAAAAATAAATACATTTTCAAAGATATTACGAAAATTTTACTTTTTTTTTTTATAGAAAAGGGGATCCTCATGGATCATTCTATCCAGGTCCTGTCCTGGATTTTGCCGGACAGCTACCGGACTCCTACCAGCTAATACCCCTCCTCTCTTTTAGAGACCAAAGATGTTGTCCTACCTAAGGACCGGCAATAGACATTACTTCAAGACGGGATCTTTTCTACACTATTAGTTATCTCATAGTTACAGCTGTGTGTCTATTAATTTGTATTGATTTATTTCCCAATTTTTTTTTAATATATCCATTATCTTCTATTTCTCCGCCAACTCTAAACATAATTAAGATTATGTTATCTGATGAAAAATTTGATCCCACGAACTCAGTCATGACCTTTTTTTCTTTGCTCAATGCTTCAGACATTAACTGTATTGACAATCATGTATTGTCGACTTCTACATTGGAGAAATCATACTTGTCGTTGTTGAGTATTTTAAATAATTTTAGATGCGATTAAAAGCAAACGTGCCCTGTAAAAACCTGGGTGAGGTAAAAGTTTACCTCTCTATGCTCCTATGCTCCCTAATTTCCAATTCCAAATGTCTGGAACCAGTTGGAATGTCCATCTGCCCATTCTCTCTTCATCCCATCTCTCCTGCCATTTAATTATGAGTATCTCTGGCATCCCGTTTGGCTGTTTTTTTAGCCCTATGATCTTGCTCATTGTTGTCACACATTCTGAGCTAGAGTTCTTGCCCAAAAAGATACCACATACAGGATCTTGGAATGCAATACACACGACAGTAGTCATCTCTTCTTTTCCGAAGGCCCCATTATATTTGCCATTAGCCTAACCAATTATTAGCTCCTATACAGATTGCTTTCTCTATCACCTTGTTGTTGTTACAACCTACAAACTTCAACTTATAGTCCAGTTCCACTCCCAAGTAGATTAGATGTTTTTTCCACTTTATTTTTTTGCCTTCCATAAGGATTTTTGGCCTTATAAATCTTGTTTTATACATGATCAATACAGCTCCTGTCTTTTCACTGCTATTTTCAGGTGCTTTTTATCAAGTTATCTTTTAACCAGCCAGGCTCTCATTTCTAGAATGCCAAGCAGATCATTATTACATCATCTACAAACCCTATTATGTTGAAATTTCTTGGAAATTCCATCTCTAATACTTCCTCATACATTACGTTCCAGAGAAGTGGGCCTATTCGTGATCCTGTTGCTTCACCACAAGTCTTCTCTGATGCACACATTTTGTACTTTGTACCAGATTGTTCTACATGCAAGATAGTCTTCTATTATTCTCAGAAGGTTCTCAAGGACCTCTTTGCATATAAGACTCTGATATCTTTCCACCTCACTGAATTAAACACGTTTTTAACATCTAGAGCAATTAGAGAACAAAACCCTTTCTTGGGATTACAATCTTTGCTGCTTCAGCTAAATTGACAACATATTTTATAGCATCTACTATAGAGTGTCCTCTTATAAATTGTTAAGCCAACTTGTAATAATAGTAAATAAAGGAGTGACTGACTTTATAAAAAATGCCACACGTTGTGCGACAATTGAAATAATAGAAAATTTATCAAAAAAGTTTTATTGAATGAAGTTGGGCGCCATTTGTAATGCCTTGATTACAAAAATAAGTAAAAATAAAAATTTATAACTCTAAATATGAATACTAATTTCTCATGGGTCGTGAATTCTTTTGAAAAAGTGTACTAACAGAATATTGGATAAAAGAATAGAAGTCCTTTTATTCTGAAATGTACACATAATATTTATTAAGATAAAATTATTATTGCAAGAGTGCACATATAAAACAAAAATACTTGTAAACAATTAATTGTTATAAGTTAAAACACCCTATAAATGTTTATCTAAAAAATCATTTTTAAAAGAATTTAATTTTATTAAAATTATTTATTAAATTTTGGTTGCAACCTAGTTCTTGAAATAAAATTAATTCATGTTTTGATAAATCAACATACTTTTAAATTTTGTAAAAGAATATCATTTATAAATTCATATTAAAATGTTCAACTTAAATTTCAATCAAGAAAAAATCTCTTATATGTTCAAAGATATTAACATCACACTTTAGATAATATATCATGGACATCAGACAAAACTACAAACATAAGTAATTAAACAATCATTTTTCTTATCTTACGTATATTATAGTTTATACTTGCTTTACCAGACATGTGTATTTATTTAAAATTAACTTTTCACTGAAAAAACACTACTCTTCCTCGTTGGAGTCATATAACACAATTCATCATTATTAAAGAAATCACTTTTCTTAAAACACAGTCTTTGTCCTAGACTGGACACGATTACACGAGCGACCTTGAGAGTTCAATTTCGACTTAAACACACATTCTTTAGTTCAAATGTCACTAGATTTGTATCATGTAACACTTTTTACTTAAATAAGTTATTATTATTGAATAAAACACTTTTCCTTATACTTTTTCTTTGTTAATTAAATATATTATAATCCATAATGCTGATCTGAAAACCCACATCTCCTTTGCAAAAAAGACTGCAGACATTGTATGATCAGTCCTTCCAGAAGTTTGCCTATGGTGTCTAATAAACAAATAAGTCTATGGGAAGAAGTTTTGTTGGTTTATCACCCATTATACTCAAAATCAGTTTTTGCTTCTTCTAATCTTTGAAAAAGTCTAATCTCTGAATACACAAATTAAATGATTTCGAAAGAGATTCTGGACATATTTCTATAACTTTATTAGGGATTCTGTCTGACTCTGGTGATTTCCCCATCTTAAGGAGTTTACCTGCATTTTTTAATTCCTTACAGACTTGGTTCATTATTAACCTATTCATATATCAATAATAGGCCTAATATAAAGATACAATTTCTTTCAGAAATTATTCAAATCCAGGATTGAAGACCAGACTGTAGTGATGGAATACACAAGTCCTGATGGAGAAGAAGGTTATCCTGGAGAGGTAAAATTAACAATCAGATTTACTCTTCTTCTTGATGGAAGATTGGTAATTGATTACAAAGCAACAACAACAAAAGCTACACCAATTAATTTAACCAATCATGGATACTTCAATTTAGCTGGAGATGTAAGTATAATAAACATAATATGACAAAATTTAAGAGCATATTATGACGATGCTCTTAAAATAAGTTTGCTTTAAATGACTAACTCATAGAAATTAATTTTTCATTTGTTATAATATTTGATATAGCCTATAAACAAAATTGGAAAAGGGCACCACATTTGGAGTATTGAAATGTCCATATGTGTTCTTATCGAGGGTCAAATATAAAATTGTAATATAATAATTTTGTTTTGTTGTATGATTTAAAATTTAGCATATTGGTTTAGGTCCGATGCACATGAGGGGCAAATGGATGCAAAAGCGCATTCCTTGACCTCATGGTGGAAATTCAATTCATGGTGGAAATTCAACTTAAAAAAATATATAAAACCTTCTGTTTTTTTATTTATTACAATTGGCGCCCAATGTGGGGCGCCAATTGTAATAAATAAAAAAAAACAGAAGGTTTTATATTTAAATTTATTTTTTACTTTTAGGAGAAGAGAAGTTATCTTTATTAAAATTTTATTAAAAGTTTGCTCAGCTAAAGGGCGCCAGACGAATTCTCGTCAATTTAGAAAAAGTGAAGTTAATTATTTAAAATCTCAGGGTGTAAGTTCTTTTGTAAGGGCACTTACAGTGATTTTTCTGGTAAAGTAAACAATCCTTATTTTTCTGAAACTTTAAATGAATTTATTAACATAATATTAATACATGACATTTATCATCACAAAAATATCAAACGAATTGACTATAACTAACATCCTATCCAAATTAAATTTTTTATTGCCTTTGAAGGTCTATTTTTTAAAAACTTGAATTTAACTTTACGTTGCAACTAAAAAATATTTATGAAACAAAACAGATTAAAATATCCGTTTTTTAATATTGAATTTACTTTATCTTTGAGAAAAAGAAATATGTCAGTAGACATTTATTGTTTATTCATGTAGAAAATATACTTATTTAAATATCAAGTTATAAAATTGGAAAATGAAACATATTAAATTTTATATAATACATAGATTAAGTTCATTGTGTTAAATAACACATTTTACCAGTCCGTTGTCGCAAAACACATTACGCAGTTGTGGTGCATGTAGCATGGCATTTGATGATAGTTCTTTTGTTCTGTCCACGGAGAACGAGGTCCATCGAAATCACTTCAATCACACTTTGCAAATGTTTGTGTTAAGAATGACTATCACCGTATTAGTTCATTTTTTACACTTTATGAATGTTCATCATTCGACCGTTTTAATACGATACGCCTTAATTGTCAATTGTCTTTGCGCATAACACGCTACTCATATTAAACACTTTGTCTGTTCTATTCAATCTAATACCATTTAACACACTCGACCATACTGTTCAGATTACTCTGAGGATGATGTTAGTTCGGTACAAATTAATATATCTTAAACACTTCAAATTCAAATCAAGACTCTGAACTACATTGTCCTGTCCAACTCTGGACTCAAACACACCTTGTTCCTGCAACTTCCAACTAAGACTTTTTACACAACCGTCACCTCCAAAGCTCCTTTCTCTACTGATCAAAACGCATGGTGAATTTCCATATCCTGTGGTCCAGGGTTCACAGTCGTGGCAACAAGGATCGTCTTACAATTCCCGCTGATGCCGTGATAAAACTTCTCGCAACTCATTGCATACTGTACATATTTCTCACATGACAACAAGTCTTTTTGATTAATTTTATAACACGCAATCTATTTAATTTATTTATTAATTACAGCTAATATTTTACACATTATTATTTATTTTAGTTTAGAAATCTAGTTAATTTAATTTCCCTTATTTTGAATTATTGGTAGTCATGTCTTTGACTTATGTTTTTCCCCTCCCATTTTAACTATATTGATTCCCGGTTATTTTTCATTATTCAATTTAAATTAACACTTTTTAGGTGTTACACCTTATTTAATAATGGCGCTAAAAAACTTGTGAATTCATAATAATGGTTATTCATAGTATAAATTAAAGATAATAATTATAAACAAACCAATTATTATTGGTTTTATGACTGTTTTCTAATTAAATTATAATTGAAATTTTTGAGTTTTCATGAGTTTCAACATAGCTGTTGAACACAGATATTGATTTTCATTAGTTTTATTTTTGTTGAGACTTAGTGTACGTTACTATAAAGATAGAAAAATCACTTAAACAGATTTCTGTGTTTATTTCTAGACTGCTGGTGCTCAAGGCTTGTACAACCATGTTGTTTCTATATTTGCTAATGAATACACTCCAGTTGATGCTAACACTATCCCTACTGGTAATTATTTTTTTCCTTTACATTATTTGATATTAAAATACTACTGTAGTCTAAAATTCTAACACAAGATCTCACAAAAATTAGTTTACTTAATCAAACGTGTTTCAACTCTCAAGTCAAGCTCAATATTTATTTATACTACTGTAGTATAACATTTTTTTATTGATATACCTAAGTGTAAGTGTATTGTTTAATTATTTCAGAATATATAGATAAAATTAATGTTTCTTAAAACATCAAATTAAAAAAAGATCATTTCAATATTCATTCTCTTGTGTTTATTTAGGTCAAATTTTGAAAGTTGTTAACACACCTTTTGACTTAAGAAGATCTGTGCCATTGGGAGCTGCAATAAATGCTACCAAAGAAAAGGGATTTGACATTAACTACATTATTCAAGACCCTGCAGTCAAAGTTAGGCCAGCTGCAAGGTATTCAAAGATATGATTAAGCATGTAACCCTTATATAGCTAAGGGTTAAGTAGTGTTTATATTATGTTGTGTATAGTACGTGTATATAATATTCACACTATAAACATATAGATGTTGTAACGGAAGAACTTCCAATTTTTGAAATAATGGCCAGGATTGTTTAATATAACTTTTTTTAATAATTATTTTTGCAGAGCTTTTCTGAGCTAGTAGAATAAAGTACACATTTGAAATGTGAACTGTTCCCCAACAAGAATTTTCATATTCTAGCCAACTCTGGACAAATGAGAAAAACAGTCTATAATTATAAACATAAATTCTAAGATCCAGCCACATTCCAAAAAATATTTACCATAATGTACCTGAGTTAATAGATATACATATATTTTTAAATAGGGTACACCTAAAAAAAACTGTTTTGGATCATTCTACATAGTTAAAATGTTATTTAAAATTGAAAGAATTATTAAAAGTGCTTTAGAAGTCTCAAAATTAAAAGTATTTTAGTTTAAATTTTGCTGTGGACGACTCAGGAGAGTAGAGCTATAAATATTATGATCAACACAGGGCTTCCAATTGTCTATCAAGATCTTTGTAACTATTTATTTTACTTTAATAAAAGAGTTTGGTTATTTTGAATGATTATTTAATAAAGTTGGGCACCATTTTGTAATATTTATTACAAAAATAAAAATTAAATAGTTTAGTAAATACCGTAGTAAAAAATTAAATAGTAAATAGTTTAGGCATGTTATACCAGAATGTATCACTCACAAAAGTTAAATTGAACGTGAGTGAATTTGAATTAAAATCACTTCTTTTCCGGGTTGAAGACACATGACGTCGTTTTACCGAAATCTTGTCTCTCGTTTTAAAATTAACATTTTTCGATTTCCTTTTCACTTGTATAACAGTCACATTTATTTAATTTATCATTAGTTCAAAATATTCTATTCAAATTATTTAGTTTTTCTTTAAAACACAGTTACTTGTTCTTTTTACTCGTGTTTTCCTGCTTACATTACTCGCATTTTGTCTATTGCACCATATTATACAATCAGGTCTTTTTACTTTCAAAAGTTTATTTCTCGCTGATTGAAACTAACTCACTTTAATACAAAATAGTACTTTTAAGACAAATTTAGTTTCTTAGAAAAACACTTTCTTTTGACATTTCCACATTGTCATGGCAAACATACTTATTTTATGAGCGTGGTCTCTCTCTGAAAGTCACGCTTGGACTGGACTTGTCCCAGTTAGTAACAGTTTTCTTTCGTCCTTTATGTTTAAATTATTAACGTTGCAATTTCTTACAACTAAATTTATACCTGTTTTAAAATATTACCATACACATAATAAATTTCTCTGATCATTTTGTACTAATTATTTTCTTTGATTACTTTATTCTTTATTCATTTTATTCAAAAAAACAAAATACGTTTCCTGTTTGTTCCATTATATTTAAGATCACCAAACTGAAAATGTACCGGGTACATCTTACATCTTTCATGGAAAAAAAAAATTAAAAAACATTCGATATCATTCATTTTTAACTATTGTGACTCTTAAATTCATGCAGTTATTTAGGAATTTTAAAATATTCTATCATCGTTTATCTATTTTGTACATTTGTTTAGAAAGGAAAAGAGACATGACTTACTTATATATATTCTTTTAAGTTTGAATGTAATTAGCCCCACTTCTAAGTGGGCAAAGTTAAAATACATTAAATGTAATAATATGGAATTATGCGTATTGATTTTAAAAAATAAAATAAAAAATAGGGCATTATAATGATATTGAATTTCAACTCTGTAATATATACATATGAATAATAATATAAATACATTACTCTGTAATATAAAGTATAAATAGTCTGTAATAATATAAATACATATGAAAGACACCTCAGGGGTCTTACCATAAATTTCAAATCCCTGACCTTACTCAAAACAGTCATGATCAAAGAAATCCATCACATAGCCCATTTCACAACACAGGCCATTTCAATCATTTAGTAAGTAAGAAAATAAATTCCAGTGAAGTTAAAGTGAATTTAAATAAGAAAAGAATAAAAAGGACTTAAGCAGCAAAGGAACCTCAACAATTAATAATCACTTAGACTCAGAACACCATTACAAACAGTTTAATACAATTTTGTGCTCAATATATTTCAATATCTCATTGTATTCATGAATCAATAACTCGAGATTTAAAGACAAGAGAAAGACTTAAGTATATGGTAATTATAAAAAGAAGAAACCAATTGGTGAGTGGTATTCTTGCATGCGTACCCCCATGCTATTCAAACATCTGTTTTTAACTTTACAAAACAATAGTTCAAAAATTCACAATGTTACAAGAGTAACGGAAAAAATGTATAAACTGCATATTCTGTATTTAAGATAATGTTGTAGATAAGAAAGAACATCATGTAGATTATTAAGGTCTGAGCTATCCCATTGCTGACTTCTTAGACAACAGGTGTTCTTTAATTAAACAAAAATTGCAGTTTTTTTGTAAATACTGGATGCTTTTCAACACACACATTATATGCTTACAATCCAGCCATTTTACACCACGCTCATTGTCAAACTTCAAATACAACATTTGAAGCTCCAAAAATGGCATTCACAATAGTTGGTGTGCAGGACAATTGATTTGTATTTTATGAAAAATTTATTTTACAGAGTTGTTTTAAACTTTTCTCGGATGATAGTTTTCAATTTGATATGACTCTCCTTGTGCACAGCCTCCGTTAAATATCGAACTATTTAAGATAGTTGAGTTCTACCCAGAAGTGGTATAAAAGTTATTACACCAAAAGTATAGTCTATACCCAAAATTTGGACAAAAATGGAGGAGATGCTGGAAGTTTATGATCATACTGTATCTATATTCTAAGGCTCATAATTTTTAAATCCTTAAAACAATTCAGATTGATACCTATTCGTCTATCTTTGGCACACTTTGTTGTCATTGCAAATAAAAGAATAAGTAACTCTAAAACATTTTGAAACAATAACTTGAAACTATAGAGATCCTACAACTTACTATCAAGGAACAGCTCTGCTGTGTTCACTATTTAGTGAACTGAATTTTTCATTTAATTAGTTGTAATTAAGATTTTAAAAAGTAGTAAACTGTAATTTAATATAATTGTATTATTTTTATCAGAGTTGTCCATCCTGAGAGTGGAAGATATGTAGAAGTCAACACAGATCAGCCAGGACTTCAGTTTTATACAGGAAACAGTATTTCTGACCCTAATGGACGTTATGTAAAACATGGTGCTTTTTGTTTGGAATCACAGAAATATCCTGATTCTGTTAATAAGGTATGCCTTTATCATAACGTTTTGATACAGTAACTATTCTATTAATTTCCTATACACTAGACTAGATCCTTCACTGTTATACTTTCATAGAAAGGAAATTAAATTCTCTTTTAATGTATTATTCATTTTCAGAGCAATAATGTTTAATTTTCTCACATATCAGTGGTATTTTTATGGGAAAAAATTCTGCTTTGAAGTCCAACTCCCAGCAAAGTGTTTTACTATGATGTCTATACACTAGGCTGTAGCCTAAGCACTTTAACCATTTTTTGGTGAATTAGTTTATCTTGGTCACATATTCAGACTTGTTTTCACTTTCAGATAACTCAAAATTAAAGAGGCACTTGCCATAAAACCAAAACTACAAATCAGTTCTAATGATTTTGTAACTGGTAATTGGTTCAAAATTTCTTCGTGGTTTGGAACACTATTTCTTCAAAATGACAGTTCAAGAGTTATTGACAAAAAAAGAGAAAATAATATGAACCAGGATCCAGCCAATTAAAAAAAATAAAAATACAGTAGAATCCCTCTTAACCGGTCTAGTCGGGACTGACACCCAGGCCGGTTACCCGTTTGGCTGGTTAATCCGAGGTTCCCATGAAAAATCGGTTTTCGTTCAAAGAAAGCTTATTTAATCAGGTAGCACTAAGAATTATGCAATTAAGATGTTATTGCAACTCATTTTATTGTACATAAATGTATGGTATATATTATGTTATGTATATTATACATCAAACATGAAAAAATTAAACACTACAAAGCCTTTTTACAGATTCCCCTCTGTCAAGTCTTTTGACACATTTAACCGCGTCTCAAACGAAACCAACACACGCTTCCGAAAACTGAAAAGAAATGTTATATATTTTCCATAATGTATACTAAAATGATTCGTGGAAAAAAAGCGGCCCATCAAACGTTTTTGTAAGTGTATGTCTGCTATACCGACGGGTGCCAATGCCGCGGTGTTTTTATGCCGCCGACAATGGGATACCGCTATCGACAAAGTCGTTTGATATCACCGCCGCTTTGGTGTTTCAATTACAGTTTATTTTCGGAAACCCTCATCCAACCAGTACACTACGATATAGGCCGGTTAATCCGAGGACCGGTTAATCCGAGGCCGGTTAACAGAGGTTCTACTGTAGTGAGCAAAATGTGCATCATCTCCCATAAAAAAAAAATTAATGATGACTGCTGAACCAGCAATTTAGAGGGGATATTGACCAGAACCTGTTTAGGCTACATTGAAATGAGTTTAATGTAATTTGATTAAAGTAATTAGAGCTAATTTTGAGAAGGAAAATAAATTTTGTTTTATAACAAAAACTTTTAAATTTTAACTTTAAAAAACTTATAGATAAAAACAAAAAAATGAGTTAACCTTAAAAACCACTTGTTTGGATGGGAGAATCCTCAAATATAGTATCTTCTAAAGTTTTGAAGTTGTATTGTTCCACCGCAATACTTTCTATATTTTACTCATATTATACTAGAGGCCCTACATATATGACAGTAAAAAATTCCGTCTTGAAACAACAGAATGAGATTCCTTTTGTTAGTCCAAAACCCATTATTCTAATTATTTATCTTATATGTTTCTGTATTTTAATTGTTATGTATTTGTTCTAGGCTAACTTCCCCACAGTCATTGTCAACCCTGGTCAAACATACAGCCATGTTGTACATTACAAGTTTGGTGCCCTCGCTAAATAGTTATAGAAAATTACTAAAGTCAGTAAACTTGTATGAACACAAATTTAATTAAAAAATATGTTGTTATAAATAAATTGCTTATTTTTTCCTTACACAATATTAAAAATTTAATCCTAGGAAAAAGAAATAGCATGTTATTGACTGATTGCCAAATGATTTCTCAGAACGTCCACTGTTAAATATTTACCTCAATTAAGTTAACATACAAGGAAATAGTTCATTCTTGAGTTAGCTACAGTGATATGTTTGAATGACAAACCATAGAGAGAGAAATATTTTTGTAAGTATTCTCCATTATCTCCATTATGTAAGTATTAAGTATATATGGCTTAAACAACTGTTTTTCAAGAAAACACTTTCTTTTTATACTTCCATTTCGTTAAGACGATCATGTCTATCAAAAGAGCGTGCTCTCGCTTTGAAGGTTTTGGAAAGACTGAATCGGTTTTATTTTAAGCGGTTAAAAGAACAAACTTTATGCTTTGTCTACAAAATGTTTACAATGCATTTCTCTTATGATTAAGTTTAGAACTGTTTTAAATATTAAAATACATACAATAAATTTCTCTGATCATTTTGTACTAATTATTTTATTTTATTATTCATTCTTTATTGATTTTATTAGAAAAAACAAAATACATTTCCTGTATGATGCATTGAGTTCAACATATACCCCATTCTATCCAAGATCAATGTATTCACAAGGTCATTCTATTTGGTGACTCATTCTATTTAAGGTCATCAAACTAAAAATGTACACTATTTCACATTATTGTCCATTACATTGTAAAATGTTTACCGGCAATGAAGCACTTATTATTGAATCTTATATTGGATTCATCCCATCTTGGGACCTGATGGATTGTTGAAATTGATGTTACAGACTGAGGTATGTACGATATCACATTGTGCTATATTGAACCCTGAGCAGAAAACTATATTGAAAACTTTAAATAACAGAAATCATAGGTGATTTTTGTACTATAACGTCCCACCTCCCTAACTCATCTGGTGTGAGACAGGTCCTAATCTTCCGATACCTCAGGGAGTCCCGAGAAAAGTTGAAGTCAACCTACCTTGTCACTGTCCTTACAAGAAGGGGAAATCATCCTTGTCGACAAACAATTTCTGTGTGATAGTAAGACATCTTTGAATCCTGCCTTACATCATGTCATTCCTGTATCATGCTCACCTCCCTAATAATACAACCCTTCGGATCCCAAATCCAAAACACGTCCCATATCCTGAACAAGAACTGGACTCTTTCCACCCCATACTGTTCATCCACAACAACATTGTGGAGGGAGGATGCCTTTGATCCAGTAACCCTATCTAAAGATTGGTGAGATGTAATGGATATGGTGTCTATTTGTACCTCCTTTTAAACATATAGATCTCTAGTTTAACTTTTATAATCATGTATCTAGGATTTAAGTTATACATATTAAAGATAATAAATGTACAGATACCTCAGTGGGATTATCCTTAATTTTAGATCTTATGTGATTGTTACTACAAACATCAAAGGGCGACGCTATTGTTACTAATTAAATATTAGTTAAATATTAAACCGTTACCAGAGCATAAATAATAATTACGACAAGATGTAAAAAGATAGGGAACAGCTGAACTTACAAACATCAAATTGTGTCATACATTACTCCAAGATAAGTCAAGGCTTGGGGGAAATTGAGGTTAATCACAAGCAGACAGAGGCTGCCAAAAGACGGCGAGACCGTCAAATGTTGCCTGAGTGCTATCAAAGGTTCTTTAGAAGAACAGTCCAGGAAACCAAGGACCATAGTCCGAGTACGGTTAAGCTCCAGCAACAAAGGTGAGCAAGCTTTGTGTGTATTCTGTTCTTACATTAACTATGTACAGATCAGCCTATACAAAGATTATTTGAACTACTTTTCTTATTAAAGATGGAAAATAGATAGAAAATAATCTACAATAATTGGAGTCTAAATTGACCCTAGTATCAAATTTTAAATAATTGAACTACTCATGATCAAATATAAATATAAGTTAGTAAAACTATTGTAGGCTATTAATTTAAGGAACCACTGTTCTATTAAAAACGTATTACATTGTGTTAAATTATAATAAAAGCATATAGTTAACTGAACCATCGAATATTATTTGATGAACCCCGCGCATAGCGGGGGTGTGGTCTGCTTTCACACATGAGGATTTTAAGGTTTGATTGGGTTTGAGTGTCAGTGTGGTAGTAGGTCTTGGATCTTTTTTAATTGCGCCTGGAAACAGTGAGTGTCAGCCTGGACCAGGAACTACCCAATTCAACAAACTCAGTCAGCCAGCATTGATGTACGTTTACATGTTAAATTATTATTAAACTAAACTAAATATTATATAATATTTGTTAGGGGGTTGACTCTAATACTCGTGGTCCTTAGATAACTAATGGCCAAAATGGCCGACTAGCCATATATCACATCTTGTCCGGGTTATGACAGTTTGTAGCGCACTGTAAGACCCCTGGGTCAAATACCCACCCTAATCTGGCCTAGTGTGCATTATTTGGTTGGAGTACTAACGGCGAATTACTAACAAGAAACTTTATCTAAATACTTATGGATGTAAAAGATGGAGGTGTGCGCTGGTACGATCTCGTTGCCTTGTGGACTATAACTGTGGTCTTTTTGAACCACTTCAGCACATGCCAAATAGCAGGGTGGAGGAAAAGGCTAAACAGACTAGGATTTAGGTAGGTAAATCTATAACCTGGTATGTGGCAAACTGCAATGCCACAGGACCCTAAGATCTACTACACCCAGGATTGAAGGGGCAAACAAACAGTGGTGTAGAAAACACCACACATTAAAGCTCACCTCTGCCATAAAAGCCAAAACCACATTGTCACCTGAGAAAATAATGGCCACTTTAGGGATTCCTAAGGATTTCTTTATCTTGATTTTTTCACAGAACAGAGAACTATTCTAAGATTAAAAAAAAAAAATCATAGAAAAATCTAGTCATTTCTTCTAAGAGGAGAGTCATTTGGCATCCAGTTTTTTTTTTTCTTTTAAGACAATAATCGCCCTCACTTGATTTCTTCAACAATCGAAACAACTGGGATATCCTAACCCATCCTTCTTATAGTCCAGATTTAGCACATAAAGAATTTTCAGGAGGGAAGAAATTCCACTCTAATCAGGAGGTTATTTATGCTGTGTAATACTGTTACCATGGAGTCATATTTCTACTTTTGTGTTATTAAGAAAATCCTTGAGCACTGGAAAAGTGTATTGTAGTAGCGAAGGACTACATAGAAAAATAGTGTTGAAGCCAATGAATAATTGTAATAGTAAACACTTTATTGTATTCAATAAATAAAGTTTAGTTAATAAGTGTCTGTGATTATGAATTCGGAATCAGTACAGAGCAAACATTGAGCGACACACTGCATTTCGTTTCACAAAATCATTGACCAGGGGTCTCAGGTCAAGGTCGTCTAGTATTTCTTGATGTGCGTTGAGAACTGCAATACTATTTAGATGCTTCTGAGTCATCGTCGTCCTGAGGTAGCTCTTGAGACGACGAAGCGCACTAAAAGATCTCTCCGCTATAGAAGTAGACACGGGAACAGTGCGAAGTAGTTTTATACATTTGGTAGTTTCAGTTAGTAAACTACGCACACTGCTGTCTGATTGTAAAAATTTCCTCATTTCGTATAAAGATGTAACTGGCACTTATTTTTGAGTGGCTATGTCCCCGAGCATAGATAAATGTAAAGCAAGTCTCTCAGTGTCCACGTCATCTTTAAAAAATGCTTCAGTCTTCTCCAGTTTTGAGTTATTGTCTCTTACAGCTGAAACACATTCCTTTTCAACTAATAATAGCTGCTATAATCCAGTGTTATTGTATCTTTCTTTTACGCAGTTGCTTACAACGTCTACAGTTTCATTGTATACCTGAACAAACTTATTTGTCTGTTGTTTAATTTTGTTTTTAATTCAAATAGTTATTCTCTTATAAAGATTGAACAAGGTGGTTGATTCCTAAAAAATTTATAATTTTAAAGTATAAAATCAAACCTACTTGGAATTTAAATGCTTACTATCTCATAATTTGTATTATACTTTTTTAAACCCTTCCCTGTTGCCATTAGATTTGTCCAATGACATCCCCTCAGACCACCCAAAACCACAAAATCATTAAATCACAGTTGCCTTGAAGATTTAATCTATACCTCTCACTTTCATCAGTACTCCAAATAAAATCTTTTATATAATTACTTAAGATATTTTAATCATTACTTTTTTGTTATTATCAACCCAAATATTGATAATAATTAAATTAGAATGACTTACCATCACAATAGTCAATAGTGATTTTTCTTTCACCATGACCGTTTCGACTATTCAACCATTATCAAGTTATCCTAGACTTTGTCAGTTGTCATAAGTTATAAATTTTAATAAACACATACAGTAGTACATAACACAGACACAAAACACTTAAAACTTGGTTTCATTTTATTTTATACACATAGTAGGCCTCGTCTCGGTGTATACCGTAGTTGTTGTTCACTGTTCTGATATTGGATGGGACGTGGGAAAGGTTCTGATCTATGTTCCTTATTATCATATCATATAGTATGTTGGAATCGAAATGTAACTTTTCAATAAGTAATGATGTGATGTTATTTATGAAATTTTTATATATTTCAAATTGTTATAATGGGTCAATTAATTTCCCCTTTGACAGTGATTAAGTATTTTTAATGATATGTCGATACTGCAATAGTTTGAATATGTTTGGAAAACTTAGAATTGATTGTTATAGGATTAGCCTCTATTGTAATGCAGATGGTATGTGCACTTCATATACGGTATCTTTTTTTGAAGAACCTTCCAGTTTGTCCTATATAGTTTTTTGAAAAATCAAATATGATAGTTCATAAATTCCTGTACTCTCCAATTTGATGTCGTCGAATTTCCGTTTACGCACGATATTATATAAATGGTTCTTTAATTTTAACAAGGAATGTAACATATAAAAAATAAGTAAATAAAAGTTGTTTTTTTAAATGGCCTACACTAAATGTTATAATTAGACTAAAAATAAATGACAGCAGTGTCTAAATAAAGTAACTCACAAAATCCTTGATCATAACCAATAAAAGTGTTTCGATTGGGATTTTGATTAACAGCATACAAATATGTTCAATAAAATAATAAATAAAGAAAAAGAATTTAAGTACTTGGAAATTAAACTTAATAATAGATTAGTAATTATAATACAGAATTTTGTATTTTCATAATAAAGTGTTTAGTGTATAAGAGTTTTATAAATATAGATAGGGATCATAAGTGTAAAAAACAGTGAATTGATAGGATTTACTTTGCTATACACTGTGGGTAGAAGAGATGGCGTTTTTCCTTCCTTATTTTGGAGAGAAAAGAGGACAGCCAGCATCCTACGTTAATACCCTGGAACGATTGTTACAAAAAGTATGTAAAATAAATCGTTAAATAGTATAAAAAGTATTAACAATAATAGGTGCATCATCATATTAAATTTAAAAAAACATAAACAATTTAATGACTCAAATAAATACATTAAAAAAAATAAAGATTCTGAGATTGGCTTGTGCCAATAATATGCTCCAATGGAATAATGGTGTGTATAAGCGAAATATAAAAAAAAAAAAAAAAAAAAAAAAAACATTCCAAAAAATATCACACTGTAATATACTGCAACTCTTTAAATTATGGTTTAGTTTTAAAGACAATTTATAATAAATGAGTAATGGAACGAATGTATCTATTACTTCTGAGATGTGTTTTGTACAAAAAAATGAAGTGTGAGTAAATATAACATGCGATTTTTACGAGTAATGTTCTGCGATTTTTTTACAGCGAATTTTAGGATGAAGTTTTGAAGTTGGTACGACGTATTTATGATTTTTATAAAAGACCTAAAAAAGTAATTCTAAAATAAAGATATATATAGTTGAGAGATTGAGTAAAGTTAGTTTTAGGCCACAAAAATTTTACTCCGAAAAAAATTAAGTTTACTTTGTATATTTGAAATAGTTGTAATTGTTAAAGTTTTGGCGAAGTTTGGTTAAAGAAAGAAATTTCGTGACCTAGCAACTAAAAAATAAAATAAATAAATAAACATTGAAAGCGATCTTTGTAAGAGAAAGTAATGTTGAAATTATAGTTGTCGATAGGTCCCCTTAAATAAAAATTATATAAAATAAACAATTATAATATAAAAGGGTCAAATTTTTTATTTGCTTGTTCAAATTATAGGCATATTAAGTCTAGTATTGCGAATGGTTATGTTGTAAAATTTTTATGATTAATGTACAATACAGCATGACTTTAACCAGAAGGATTGAATAGTATAATGAATTTTAGACAGAGGGTAGTTCATTTTTTAAAATTGCAAGGAAATTAAAACATGATGTTTGCTAAGTGATGGCAACCAGTGTGTAGGACAGTTGTACAATTAATAATTCTAGGCTAAGTGACATGTTGGCGACCAAGACGGAAAGCAATTCTAAAAGTTATACAAGTATTGAGCAAGACGAAGAGGAAATTAAAAATAAAGAAAGTAGTATTGGTTACCCTTGTCCATTCTCAGAACCACATTCTCCTGTTGACTCGCATCATGAAGATGGAGCGGATGAGGAGGAAAAATTGGCAAGGTGGGCAGCGAGCAATTAATTGATATCATTATACTTCTAATAATAATAATATTGTACTTATTTGTAAATATTTGCTCAGCATCTGTTGTTCCATGGCTTTGTTATGAGTTACGATGTATATTATTGTATTTGCTTTAATATACCATGTTAAACTAAATTAAAATATCACAACACCAGAAATATATAACATAAAAAATATGACATAAGTTGTTGCTAATTGTAAACAATTTAAACAAATATTTTTGAGATTATTTGTATGAAGTGTATGTATGACATGTAATTTTAATATATCATTACGTTGGTCATAATGTATGTATGTCAGTTGTTATGTAATGTTTAGGTATAGTGGTGATGTCTTTTGTGTAGTATTGAATATTTTATACAAATACAGTGATATTTTTTTTGTAAACATCAGGATGATGTTTCAAGGGTGCTGGTGATGTTAGGAATTAGGATAGTTGCAAGGCAAACTTCATTGATGGTACAATGGTACATAAACCCTTGGGTGGGAGGAAACTTGGCCAGTGGGCCAAGATTGGATCAAGGGAAGGTGCTGCAGGAATTCTTGAACATAGACAGACAGATTTGACGAGTAAGAGCTTCCTGAGAGTATTGAGACTTCAGATAAGAGTGGCAAGCAGAGTGAGCAAACTTTGTGTATAAACGAACTTGTGATTATTTCAATCATATAATTAAACTATAACGTAGAATCAAATCTGTGAATCACAACAAATAGTCATTCTGGATTACTAATAATAAAAATCATAGCATTATAATAAAATAGGAGATAGTTATTCCTATTAATAAAGATTGAGTACTGAACCATTAGTATATTTTAAAATAAAGAACCCACGTACTATATGAAATGATAATAGCGAATATAGATAAAACACACACATGAAGATTTTTATTATTGTAGCTATAACATAAGATTACAATTAATTTTGTACCTATACAAGTACAATACAAAATCATAAATGACAGAGCACACTACTTTGCAGCTTCATTTCAATTTATTTTCGAAATGTCGTCCATTCTCTCTTGTGCAGGCTCTGACTCTCTTTTCCATTGCTCCAACAGTCACTTTATGGCTTACCTTTTCCCTAATTTTCTGTCATTGAACTATTTATGTTAGTGTTAGTTAACACGTTAAGTGCCATGGGGGGGCCGATCGGTACGACAGCAAGCTCATAGTTAAAGTGGCGTGTCGGCCGATCGGTACGACACTGCCATCAATGCAAGATTTTATTTTAGAGTCTTTTACCAGTAAGTGTTGCAACCTATCGGAAAACACATACACTAAGTGAAATGTAGAAGATTGTAGCTAATAGCTGTAGATATTTCATTTTATTATCTTTAAATAGTGTTGCGTAACAACCAAATAAAATACCTCAACAATTTGTTAATTACGTCGTACCGATTGGTACGGCAGCGAAATTTTCAGTTAGAATTATGGATTAATGCATTAAAACAAGTAATATACAGTTTGAGCATTCTAGTTGTTATATTTTTTAAAAATAAACGTATAAAAGTTAACTATTACGGTAAGCAAAACAATAAATTTTGCATATTTTTGTATAAAACATTGAACAATTAAAAAATTGGAAAGCAATTTTTAAAACTGTTTAACTATGTTATTTATTTACAATTAAGTTTTTAAAAATCATTTATTTATATTATTACTGTCTAAACTGTAAGATGAAAGCATTTAAAATCTGGTATTGACAAGTATTGGTGTTGCGGTCGTGGTCCTACATCGCTTTTGTAAGCGAGCCAAGCATTTACAATGCAGGTGCCAAATAAATAGTAAATGTACTGCATCTTTATGATAACATCTTAGTGTCTTTGTACTACTGAGTTGTACGACGACATTTGATCAGCAACATCGATGCCGGATTTTTGCTCATTGTACTCTGTTATTGCAAGAGGCTTGAAAATGACATTTCCTCTTCGATCCCGTTTTCCAGTTTGAACCATGTCAACTTGATGTTTACGTGCAGTTACTTAACACGTTTCCCACCACTAAGTCATGTGTTACCAACATCACAGACCAAAATTATCCTAGGAAATCAATCAAAATTGCGGTCGGCCGATACGTCAAATTCCAAACAAAATATGGTATTCAAAATGACATGTCGGGCCGATGGTTTTTTTTTTTTAATGTTTTGAAAAACAATTTCTCAAAAAATCAGTTCTCCATTTAACCATAAAACCACATATATACAGATTATGTTATTAAAATGTTTATTTAAGTTGGCACTGTATGATAAAAGTGGCACAACTAGCTTGGCACTTAATGTGTTAAAGTAGTGATATTTTAGGTATCTAAGAACTGTTGCTTTTAACTAGTGTAATTTTGGTCAAACAACAAATAAAATGTTGTATCCTATCATCTGAAAGTTTAAATTTTGAAGCACTTTTTATAACATTTGCTACTCTCTACCAATTTCTTTAAAGAATTGTGTGTGTAGTTTTTTTCCTTCTTTTTCTAAGAAAATGATAACTTCACAATTCTAATCAATTTAGTTAGTGATTCTGTAGATTCAGGCTCATTAAAAGCTTTAAATCCATTAAATAAGAATACAATGGTAATGTTTTTAATGTTCAAGGAATGTATCAAAATATCACAGAATTTCTACATTTTTTGGTAAATGTACAGTTTCTTTGGAAAAATACAAAATAATATCTCTCCAAGTGGGTGTGTGAAATAGATTTTTTTAAATTGTGTATTTTAGTCACATTTATCTTATTCTATCACTCAAAAAATTTTTTAACACTAGGTCTAGACCACCCTGCATATAACATAAAATAAAATAAAGTTTTAAGTGTTTGGGTCAGTGTTATGTACTACGTGTATATGTGTTTATTAATATATAACTTATGATAACGGACAAAGTCCAGCATAACTTGATAATGGCTGAATAGCCGAAATGACCATAGGTACTACTGACTATTTATTGTGATGGTAGGTCATTTTAATTGAATTTAATCAATAATCAGTTGCTTTGTCTACTACACTACTACTCAATGACAAAGCCACAATTTTTACTATATCTATACCGTTCAATAGGCAGCAAAGGGTTAATAACAACTGCCGCTGAATCAATGTGGTTGAAGAAGATAGCAACAGAAAAATTTCTGCTTTTGTTCTGAACAATTTTCTGTATTATACACCGGGATTGACCGTGTTGACAGTACAGGACCCCCAATGTTTGATTGTTCCAGTGAGGTATATTCATTCATGGCTTCCGGTATAAAGTATGGAGATATGTGTTAAAGGTGTGTGTGAAGACACATGGTAATTAATTGGTTGACTGTAAACACATTAACTTTTTGATCAAGGAGAGCAGGAGAATTGGATATTACTGATTACGGATGGATAAAATATTAGGAAAAATGAGATGGGTTCTATTAAAACTACATAACTATTATAAAAAAAACAAACATGTATTTTTGTTTGCCATGTAGTTGCCACAGTTATGGCTGACAAACTGGTTCCATTGAATTGTGACAACACCTACATTTTGCTATCTGCACCAAACAGTCCACGTAACATAACAAACAAAAGTAATCCACACAGACAATCAATGAATTCTTTGGTTAAAATTACACCATTATTCTGTAAAGGTGATGGGTTTCCACAGCAAAAAAAAATTATAACGGCTTATTACTCAGGAATTTAGAATAACTTTTCAGATTCATTTAAGAATATAAATTGCATTGCTGTAGGACACTAAAAAAAACAAAACAAAATACAACCTTTGAAGTATTTCAAATATAAATAAATAAATTAAAAGAAAATACTTAAAAACTCTCAAAAACAAAAGACCAGAGTTTCAAATGGCAGTTAAATGTTCGTTTCTCTTGACACAAGAGATAAATTATAATGAACAATTGAAGATTCTGCTCAAATAAAAAAAAAAAAAATGATTTTCTTAAAGTGGAACTACGAAAATTATTTACATGATTTCTTGTATGTGAAGTGAACTGAAAACAGTGTAACAAGAGAAGTTAGAAACAAACTTATCAAAATACAAGAAAAAAAATCAGCTGTTCCAAGCGAAACACTTGTTGTCATTAGAACTAGAAGTCATAAAAAAAATAATTAAAATGAATTTTTTTTTTAAGTTGAGTACTTTTTAAACAGATAGTTTTGTTAATTCAAACTAAAATAAATTATCCAATCTAAAGTTGAAGTTGGATATAGAAGTAGTCGAGGAGTAAATATGAAATTCACTTTGAAGTAGGAGGCTTCCAAATGTTGCTGGTATGTGGAGACCAAATATTGCTGAGGGAACGGAACGGATCGTACTCAAGCCCATGCTAGAACAGAAAGAAAGATAAATTAAGAATAACAAGGCAGTTGAATTGACAATGTTTTTTTTTAACCATATTGATCATCGTTTTAACAAAAATGGAGTAACAAATCAAACAACAATAATATAAACATTTTTGCTTTACCAGTGGGTACTAGAGGTCCAATCCCTTGGACCTTAGTCAAATTAATCTTCTTATCACTATTCATATTTTACATATTGTGTATTTTTTATATTGTACATTTACAAATTGGGGAAATAAGGTAAAAGGAAAGAAACCTCTAGCCCTCAAATATTCTAATAGAGACAGGGTCGCAACAGAACAAGTGTTGGTCAAGAGAGACCTGATAGGAAAGATGAAAGAGAGGGATCACCCCAAAACTATATAAAAACGGTATAGATCCAGATAGAGAGCTCAGGATTATCCCAACCATACCATTATACATGAGCCCTTGAGGTTATTTTTATTTCGACTTAAGTTCATTACATACTATTTAAGTATATTAATACTAGATGGATATTTGTGCTTCTCTACAGTGATTATCATAAAATGGAAATTTTATGAAGAGTTATTTATGAAGCTTAACCTTCCACGACACGCTGAAACTTTACTACACTTTGGGGAACTTTTATATTTTTTAATTTAACATTACTGACGTTAGCTTTATCGTGCCCTACGATGCTTTGTCAATTAATTGAAACTTTACTTCCTTCAACCTTCTTTTTACTCTTTTCAACTAAGTCCAAGCACAGTAATGAATCAAAAATAAAATATTAACTATATATATATTCTTCAATGTTTTATTTAAATTGCTCTTTCAATTTTATTAATTATTTCTAAAGTAGGCTAATGAATTTAACTAGCTCTTTTATATTTATTTATGAAGAATAACTCTCCGGGAGTGTCATTTGAAAGAGGATTTGCAGAATCATTCTGTACTATATGATAAATGAGAGCACTTATTCTTATAATTAACACATATTATTTAAAACTATCCTGAAAACAAAATAGGATATTTATATATATTAAACAACACAGACAAAAATGATTTTAAAACTATATTTCCCTTTGTAATTGATTAATTTTGAAAACACAATATGGATTATTAAAATTATAATCAAAGAAAATATTATGATAATACTTATAAAAATCAAAACATGAAAATAATTACACTTATTAAATATCAACCTTGGAAGCACGGGGGCAAGCACACATGCACACACGACTCTAAATTTACTTTTAATTTCCCAACAAATTTATTTGATATATTTTTTTGAATTTTAAGCGAATATTCATTCAAAATTATAATAGTGGTGGTATCTTTTGAGACATATCTATAGCTGGCTTCAGCTCCTCTTAAGATGTGATGAACAGAGTATAGCGAACAGCAGACTCAAAGTGATGATCCACGGCGGTTGAAATCTGAAGTCCCTGGTGAGGTTGAAATCAGTTGCCATGTTGTTGAATTAAGTTGGTATTAAAGTTGCTCCCTCGATGTCTTCCTTTCCTTATGATTTTAAGTTGAATTATGTTGGTTTTATTTAATCACTCATTGCATTGAAGAGATTTTAATTATAAAAAAAAGTCCAAAATTATTTTATTTTTCTCACATTATTTATTTTTATTTTTTAAATGTTCATGTTACATCTCCATACTGAATTTTCACTATTTATTATTTCTGAAACTGTTATTGAATTTAAACTTTTTCAATTGTAGTTTACTTACATTTCTTGTATTATTTAAGAAGACCTTCCTCGGTGGTGTTGTAGAACAGACTGTTTCAAACTCTAGATATCTCTTCAGAGTTTAGAATGTTTGTGTGGCACTCCTGCCAATTTCTGTCTGAAGTTTCCCTTTGGTTTTTTCTTTGGTTTCTTTCTCCATTTTATTTACTTTATTTTGGTCTAAATTGCAAAGTTTTACTTTTAACAGTTATTGTATTAACCCTTTGATACTTTTAATTTCTTATCTTCTTTTGTTTGGTGATAACTAATTTTTTCATTAACTAACATTTTCCATTCTGAAGTAATGCAGTTGTAACCTTGCATTTGGCTCCTACCCTTGGTATGGAACCTTTCTCTGCATTGGAAGTGTAGCTCTACCTGTCTGCACCAGTCTTATGTGAATTTTAATAATTATTTTCTTCAAATTTCCATATCTTTTATTTAGCTCAAGATTTCGGAAATTTGAAAGTACAATCCCTTTCTTTATGACTTGTAGATTCCATAGAAATGTGAAGTGAAATTCTAGGACATAACTTTCCGAGTTATTCGTGTTTAAGGATTTTCATATTTTTCTCTTTACCATATTTTGTCCTTTTAGATTTTTTTGCTTTTTCTTTTGGATTCTTGTTGAATAAGTGTTTAAACATAAATATTAACCAGAAATTAATTTAGAAAGGTGTGGAACAGCTGTAGATAGTATACTTCTTGTAATTATAAAAGTCATCAGCAGACACAGGCTTCTTGAGAGGAGCCATGGTCTTTGGGTCATGGTCAGCAATATTGGTGTAATATCCACCTTCACAGCATAACATCAGGGTCAGGAGTAACTGAGAAGCATCTCTGAATTGTACCAATCTGTTGTCTCTGATGTGGAGAACAATGTTCCTCTTCTCAAAATCCTGACCGATAATGAGAAAATCCTGGCCGACTATCTAGTAGTGAGGGTGTTGAAACAACCTCGGTGGTCTCCAGAAGACCATTATCAACTATAATCACCACTTGGAAATCTTTTTGGTTCTTAAGAACAAAATAAAAACAGCCTTAAAGTCCAGAAAATACATGTTATGTTCATGTAGCAACTTCTGCAGTTGCCTAATCAGTTCTTGTTTAATACCAAGGTAGATGCCATAATGGATGTCCCTCTCATTGTCATCAAAAGCAAACAAAGTATATCTGGAGAAATGGGGTCTCTGCTGAAGCTCCAGCATGAGGCTCCCTGAAAGGGGTTGTAGTAGACCTGCCTCAGCATTTTGAATGTTGCTATAAAGTTCTAGATGCATAGTTATTTCAGCTTCTCATTTAATCTCCTCAGGATTAATCTTCCTATATTTTCCAGCAGCTTTCCTATTTATTTCGGAATTTGTTTTTCTATATTAAATATGAAGAAATTTTGTCAACAGCTTTCATAATGACCTTGGGATAAGTATTTTGTTACAGCCATTGATTTCAGGATGACTTTAACTATACTTTTTTGGAGCTAATCTGTTTACATAAGGGTTGTTTTTTTACATATTTTGATCCAGCTTCCCTCACCTATTTTTTCCCAATTATACATATAAATCTTTTCCTGTGTTTTCCCTCTCTACTCCCATGATGAGTGACATATAGATTAGGAATTCTTATAAGTATACTTAAAATATTATTACAATAATTAAAATTTAGGATTATCTGCTACAAAGTGAACACATATTATTACTAAAACAGCTTTAAAAATTTTCATTATCTGATGCGCAAACAAAAATGTTGACCTAACCCAAAATATACATATGGGTTGTTATTCACCAAACCATTTACATTCAATAGTTACCATTCAAGAAAAATTACATTTGTGTTCATAAGGCTGTTTTTGAACAAAATTATTAAAGCAAATTTATTTTTAAAAAATCCAAATATTGTGTTTTGGTTTTATCTAGTTAAAAAAAATTAATTTAAAGTTATTAAAAAAAATATATAAAACTGCCTCAAAATGTGTTTACATACCAAATTTCACCAAAATCAGTTCATCCCTTTTGAGCTATACTACATACATTTAGATAGACTTGCAAAAAACACTTTTTTAAATTCAGAAGATGACAAATGGATGTTTTCATGAAAACTTAACATATTTTTCTTATCTATTATAAAACATTCTAAATAGTACAATCTCCAGAATACAAACTATTAAATCTACCAGACGTTTTAGTTTCTTCACTTACTTCAACATCGTTTGAAGAATTAGGTGCAACATGTTCTTCTTCATGCCTAGGTACAGGAGGTCGAGGAGCCAAACCAGGCGGTGCCCATGGTGCTGTTGGAGGTGGAGTCGGTGCCCATACATCGGAACCCCACATCAAAGAGCCATTTACAGTTCCAGTCTCTAGTGACCTAGTATTTGCCGTCTCTCTAGCTGAAGATGTATACAATGGATTCCACAGAGAATTTACAGCTGGCCATGAATCTACAACATTATAATAATTAACAAACATATTTCCTACATAATTTGGATAAATACTTGTCCATCAACTCATGTCCACTAGTTTTATAATAACTGATTAGCAATTCAAGACAATTTTAAAATAAATTTACTTTCTTAACCTTACAATTGCCTTACATTAATATAAATGCTAGGTAAGTGTTGATGTTCTGTAATGTAACCATATTTTTAAAAACTACTTTATATATTGAAAACTATAGAGATGTATTTAGTTCTACTCAGCATTACATAATTAATAAGTTTATATATATATATATATTATACATAATTAATTAAAAAAATATTTTTTCAACCTTGAAAAAAAAAATTGTTTACGATTTTTAAATTGATATAACACAGCTTCCACAAATTTCTAAAATCAATTCCATTATATAAATATATAAATTGTGGATTGTTTATATATATCTATAAACAATCCACAATTTCTTACTAAATAAGAAATTTTTATTTACATAATTAAACAAAATACACATAATTACAAAATACTACATAAAAAAAAAAGACGGAACGGCCAATTACTGCTTGGTCACCTTTTATGTCTTGACATATTTCTAATATCACTACTTCGACACTGTGGGTCGATGTTTAAAAAATTAGTTACACAAAAACAATGACTGCTTTACACAAGTTTAAACCCACAAATGGGCGTGTTGTTGTAAATCATATGAATCCTTGATTCTATAGCTAACCAAAAAAAAAGTCACCTCTGATAAAAATTAAGGATTATTAGTAATAGGATTAAACAAAATTTTAGATCATTTAAAAATAGAGTTTGACATTTGGGAAAGGAAGGGGGGGTGCGAATGTCTAAAAACTGAAAATTGGCAGTTGGAGGGTTAACATATACATAGAAAACAGAAAATTGTGTGATGGGAAACAAAAACTGTGTGGAGAGTTTTTGATGAAAATTTGCATTTTGAGGTTCCCAGGGCCCAAAAAGTAAATTTTCAAATATAATCTGACTCTCATTCAAGCACGATTTTGATCAATCATTGAAGAAAAGTGAAGTTTTGCGTCTAGTGTACGATCTTCTTTAACAACATTTTTTACTGTTACAAAGTTTTGGCTGTCAAGAGCATTTCTTTGCACTTTGGATAGATATTTTTGAAGATGCGGAAGCATGTGGGGTGGCATCTTTGTATGACGGACGACACAGAACTTTTTGGAAATTTTTTAAAAAGCCTATACACAAAGAACGTAAAAACTGAGTCAATTTCCAATTTACTTTTGTGCGGGCTGTCTTGTATGTGAAGTAAACAGGCTCCAATGTCCAAAATCTGTTTTTCTCTAGAAAAGTTGCCTTTCATGTGCTGCCTAATATCAAATATAAGCTTAAGATTGACTTTTAGTCCATCCGTGGAAAGCTGAATTAGGTTGTCAAGATTCAAATTTGCTTTCTTTATAACAGTCAATACACTTTCTAATAAATTTTCCGCACCAGACTTTTCCAGAAAAGCTGATGTTAAATAACTGGTACAAACACAATTTTTCTCATTGTCCCAGAAGTTTGTCATAACAACTAACTGCTGCTTTTGGCTTATATCATTCATCAATACTCAAAGCAAATATTGGGCTTTTTCTGGCATGAGATGAGGTTAAGTTACAAAAATAAGGCCCAAGGCCATAGGTAACAGAGTAGGCTATCTTATCCTTTTCCATTTTTATTTTCGAAGCTATGGTGCTATTAGGAAATATTTGGAGAAACAGGTTAACAGCTTTTTCCCCAGAACGGTTGATGTATGTATTGAAACACAGTAAGCTGCCCACAACACTTCTGCTTTTGTTACACTATCACTTAATAGGAAACTTGAAATTGCTTTCTGAGGTTCTACACTAAGAGTACCACATGGTTGCTCTAAATCACTGTGATGTACTAGGCCTCCAAAAACACTACTAATACTACTACTACAACTAGGTTCATCTTCTACCATTAAGCTACTAGGCATATTACTGGATGCAATAACGCTCACATTGTTCTGCAGTGTTACAGACCCTGTTGGCGCTTTGAAAGAATGAAGTGTTAGTTGTTTGCCACTTCTCATGTAATGTTCAAAGCTGTTTGTGTTTTTTACCCTTAGCATGGCATTTGACATCGTTTACACCTTAGTGAGATATGTGAATATCATCATTTTACATAATAAGCAAAATGCAGAACTGATATTTTTCCCTTGCCTTAACCAAAACCTTCAAACGTCTTCTTCCAACCACGCTTTTTGAAGCCAGCACTTTCCTGGCATTTTAATAAGTTATCTTTCGTAAATAGGCCTACAACTATACACAACATAACACTCACTAACTAAACTACATAATTATATACCAGTATTACAAAAACTAAGAACAAACATGACACAATTTAATTAAAACTCGGAACGGATAGGGTTACAAATTACAACTTTCCTTTGTTAAATTTTTTTGAACAAAGCATGGGGGACACGGTTGTGTCATTGTGTTATGGTTGTGCACTATCGACTATCGACTGAAAACTACCGACTTATTCAATAGTCATCACTTACAGTTCCAGACTAGTTGAAAAAGTATTCGACTGCAATGATATACTTAATTTGAACGACATTATACTGCAGCCACAATATGATATTAACGGTACGTACGGTATTACACTGACTCGATACTTTTATTTCGTATGCCATATAATACCCGCCCGCTACTTGCCTGCTCGGCTTTACCCTACAACGTCCATATGCCCCGCTTACTGCTCTTGTTTATATTCATGTTTGTACAAAAAAGACTAAATGAAATCAAAAACCCATCATATTCCTCTTCATATGTGCACAAAATCATCTTAAACTTTAAAAGGCTAGATATGTCGTTTTATAAAACTAAACACCTTATTTTTTATTTTATTACATAAATATGCTACAACAATTTTTTTTTTTTTTCTGATTCATATGGATCCTAGAGAAATAATGGGTTATGGTTATTTTTGTATACAGGATATTAATGCAATGTTTGGACAAAGTTTCTTACATAAAAATCAACAAAAATTGGTTAAAATAATTTTCTTGTAATGAATAAGAATTTTGTTGTCATATTTATACATTTGGGGAACGTTTGTTGTCTGCAGTTATAAATACAACAGACAATTGGTTTAAATTTCATTTGATAAATCACTCTTACATATTTTATTTCAACTCCTACACACACTTTCTCTGATTTTAAGGATCAATCGAAATATTCTTTCTGGGACTTGCAAATTCTTACCAAATTTCAAATGAATACCTCAAATTAGAGAACTGTTAGACAAACAACTAAATTACATTATTTATAAGATTCTTCAGTTTTGCTTACAGAATTTGCCTAACCAACATATTTTGTTTCCTTCAATTATAAACATTTTCTTGATAATGGAGTAAAATTGTAAATTTAAAATGCTTGGTCCAATTTCTTTTCTTTTTTGGGGAGTTGAGACAAGTATATAGTTTCATTTCACAATACAGGAAATGTTCAGAATATATTGTTTATAACAATAAAAAATTTCAAAATAGTGTTTTTTTTTTTGTTGGGGGGGGGGGTCTTTAATACGCCTGAATCATTCGCATGTCCATCCAAGTGTTATTATTGTTTATAAAAATAAAAACCTGTCAAAATTAATTATTATAAATAATTGCTTTATCTTTACAAATAATTTATGAAAATCGTTGCTATTCAGGAATATGTAGGCTGCATTTTGTTCCATGTATTTACCTTGAAATGCTGTTCGTCTCTGATATTCCTCTTCCTCAATCCTCCTCTGTTCTTCAGCTTGCAGCATTTTCAAAAGAAGATTCGGTTCCGACCATACGCCAAATCCACCAGGCTGAATAGATTGATTAGTTGGCTGGTTAAGTGTGTCCATAAACAAGCTAGATGTAGTCGGTGGTGGAGCCTGTGCAGTTTCATTACTTTCGGTCCAGTTACTCCAGATGTTACTGGGAGATGACTTTCTTGGCCCAATTGGTCCTGTCATAATTATCAAACCATTGTAATTCATAAAGGTAAACAAAATTTTATAAATTCCATAATTATTATAATGATATTTTCTAGTAAACTAATAAAATAAGGTTAAATAATTAATAGAAAGATTTAACAATGAATACCTAATGGAGTTGGTCCTGATGATGGTAAAGGTGCTATATTCTGTCCATAACTCACTGAACTGTTGTCAGAGATGTGTCGAGGTGCCAATACACTAGAATAGGAGTCCGAGCGAGCAACAACATCACTGAAAGATGCTCGAGGTTCGCCCCATACTGCAGGTGGAGGTGGAGGAACTATAGTAGTATCAAATATTGATAATAACCCTATAAAAAACAAGTTTCAGTTTACTAAAGTATAATGATCTGTGTTTAAATTATACATACATACATGAGAGTATGGATCAGTCAACATTGTTCAAGTAAACAGAACTTCAAGTCTAATTTTCTAGCTCCTAGGAAATTAATATGCGGGCAATATTATTTATTCACCTTTTATAACACATTAAAAATGTGTACTAACATACTAAAATTTTTTTAACAAAATTATAAAAAAAAACTTTATAAAGAAAATTGATGTCAAGAGATCCAACAGATTGTTAACATTACCATATTTAAATATGTTTTAAACAATTCGACAACTTTGATGCGTGATGTTAAAAACATAATTATTAAAAATATAGGAAAACAATAAAAATGCAATAACTCTAGTAGCCAATTTTAATCAAATGTGACAAGTTGAATGTGTTCAGTACAGAACTCAAGAGGATGAGAGGTTCCCACAATCTTCTAATTTCACTGGAAAAGTTTACACATCAAACTACATGTAGGCGGCAGGTAGTTAGTGATTACTAATCCAAATCGTTCTTATTAAACAGTTTTTTGGCAACAACAAACTGCATTCAAATTTAATAAAGAAGAAGTTTTCTGATTGGACTCTATCAGAACAAGTCACCCTCTCTCAACTTACCCCCACTTCTGAAAGAGACACTTTCTTCTTCGAAAGCATGTGCCTGCAATGCAATGGATAAGGAAGAAGTTTTCTGATTGGACTCTATCAGATGTCACCCTCTCAACTTACCCCCCCCCCCCTTCTGAAAGGGACACTTTCCTCTTCAAAAGCATGTGCCTGCATTGCAATGGTAGAGATCGTACTGAATGGTGATGCACACGAGTGTATACTCAACCGTTAATTTTCTACAAGAACCTTTAGTACAGTGCCTACATTTACAGTCAACGCAGAGGAGTGTTATACTCAATCACACTGTTCATTAGAACATAACACTAATTTATTCAAGTGTCGTCTTCACGGAATTCATATTCACAAAAGCAATCATTCTTAAAGTCGCCATCTTTGAACTCTTTATGAACGCTATATGAACTTCTACAATCATTTCGCTGTTAGTTTACCTTACACATAACTCTACCTAACACTTATATGTATGACTCAATGTAACCTGCGCCAGTATTTTATTTATGTAAAATTAATCATCTATGGTAATATTGTTCGTGTATACACTTTTGTGTTTTAAAATGCTAGCTAACAGAACTTAACCGACTTAATTTGTATGTTCAGTGCAGTGAGCATCATTTCGCCTAGAGGAGACACCCCAGACTCCATCTTTCAAGATAATGCACAATCAATTAGCAATTAACATAGATGATTTCTCTCTATTTGATTTAAATTGCATTTAAAATTTTACAGTTGTCAATTACTATTTATTGAATGGTCCTCCTCATCTAATTTACTTTCCTTAACCCTCTAACTGGTGAATCTGGCGCATGTTAATTTGTCTTAAAAATTCTTCGTTCGTTTAAAAATTAATAAAATATATTATTTGTATACAAAACCTAACTTATAAGATATCATTTTTCTCAGAAAGATGCATAGAATTCATCTATGTAATAAAAAAAAAATTTATTTGAAACGGTTTTGGAGTAAGTATGTTAGATGTCAAAAATGATATTAACTTTTTTTCAGAAAAACCTGTATCACCAAAAATCAATAGCTTACTACCTATTTCTAAGATATACACAATTTTTGTGTATTATTTGTGAATATATTTAGGGAAAAAAATATATAAATTTTACATTTTAAAAATTTAAAAAAATATTTTATAAAATAATGTCAAAAAGATATTTTTTCTTTCAATAATTTATCAAAAATAGTAATATATATTTTATACAAAAGTACTATATATCATTATCTTCAGAAAGGTGCATAGAATGTAGGTGTGTAGTGAAAAAAATGTTAGATGTATCACATTTGGAGTTTTTTGGTCAAATACCAAAAAATCGAACAGTAACGGAGCAGAAATTTCACAAAAATGGTAATCAAAAACATACTAATAGATTTATCAGAATTTTTTCAACCATTACTTGACATTTGTCATATATTTGTGAATATATTTAGGGGGAAAAAATAATAATTTGTTAGATTTTCAATATAAGAATGACAATTTTCCAAAATTTGCTAATCTGACGCTTGAGGTTAGGTTTGAACTCTTGACATTTAGGCGTAATTAGTAACTTTCTAAAGCTAGGCCTAAGAAAAAATCATTAGAGTTTACTAAGACAATATATACTTTACAAAGAATAACACACATATTCACTTGTATATTCATATAAAACACTAAATATAAGAAAATGTGCATATAGGCTAGACTTACAATATTGGCCTAGGTTATCCCAAATAAGAACGTTCAAAAACTAAACTATCACTCAAAAACATAAACTTTAGATATAAAAACACATATATTGTAACTTGTATACACAATTTATATACAATTTGTATACACAAACCTTCAAAATAACAAATATCTAACCCCAAAACAATATGTGCCACGCCTTTTATTACAGTATTTATGTCACACAATTGCGTATGTTGAGAGATCAAAACAAAACCTTCTAAGTATGTATTGCCTATATCAAGTGGTACCAACTGATAGAATGGAATTTCCCCTACAACATAGTGTAAAGAAAAATAATTTTAAAAACAGAGAGAAATGAATTTCGTCTTTTCGTAAAGCGCATCGAATGCCGAATGAATTTCGTGTCGTCAGGTTTGTTCTCTGCTCAACTAGGAATATCTCTGGATCTGTTAGACGCAGAATAATTTGTAGTCTACGGTTAGAAAGAGGAACATGTGATCTATATAACAGTGTTTTAGTTGACTTAAATGATAGATAAATAGAGTTATAATCGTATCAGGAAAAATGGAGCCGCGTTATACGAAAAGGCGCAGAGTTGAAATTTACGATTTTACGCTACAAAAATACGTGAACTTCACCAATTTTTGGAATATTATTTATAACGTTTTGTGGTATTTTTTTTGCATGATTATGCATCTACGGAACATTAGCTTAACAACGGTATTTTATTTATTGCGATGGGACAATTTTAAGTGGGCGTAACGTTGAATGGCAAAATACGTGTTTTTTAGTTGGTGAAGTGAGCCATGAATAATGAAGCGACCACTTTTAGGCAAAAAGTGGTCGATCACCAGTTGGAGGGTTAATCAAAATCATTTGATTTATTATTCAATTTTGAATAATCAATTATTATTTACACAATTCATATTTTGGCATTCATAACATACATAACCTAATCATTTGGCCATCATTGCCAAATCTATACATACCCTTAAAAAGAGTGTATTAAATGAATGGATACAAAATTTCAAAATAACAACAGTTTGAAACAATTATGTCCATGCAAGTAACTTTTGTGGTATACAATCATCTGCAAATTATTAGGGTCAAGGTTGGCAAACACAACAGATAAAAACTGCAAAACAAGTCTATATCAACTTAAGTACAGTGTACTCCTGATTATCCGCAAGCGGTTGATCCGCTGAGTCTTGCGAAAAAAAATAAGCAATTTCAGTGAGTGACTAACTCAATAACCTTGCCCTTCTTTCACTACCCCTTTCCCTACTCCTGCCATCTGCCTTTTTCCCTCATTCCAATTTTGCACACCAATATGTTACTCAGTTGATAAAAATAGTGTGTGTGGTAACAGGCGGAGTCATATGTTTATGCAATTGTGTTCAGCGATTTCTTGTTTCAGAACAGTATTTTAGAGTTTTTGTTAGAGTTTTTTTCTATTAGTGTTTTTGTTAGTTTTCTATTATTGTTTTTGTTAGAGTTTTCTGTTACTGTTTTTGTTAAGCTTTAAAAGTTTTTGGTTTAAGATGTAAGGAAAGAGTAATAATTTAGTTTTGTCAATTAACAAGAAACTTGAATTAATTGCGAAAATCAAAAATGGTGCTTCATGAAAGCAAATGTGTTTAGACTATGGGATAGGTGAAACAACAGTTCATGACATTTTGAAACAAAAAGACAATCCTGTGTCCTTTGCATCGATGTCAGACGTTTCCATGATGAAAAAAAGAAAAACTACGAAGAATTCTACTTATGATGAAGAACTTGATTCAGCATTGGCAGAGTGATTGGGTTAAGTATGTAGTGAGGGGAATCCAGTGTCAGGGCCTATTGTATCCACTAAAGCTAGAATATATTTTGGAGTGTTAGGTCTTCAGGGTAATTTTAATGCCTCTTCTGGTTGGCTAACTCATTTTAAGCAATGTCATGGTACTAGAGAGATTGGACTTTATGGAAAGAAGGTAAGTAGTGATCAACAAGCAGCAGGCGATTTTCAATGTGATTTTGAAAAAATTGTGTTGTCAGAAATTTTTTTCGAATGAACAACTTTATAATGCAGGTGAATCGGGACTCTTTTGGAAATGTCTTCCTAAGCGTACATTGGCATTCAAAAGTGAATGTCAAGCTGCGGTTCATAAAAGCAGTAAAAAAAGGATAACGATAATGTCATGCAGCAACGCTAAAGGTAGTCACAAGCTTAGGCTTCTCGTCATTGGAAAGTCTAAGAAACCAAGGTTGTTAAGGAATAAGAGCAGAAAGTTTACCAGTTGATTATTTCAACCAGAAGAAAGTATGGATGAACCAACTAATATTACAAGAGTGGTTCGAAAAGATTTTTGTTCCCCAAGTGCGTAAGCATCTTCAATCAAAAAAATTGTCAGAAAAGGCGGTGTGTTGATTGACAATGCATCGACATCCTGCTTCGAGTGTGCTTAAATCCTCAATTGGGAAAATTTTTGCCCCCAAATGTTATTGCACTACTGCAACCCATGGACTAAGGAGTTATTGCAACCATGAAAAGAAGTTACAGAACAAACAGAACAAAACTACTAAGGCAGAAAATTGAAGAAGGTTGCAATCTATAAGAGTTTTGGAAAAATTACAAAATTTTGGACTGTATCTATGATATTGCATCAGCTTGGGATTTAGTCCAACCCTCAACCCTTCAAAAAGTCATGGAGAAAATTGTTGCCTAGTGTAGAAGTGGAAACAAATGACAATGAAGAAATGAATGAAGACCTGCCTAGCTCTACACTGGTTGATTTAGTGAAGTCTGTTCCGGGGGTGAGAATATAGATGAGGAGAACATTACTGAATGGTTGGACTGTGACGCTAATGAGCCGGGATTCGAGCGACAGACAAACCAAGAAATAGCAGACAATGCAAGAGGCGCGAGCGAAGACCAAAGTGAAAGTGAAGAGGAAGAAGTTACAAATGCGGATGCGCGAATGACACACGAAGTAGCCTTGCAACACATCAATGGACTGATCCAGTATTTAGAGGATCGAGATGACGCGCAGTTAGCTGAAAAACTTATAGTAAGAAAAATTCAGTCAAGAATCAAGAGACAGTGTTTTCTCAGTAAGAAACAATAAACAATGTTTGAATTTTTTATTTTTTTATTTTTGGTTATTAAAATAGCATGACTGTACTAGTATAGTGTAATGTGTTTCCTGTATTGTTCTTTTGTTTTATTACACTTTTTTATTTCATATGAAATGTACATTAAAACGTTTTTACTGTATGTAATTTATAGCTTTGTACTGTGTATTATGCGTTTTATGTATATTAATGTCTTTTTATGTCAAAATTTCTTTTATTATTATTTTCCCTTTATTTTTAGCATTTTGCAAATTATCAGCGATTTTTGTTAATTGTGATGTCTGTGCCACTCAATTTCGCAGATAATCGGGAGTACACTGTACTGCAACGGAAATATCGTTGTATTGGGACTGTATTTGACAAATTTTGGAAAAATTAGAATACAGTTTAACATGCAAGGATTTTGTACAGTAGAAGCAGGCTTTGCTGTTTCGAACGAGTTTGTGGAAATGGACTATGACTTCGGTCTGACGTCACAATTTGCGAACTTGTTCAAACGGCGAGTTTCTGACTTAGCCATTTTGAAATAGAAATCAGTATTTGATGAATTTTGAAAATATGAAAAATAAACGGTTTTAAGAATATGTAATGGTAGTACAAGTTATTGTATTAATTGACATTATTAAAGTTAACGACAAAGTAAGAAAGGGAAACATTTTCAAAATTGGTCAAAATCCAAAAACTTAGATTTCCATAATAAACTACATGGAAATCAAAGAAAATGTTATTCTTCAAACAATTTTGGAATAAAGATTAATTAAAAAGTTAGCAGAAACTTGCTACTTATAAAAGTAAGACAAAAGAAAGTTTAAATAAAGTAACTATACAAAGATATTAAAATATATAAAAGCAATGACGAATTGAGTAAAAAATAAATTCTACACCAAAATAAAAAATTAATAGTTTTCACACCTTTTGTGGGAAAATGGAAAGAGATAAAGAATAAAAATTTCAGATTAATAAATAATAATAATTAAAGAAAAAGAAAATGTTAATCCCAGGTCAAAATATTAAAGGAAATTTAGTAAAATTGTGAATGCAAAAAGAGTGAGAAAAAGTGTGAAAATTGACAGATAGGAAATTGGACAATTTTTGCCTTTTATTCTACAAAACTCCTGAGTTTCAGTGAATTAGGAACAAAGGTGCAAAAAGTAGGATTACAAAATTAATATCAACGATATCAGAAGAATGATAACACCTAGAATCACAACTCGAGATCGTCAGGAAAGCCACGGTCAAGACCAACAAGATGCAAAAAAATCAAAAAGTAAAAATTACAGAAAATTAGCAAGTTATACAAGTTTAAAATAAAACAAAAGGATTTCAGGCCAGTGCAAGTTTAGTTTTGCAGGACCAGCAAAGTGCGGGAAACCATGATATACTAAGATTCAGAATAAATATTACAACACACTGGAAGACAGAAAAAATAAATTTAATGTATTAATAAGGAAGAAAAAGCAAATATCGTATTTCGCCAAGAAGGGAAGGAAATTGGTATGAGAATAAGATGTATTTTGGCTATAAATAGAGCCGTTGATCGTCTCGGAGGACGCTCTTCTTACAATAATTTTTCAAAGATGAAGATCACCTTACTTTACGACAGTTTGCATCAGATTCTTGAATTAATTTTTTAAAGTAAAATCAGTAGTAAATTAAATGGAAGGACCACTTAAGTATTAGAGTCTAATAGAAGGACAGATTTACGTCACATGTAAACGGACGATAAAACCAGGACTGCCAAATTGGACTGCACTAAGCTGTGCCAATGGACTAAAACTGATAGCAGATTAACAACACAGATCTACTCGACAACCATAAAAATTCCAGGAAAATCAACACGTTGGTCAAGGTTTGACATTTTATAACATTTGATAAAACAGTGAGTTGCCACTAAGTGCAATAAAAAATAATTTCAAATCCTTTAATAGTTTTTCCAGGGATAGTTTTGTAGTTGTGAATAAATTGATATGTTATGTTTAATAAGCATATAATGTTTGTGAAAATTTTAATTTTAATAGAAAAAGAATTGTTGAAAAGTCAAATTCTCAAATTAGAAAGAATTAAGTAACCAAATTAAGAAAAGTTTTAATTGTTTTAAATGTTGGGAAAATACCAACCTGCTCTTAATTTTAAGACTTTATTTGTTGCATAAAGTTATATATATTAATTTCATAACTAAGAATTGTAGTTGCAATTATGTTAATAATCCACACACAGGTTAACAACTAATATAGATTAGTGACTAATTCAGTGACTAATATAGATTGTGATCGAGGAACTTTCCAAAGAACTCGCTCTTGAGATAAGTAATAAAAAAGATAAAATTTGACCATGAGCTCTCTGAACTAAGGGAAAATTAATAATAATAACTGGGAGCGTTAAATAATGGGGGGGGGGTACCAATAGTTTAGGACCAACCTAAACTGTTGAAGGGATTAAGAGGTTCAAGTGAAAATTGAAAAAGCCTGTATTAAATTAAATATTACAAGGTTTGAGGTATGTTAATTAAAAAGGGGAAGGTGCACAGCCTAGCTCAGTGTACAACAGAATAACTGAGTTTTTCTGTTGAAGTAAATATGCAAAATATTTTATTCAATACCAAACTTGTTTTTTGAAATGTTTCTATTCTTACAGATATAATTGAAATAAACAAATATTAAATTAGTATGAAATACCTTTTGTAGATGGAACGGATTTATCGTTAGACCTCTTTCGTGTCGCCATTTGTTTTTCTTTATTCTTATTCTGCTGTTTATTTCCATTGTTTCCATTTCTGTTTCTTCCTGTATTAGTCGGATTGTTTGGATCACTCTGTTTTCCATTCCTACCACCTTGCTTTCGACCATTTCTTCCATTTGAATTAGTCTTCCTTTTGCTTTCATAAGGATCTCGTCCAGTTCTTTCATCTTCGTCCCAGTCAGGTTCCAATGATGATGCACTACCACCAGAACGTTCATTAGGTATATTCGGTTTTACTGTATCATTAGTTATATCACTGGTTGCTTTACTTCGAGGTCTTAGAGTTTTCTGGCTTGTGGTATTTATACTTTCTGACTGTTGTTTAGACATTGTCGCTTCAACTTCCTGTAATACATATGTAAACATTGGTTAGTATATCATCAGATATCTTATTCTTATTTAATAATTTGTTTAAATGGTAAATTGTTTAATGTAATGCATATACAGTAGGCTCCAGATTATCTGCAAGACCCTCAGAAACATACAAATTTAATAAGATGAGAGGATTTTAGGAAAATTGAACTTACTACTATGGTGCACTGTACTGAATTATTGTTTCTTCTATAATCATTTATGTGATGTGTTTATCATGTACAATACAGTAGTTGACTTTTCACCCCTATTATACTGCACAAAGATTAGTCAAAATCAAATTTAGATTCTGTATAACAAAGCCAATGTCTGACAGTAAAGTGAAGCTCATCACCTTCCTGGAATGGAGGGTTAGGCTTAGTCATCCAGCTTTCTCTGTTTTGATGATGTATGTACTGCAAAGCATCACAGTGAGTCATCCAGCTCTCTTTGTTTTCATCACTTTGTTTTATTGACTCACTTTGATGCTACGTAGTGAGTCACCCACTGTGATGCTTTGTAGTAATAGCATCACAGTGAGTCATCCATCACTGGGCTAATTCAGTAGTCTGAGAGGTGTAAAAAGGTTGTTTTAACGATCAACCAAAAACTTGAAATGATTGTAAAAATTGAAAAATAGTGTGACATTTTGACGCAAAAGTATTAAACAATCATTCATTTGCATCCAAATTGGTAACATCTTCTGAAAAAAAGAAAAAGAATGAAAACATTCTTTGTACAGTATGAAGAACTAGATACAGCAATGGTGGAGTAGATAGTTCTAGTGTGGAAGAAGGGTATACCCGAAATAGAACCTATAATTGCTGCAAAAGCAAAGCTGTTTTTCAAGAGCCTTATAACAAACAAACAGGATTTTTTTGAACATGTCTTCCAACTCGAACATTGGCATTTGAGAGTGAAAAACAATGAAAAAAATTCTTTGTACAGTATGAAGAACTAGATACAGCAATGGTGGAGTAGATAGCTCTAGTGTGGAACAAGGGTATACCCAAAATAGAACCTACAGTATAATTGCTGCAAAAGCAAAGCTGTTTTTCAAGAGCCTTATAACAAACAAATCAGGATTTTTTGAAAATGTCTTCCAATTTTCATTACTGTTGAGACCGATGGTTCTTGGTGGAATTCCATGTTTAAAGATAATAAAACACAATTATTTATTTTGTATATCCACTTATAATTAGTCTAGCCGACCAATGGTTTCGCCTGTATTACAGCCTCGTCAATGCCTTAACAGGCGAAACCATTGGTCGGCTAGACTAATTATAAGTGGATATACAAAATAAATAATTGTGTTTTATTATCTTTAAATGTCTTCCAACTCGAACATTGGCATTTGAAAGTGAAAGTTAAACAGAACGGCATAAAATAAATCAAGGAGTGGTTATGATTATGTCATGCAGGAATGCAAGTGAGCCATAACGTCTTGTTACTGCTAAATGTAAATAACGAAAGTCATTCAAGTACACCAGAACTGAAAATTTACCAGTGAACTATTTCAATCAAAAGAAAAGGTGGATGGACCATAAAATATTTCAATAATAATTTGAGCAAAATTTGTCCTCCAAGTCAGAAATTATCTCAAATCTAAAAACTTGCCACAAAAGGTTGTTTTGTTTATCAACAGTGCTCCGTGCCATACAACTACTGCAAAACGTTTTAAAATCTTCAGAGGAGAATATTCTTGCTCAAATTTTTACCCCTTAAGTCACTGCCTTTGTCCGACCTATAAATCAAAGTGTCATAGCAACAATGAAAAAATCTATAAAATGTAATTGCTATAGTCAAAAATCAAATAAGGTTGTAACCTAAAATTAATTTTGGAAAGAATTCACTATTTTCGACTGCATTTATGAAATTGCACATATGTGAGATGATTCTGTCAAACAGTAACTCTTATGAGGGTACAGAGAAAATTTCTTCAAAAGAAAAAAGAAAACCAACACACTCTAAATAACTGAATCATGAACACTCACATGAAAGTGAATCATGAACTTCAACTTAGGTCAAACAAATGAATCAAGCTATATACAGGGTTTATTCCAATTTACTTGTAAACCATAATATTTTTTTATGCATGGGCTTTTAACATATTATTTTGAGTAACAATGAAGCATTACAATAAAATTTCACTGATATCGTTTGGGCTTATTTTGATATATTCAAATTTTTAAAAGGTTCATAGTTAATTTTTACTATATTAGTGATACATTTTTTGTAGGACATTTTTTGTAGGACAGGATTTATACACGCAACATTTATTTTGTATAAAATTTAATGTACTTTAATTGTTTATATACGAGTAATTATCATCATTAAGATCAACATATTAATGTAAAATTATAATTTTAGAGTCAGGTATTTTTTCAGAAACATTTTATATAGATCAAAAGAGTCTATTCTCTGATATGATCCTTTACCATCTTATTTTATTGTTATAAACAATTTAATCAGTACTGTCCATGAGCTGTTAAGTAACATAGATATATAGCTACCTTGTCTCCATCATCATGTGTGGAACTTTCAGTAGTTGTTGATGAAGTTTCAGCATCTTCTCCAGTCCCAGTACACCCGATGTTTTCTCGAACAACTTGCTTATGATTACAACCTGAAACAACATATTAACAAAAGAAGATTTATTAAAACCATAGAAAGGTGTTGTAATCAATGAAGTAGTTAAAAGTTTTCAATATTTATTACAAAAACAATCAAAGCCATTTCTCTCGTTCTTTAAGTAAAATTCTTTCCCAGATTCCAAAAATTTTTATTACAAAATTTTGATACAATACAGTGCTGATAGTCATTTTTATAAAACTGCTATTTACAATATAGCCCTATCTATATGAAACAGGATTTTTTTAAAAAGATGTCAAGCTAATAAGATGATCGAAAGACATCCTTCTACAAAGAAATTTTGGTCCAAAATAGAAAAACAAATGGTTTAAAAAAGTAAAATGATTAAACCAGTTATTATTTCAGACTTTATAGTAAATTTACTAAATTTGATGTTTGGACAACAGTGACAATATATGTCAAAAATAGTCTTACTCGTTGTACCAGAGTGCCTACTAACACGGGCTACTGGAATTCCTAACTTTGTCCTGGTTTTTTCCGCCTACTGGTCTGAAATTTCCCTGCCCTTTTTCATACATTTTCCACCTAAATCTATAATTTCAGAGTGTATTGTATATCAGGGAAAATAAAAAGCATGTCAATGAATAGCAGAATCTCGATTATCCGTCAACAAAATGGACTGAAGGGTAGGTTGGAAATCATGAAAAATCAGTTAATGAAAGCAATCAAAATTCATTTTATTATAAACTTAAAGAAACTGTTTGTAAAATTATTATAGTACAAAAAATACTGTAAATATATTTGAATTTTTTAAATCAGTAGTATTTATTGTTCTAACAACAAAACTGTGAAATTAACCAAATCTCTCCATTTTTATTCACAAAATATCGACAGGAGTTGATGTTACTCAATATATTGATGAGCAATGTCAAATGCCTTTTTAGTATCAGAGAGTAAAATCTTAGCAGTCGGCACATAATTTGTATCTTCATATACTTTTTGAATCTACGTTAAAACAGCAATATAATGTTTATTATTAGTGTAATCAGCATCAGATTCATCTAAACACTCTTCTACTTCGGCAACTTGAATGTTACAATGAGATTGAATAATTTTTGTGTTGTGTTCAAAGCCTACATCTAGTGTAGCATTGTTTTGTTGTTACATAATTGGCCATAGTTTTAATCAAGGTTTTGTTATGGTAGTTTCTGTCATCCCATGCTACTGCAATGGTGTAAATAACATCATTAATGTTAAATAATTTCATTGGATCAAAAATATTAAAACCAATTTCAGTTTTTCCCAAAATAGACCTTGTGTACTCATTAACTATTCAATCACTCTTTGATACATTGGTTGGATAAGGGAAATTATATTGGCAGGGAAACAAAATGGCTTTTATTTTCACCCCCTTTCAATCCACTTTCAGAATGATAACTAGGGGCATTGTCAACCACTAGAAAAGCATGGTGTGGAAGTTTATTTTTTTCCAATGTTTTTCTATAGCCATAAATATGTCAAAAAAAACCAGATTTTAAAAAAGAACACAAAATGTTTTTCTACAACTGGAATAAACCCTTTATAAATCAGGCATTGTCTCACCTTTGTTGAGGTGTTCTATAAGCATTCAGTTTTTGTTTCGTCGAACACTCTAGAAGTTTATGTTTTTTTGTTGCCATTGTAAAAACATTTTATACCCATAATATACAATACAGTAATCACTTCAAAATATTCTTTAAAAATATATATATTACTGTAAAAGGGCACAATAAAACAAAGCAAAGTATTTAAACACTCTGTTAGACTTACGTGACAAAACAGGTGTAAGGAAACAGCGATAAGTCATGCAAACAAAGGGGAGCATGAGAAATACACCCCACTTAGTATGATAGGATGGATAATGCAAGGGTGATTAAACAAAAATTTTGAAAATATAATATCTGACTAAACCAAAATACTGACAGAGTAAAATTATCGATTACAAATTGCAGATATACTAAAGTTTTATTATGAATAGTACATTTATAAAGATAAGAGGAAGCACGCACTGGGTTGGTACCATAATGACTGCAAGAAATCACTATTCGTTGCATTATTTCTTATTAAGGTGATCACACTATATTGATACCACCAGCAACAGATGCTCCGTCATTTATAAAACGTATGAACAACAAAATTTTTAAAAAATCAAGTTAAAATAGTGATATAGTAAAAAATGTATTGTAATTTATGTTTTATATAATTTAATGTTTTCACTAAACATAACTAAGTCAAAAATTATCTTTTAATTACACAATGTATTATTTCATACAATTTTTTTACATATATTTCAATAGTTCATTCTACATCTATATCAACTATAAAATACATTAGTGTATTGTCTATGTCAAAATTAATTTTTTAATGTCTATCATTCCGTACCGTTTGTGTGTATAGCTCACCTCCTCCCCTAAAATTGCAGTTTGTGCCGACTGTCTAGTACCAACTTACCTACTCAGCTTGCAACACTATACGAACTGATAAACACCATTCTTTCTTTACTTTATAGTGCTGTAGTAGCTACCTTACAATTAACTTCTTTTAAAAGCACAAAATATAATCGTTGGAATATTTATTCAAAACTAAAGTATAAAACTATAACACTCTGCAGTTAACTTTCCTGTTTAAATAGATTTTTTTACTACACACTCACACAATTGTTCACTACAATAATCACACTTTAATTGCATTGTGATTAACTTAACTAAAATTAATGTCAAGATAACACATATTGTGGTTTTTTTTTTGTACCTCATTCTTATAATTTACCATAGATTTTATTTGAGATTCGATTAAAGAGTTTTTTAAAAGGAGTATCACATTCTGTAAATCTTGCATGTTATTTCCATCTTCTAAACAAAGAGTACAGACAGAATGTAGTGCAAGTACTATATAAAAATCAAAGTTAGACTTTGATGAAGATATCTACAGTAGAGTCCCGCAAACTCAGCGTAATGTGGACCGGAAGTGTGCCGAGTTTGTGAAATGCCGGGTTATCGGGAATAAGGGCAAAGAATAAATTGTAATTGAAACACCAAAGCGGCGGCGATATCAAACGACTTTGTCGATAGCGGTATACCATTGTCGGCAGTGTAAAAACACCGCAGCACCAAAGCGGCGGCGATATCAAACGACTTTGTCGATAGCGGTATCCCATTGTCGGCGGCATAATAACACCGCGCTATTGGCACCCGTCGATATAGCAGACATACACCTGCAAAAAGGTTTGATGGGCCGCTTTTTTTCCGCGAATCAATTTAGTATACATTATGGAAAATATAACATTTCTTTTCAGTTTTCTTTGACAGGTACGCACAGTATATACAGTGAATAAAAATGAGCGAGTTACGAAAGCGGAAGCGTGTGTTGGTTTCGTTTGAGACGCGGTTAAATGTGTTAAAAAGACTTGACAGAGGGGAATCTGTAAAAAAGCTTTGTGACAAGTTTAACAAGGGAAATGTACCATCAACGATTCGAGCGATCGAAGTTAATGTTCGCTTTGGGATCTGCCGAACTTTTATGAACATCGCTGTTTTTAGAAATATATATTTTTTCCCGTCGGGGTCACCGAGTAATCCGGACTGCCGGGTTATCGAGTGCCAAGTTTGCGAGACTCTACTGTATTTTGAAATCCCGAGATATCATAATAATAACACTTTGATCTCTGATGCACTACAACTAAAACATTTGAACGAAATTGGTAGATCTCGATTTTCTTAAATTGCATCTTTTATATTAGCCCCATGACAGATTTTTTGGTTTATTACCAATAACTAACGAAACAGCATTTTTTTTAAAGATGTGAACCAATATGTTTTGTTTGGATCCTTAGTGGTTACTCCTGAATAAAATTTGTCAAAATTCTTAGAGCCGATGTTGAGAAAATTGTAATTTTGGATTTTTACTTATGATTGCTACCTCCAAATTTTGAATTATTGAAAAAAGTACCAAGTTATGGCTGAAATATGCTCACATACGACAAATGCTAGATGAACATTATCCCCAAAATCACTTTCTTGGACTCAAGGGACTTTAAAACAAATAAAACCGCAAAATACTTGACATAAATTTTTTAATTCATCACATAAGTTTGTACACAACATTATATTAGTCAGAAACATGAGATTTAAAATCGGTCTTTTTTGTCAGATTTTCATGACCATTGTTTTTTAAAGTGTGTCTTGTAACTTTTCACTTATTGGGGTTGCTTAAGTTAAATTATGTATTTGAAATTTATCTCTTATTTAAAATTATTGGGTGCCAATCTGTGAGAGAGTACGGACACTTCTAATTTTAAATATCCTCGGGATCACAAATTCTTTTATGAAAATGTAATTTTCAATTACAAACAAACCATAATTTTAGAAAGACACAAATTTTATACTTTTTTTTAGTATTTCTCCGACCTTCCTGAAAGTTATTTATGATTTAACAAAACAGAAAAATATGAATCTAATTGGATGTGCTCCTGAAATAACAAACATATATTCTAATACAGTAAACTGTCATAAATCCGGACTATTGTGGCGGACGGCCGATCCAGATTCCAAAAAATCCGGATTTCCCGGAGTCGGAGATGTCGGCCGCAGGGCTGATACGAGCCGTGGGGCCGATACGAGCCGTGATAAGCCGCCATGCAATCGCTACCGGCCCCTAATGGTACTGTTACATTACAATGCCATCGAACAACTAACGTCTCATGTCCATAACTTTATAGTATTGTTTATTTAGGATTAGTATGGTGGATCTTTATAGCCGTGTCGTATATTATATTCGAATAATAATTTAATTGGTCGTTCAATAACATGTGTTTATTCTCTTTAAAGGCCTTATAAATTTCCTATCCATCTAAGGCATCCATATATTCTCCTTTCTTGCAAATGTGAAATGGTTCAAAATTAGTCCTAAAATCAGTGTATGAATGGTCCTCGTCAACAAGGTGGCGTGCATAATTAAATTTAATGCCATTAATGTTCTTCTTTGGCAGATGCTCTTTGAATCTTTGAAAAATAGACGTCCTGTTTGACCTATATAGAATTTATTGCAGAGATCACATTTTAATTTATAAATTCCGATTTTGAGTTTTAAAGGTATGTTCTGTTTTTGGCTTAGCAATTTCTTAATGTTATTGTTAGTTCGAAATGTCATGGTAACATTAAGTTTTTTAAAGTTGTTGGACAATATTTTAGGTAAAATGTTTCCATATTCACATGTTATGAAATTTCTTTTCTCTAGGTTTTTGTAGATTTCCTTTGTTTTTTAGTTAGAATTTTAATGATCATTGATTAGTGGTGGTGTTTAATAATGTTAAGCTCATCTATAAATTCTTCCTTATTTAAGGATATTGTGACCAATCTATGTATCATGCTATGGTAAGCGGCTGTTTTCTGAGACATGGGTGGTGTGAATCTGCGTGTATGGTGGTGAAAGTAATTGTAGGTTTTCTATATATATTATATCGGAATGGTCTGCTTCTTTAATAAAATTGTTATATCAAGAAAATTTATCTGTTTGGCAACTTTTATCTCACTCGTGAATTGTATATTATTATGTTTGATTACACTATTCATGTATTTTTTTAGGTGTTCTATTTGTCTAACCGAGCCATTGAAAATTATGAATGTATCATCAACATATCTGGTATACGATATGATTTCTCTGTATGATTTATTCACATTTGACAATAGGTATGTATTATCATAATGATTCAGATATATATCAGATAATAAACCTGAAAGTGCTGACCCCATGGCTAGACCTTCCTTTTGAATGAAATAATTGCTATCAAAGGAAAAGTAATTCTGATTTAAGATTATTACCAACAAGTTGATTAACTCATTTATTTTTTGGAAGCTCAATATGCCGGCTTCTTTGAGACGAGTTTTCAAAATCTCCTGTGTTTCATGAATTGGTATATTGGTGTAAAGATTCACTACATCGATGATGCTATTTTATAATTTGGTTGTAACTTGATGTTTCCAATTTATAAAAGCAAAGCTATTTCTGGTGCTGTGGTTGTTTTCTAATTTAATACTTTTATTTGTGATTGTAGCTAGCGTTTTGGCAGTCTTGTAACCAGGTGCTGTTGTGAAATTAATAAGAGGTCTAATAGATATATTATCTTTATGAATTTTGGGCAATCCTGTGAAACGTGAGGCCTGGGCATTTATCGGTTTGAGCATGAATCATGTTTTTTGATATGAAAAGTTTGTGGATCGGCTTATCTGATTATTTAAGGTTTTTACAAATTTCGCAGTCAGGTCTTTGGAGATTTTTCAATCTTGTTATTCTTTATGAATTTGTTTACTTTAACCTTGTATTAATCTATGTCCATTATCACTGTAGATTATGTACATTATCACCCTTTATCAGCTTTTGTGACAAACATGTTGTTTTCAACAAGGAATATATTATAACAGTAGAATTAGCATTGGCATTATATCACTGACGCTTATCACTGATTTAAAGTAAACTTCAAATAAAAACTGTATTTTCAAATGAAATAGCTCATTTGTTGAATCACTCTTGCAGACTTATACCGCTCTGGTATATGAGAAGATCTGATGTTGGTGAGAGAGCCAAATAATTACTTCACCAGACGAAGATAAGCAAGTCTGCTTCTCAAAATTCGATTGAACCCCTCCAGATCTCAAAACATGGTCATTGGTGAAATTGTGAACCAATTACAAATAGTCTGTCCTAATATATCGGCACACAACACACACTACACTGAAGTTATTAAAACGTATTATTGAGACAATCATTTCCTTAATTAACTAATATTTTTATAAAAAAGATTACAAAGATATCTTAAAATTATACATTATTCTTTATTTAGTATTTTCTATTCATACGATTCATTTACTATTTGATTCTGGAACATTAACCAAATTTGAAACTATGCCTGTCCGTCTGTACTTTATTCCGATATACGATGGTGATACCTGTACTACGTAAGGTTGTTACGTCACCTATAGTTACACGCTACATATTAAACAAGGTATTAACCCAACATAAAGCCCAAAAATGTAGAATGTTACAGTCCTGGTGTAAATATCATTTTCCAGTTATTAAAAGTTTGAGTTTAGTCTGTAAACAAAACATGTTTTATAAACTACTTATAAATTGTAAGTAGTTCAAGTCCTATTGGAACGGAAATCTTACGAAAGCGGTTTTAGGGGTCACTGAACATGAATATGGTCTCTAAATTTAAAATAAATATTATGGAAAAATAAAGAAAATTAAGCCTATTTGTTTAAACTTTAAGAGGATTTTTGAGTTGCTGAGCATAAATATTGAGTCAAAAATATACGGGTTCCAAGCAGGTTCAATTTGTACTATAATATCGATTATCTTTCATGTATGTAGCAGCTCTTAGATTCAACAATTTTAAAGAAATCTACTTTCAAGGTACTGACTTGAAACTTGAAACTTAGCTTACTAGTAAAAAATATACTAGTTGACGTATTTACCAAGTTCCAAGCTGATATCTCAAAAATTGTTGAAAGTAGAACTGGTGTACGCACAGATTTTTTAGTCAATGTTTATAAAATTCATTTAAGAGCTCCCATTTCAATAATTTGTGAGTTATCTACTAAAAATTTTGTATATAATTTACTACACATGTTGAACAGTTGTGTATTAAGTTTAAAGTTGATATCATACATATATTTTTGTACAGGATTTTGGAAGAAACATAGATTTTTAGTACCGGTAGCAAAATTCATGCTTGTTTAGTATTTATCTAACACGACTGTTTAGTTTTATATTCCTAGTTATCAAATGTTTCAGAATATTATTTTCTTCTATTACAATGAAGTAATCATTTCAACATTAACAAATCTTAGGTATATTTTGTTCAGACTATTACAGATGATTTTCCCAGATTCTTAACGAAATCCCCACTTTTTCTCAGTTTTCCCGACTATAAAAAAGTCCCAGCTTTTTTTCGATTTTTCTGGTTGGTAGACACCCTGCGTACTCTTGGTAACAATGGTAGAGTATTCAGTTAGCATATTTCAGGATTGCCAAAACTCACTGGGGGGGGGGGGGGTGAAAAACACAAGTAGACTACTGAAGACATTTAAAATTACTTTATTTTTTCACATTTAAAAGTTATGAGAGATCTGTGTCATTATGATCACCAGCTTAAAGTGTTGACTTACCGTTATTAGGACTGTTCTTCTTGGAACCTCCAAAACGCCTTCTATTCTCTTTCGGTACATCTGACAGCCTCTGTATTGGAGTAACTTTCACAATATTTGTCTGATCTTTTTGAGAAACTTGTGGACATTTTGTTTGTTGGTCACTCTTATCCACTTGCTTTGGCAAAGTTTGGATTGGAAAACTCCCTGTATCTGTTCCACATGAACTACTACTGCTTGAACTGGTGGACGTTTTGTTTGATGGATTGTTCGGATGAGTCTCAATTAATGACCTGTGAAATTTAATATAAATATACTATAGCCAGTACTTATCTGAATTGAAAGTGCACAACAAAGGAAGAAAATATTTAAAATCACTTTAACAGTACAAAGGCCGTATTTGATATTCAAAAACTTTGTGGGAGTCAAATTTAAATATTGTAACTTTTTTCACCTCAGACGTTAAATATTTTATTTTAATATTATTTTAATTGATTTTATGGGTGCCATTCTGTGAATAAGCACACACACACTTTTTTTAACAAGAATCCGGGACTGTAAACTCTAGGAAAATGTATTCAATTATAAAGAAAACCACATGTTTGTTTAAGTACCCACATTTAATTGTAAATATTGTCTATCCTCTGAAATACATACAAGAATTTCTTATAAACTAAATGATTTAGGAAACTAAATGATTCTCTATAGCCTATGTATAGGATACATAGACTATAGAGATATAAAATGTCTTAAATTTCTAACATCAAACAATACATGGAATCCTTCCTGGAATACATACAAGAATAATTTTTAAAAAAAACATTTAAACATATATGGTCCTATAAGCTAAGGGGATCATAATAGATATATAGAGTGAATAATTGATTCTTATGAAATATGAATAAATAATTTGTATTTTTGAACTTAATGAATAATGAACTGTTGATTTAAATAACTTTTAAATAATCTTCTAGGTTGAGTTTGTTATTTAAATTTTGAATTTTGAGAGTTATATGTTTCACAATAATTGTTAATATCCACAATAAACCCAAAGCTATATATTTGTCTTTTATGTAATTGGTTTTTTATTTATTTAGATTAGATTCAATTTTTGTCTTTCATTACATTTGACACCTCAAAGTGAGGCTTTAGCTATCTATATCTCCATATTGTAAAACAATATTTATTATCTATTACTGATTTATTTGTTCATTTTATGTTAAAATCATACATAGAAGCAGTTTGGAAAATTCATATTACAAAATAATAATACTTATATAGTACTGTTGAGCAAATAGTTTGTTAACACACTATTACACCAATTCTATTAGATGTTCGACAAATGGGCCCTAAACATTGCAAATGAATAGTGAAAAAAGATTATGCAAACTAAAACACCATGCATTAACAATAGTATTAACAAAGTATAATAGAAACACACCCTTTAAAAATATTTGTCCAAGAATCTTTAGTCTGTGACGTCTCTATACAATCCATAGGATCACTCATCCGCTTGCTGATCACAACTTTTTCTACTTTTTTCTTGTTGCACTTATTTCCAGAATTTGTAAAAACTGCTGCAACATTCTCTGTCTCGCACTTTGTTCTCTCTTTAATGACCTGAATAACATAAAACACTAGTGTAAGTATTGGTACACATTCTATCTAATCTAAAGACAACAATAAATCTCCAGCTAATCTAGGGGTAACTGAACTCAAGACAACAACACAAATCCCATATATTTTCAAAAAACTTGTTTGCCATGTGTAAGATATGTGAGAATTTTTCGGATGTCTGTTCATGTCATTTACTTCTGATTTGGCCAACAATTTCTGATCATGTAAATAAATGAACATTTCTTTTAACAATATAAAGTATGTTTAATATTTTAATTGAGTCTAACAACTTAAAATTCTTGTATTTTACAGTATTAACAATGAATAAAATGTTGTTATAAAAAAAATAAATCATATAAAAATACATCTGATATTCTCACATGTGTGAGAATCATCATGGTTAATAATTTGAACATAACAAGCAAGATATACTGTAGGCCATAAATTTAGTAATACTGTATTTAACAGATTGATTACCTTATTTTAATATCGGACTAGACAGATATTCTGACTAGATAATATCCAAATCCAGAGACAGGATAGCAAGTATCTACGTATTGTAACATTTCACATTTTTGGGTCTCTATATTGGGTTAGTACTTGGTTCGATATATGATGTCGGGAAACTTGCATCATCTCTCGTATTGCAATCGTTTATTCGAAGCCTCGTATAGACGGACAGATAGTGTTCCAAAATTGGTTAATGTTATAACATCGCGAGTAATCGATTTGTATGATTGGAAAATGATAAATACTTAACAAATGTTTAAATAAATAAATATTGTAAAGTTTTTATAGTTATTAAATAATTTTAAGAAATAATAATTTCCCCAAAATTAAAACATATTAGATTCAGTGTGGTGTATTAGTGTGGCGATCTATTTGTCAGGTTAACTCTAATCGCATTATTTGATAACCAAGCTGGAACAGAGTACTTCTTAGAGACACATGCGCTCATCTTCTTTCGGCGAGAGTGGTTCTGTTAGCGACTCTCTCGCCACCACGAGATCCTTTCATATAATGAGAAAGATTCTTATATAATGTTAAATTGTTGTAACATATGTTTCACTGAAATATATTTTCTTGAAAAGAACTAATATCTATAAAACTATTAATTATAAAGAACTTATTATCTGTTGAATTAAATAACAGACATATGATAAATGTTATATCAAACTTTCTTGACCATTTGTGTAGACTATTTAAAAATTGCTAATTTGTAGTGGAATTTACAGGAAAGAGCGATGACTTTAGATATGAAATACTATTAGTGAACTATTAAATTGACATTTTTCTTGTTACATATAATTGAAAGACATTGTATAACTAAAATCATAAATTTGTTTGCCGTAAGGAATTATAGTTAAGTTTTTTTCTGTACATGTATGTACGTATTTTGGGGTGCCTTCATGAAACTAAATACTTGAGTTTATGTTAGTTTATAAATGATTGATAACAAATCATGATATGTATGTATTCTAGGAAAAACTTTAATACCACAATATTAAAGCTGTTATTTACAAGGAAATCTGTAATCTGTTTGTGATTTAAGTACATGTTCCTAAAAGAATCCATGATCCCAAAAAAAATCATTAAGTGTCTGTGCTTCCTCACAAAATGGTGCCCAATAAGGATGCTCTACCAACTGAGCTATCCTTGATCGCATCACAGCATAGGTCATACACTTCTCAATAATTGAATTAGTTTTTGCTGTAATTTTTGATTCCCAGTCTGGGTCGTATATTTTTCACTTGAAATAATTATTTAACCCTCTAAACGCTAGACGACCATTTGTGAGGTCGTTCGGCGATGCATGGTTTATTTTAACAACCAGAAAACACTTATTTTGCAATTCAACATTTTGCCCACTTTGAATCGTCCTATTACAATAAATAAAATACCGTTGGAAAGCTAATGTTCCGTAGATGCATAATCATGCAAAAAAAAATACCACAAAACTTTATATATAATATTCCAAAAATTGCTGAAGTTCGCATAGTTTTTATGCGTAAAATCAAAGATTTGAACTGAGCGGTTTTTAGTAAAAGCGACGCCATTTTTTCCCATATGATCACAAATCTATTTTTCTATCAAACAGGTCGACCAAAACACTGTTTTGTAGATCACATCTTTCTGTTTCCATCTGTTGTTTACAAATTGTTCTATGTGTCATAGATCGAAAGATATTTCTACTTGACCATAGTAGAAACCTAACGGAACAAATTTCACTTGGCATTCAGTGCAGCTTACTAAATAAGATAATCGATTATTCAATCGATATTTTGTAACCGATCTTTACAGAATCTGGTAGAGGAGATTTCATTCTACAAGTTGGTATTACTTGATATATCATAGAGTTACTTTGAGATTTTTGTTTTGAACTCGGAATGTAGCTAAAGTTTGTGACATAAATTGACACGGAAAAGCGTGGTAAAGGCATGGAGCTTTTGTTTTGGGATTATATATTTCTGTTTGTGAATACAATTGTGTATACAAGTTACAATATATATGTTTTTATTTCTAAAGTTTATTTTTTTGAGTGAAGTTCTAGTTTTTGAATGGTTTATATTTGGACTAACCAAGAGGTAAGTTGTAAACCTAGGCCTAAAAGCAAATTTTCTTATATGGAGTGTTTTATTTCATTATACAAGTGTATAAGTGTATTATACAAGTGTACATGTGTGTTATTGTTTGTAGAGTTTATTATTTTAGTGAAATCTAGCTTTAGATAGTTACAAGTTAGGCCTAGGTTGTTGAGGTAACAAACCTAACCTAACTTCTGTCATCTTCTTTTACAGGAAAACATTATTTTTATTTTGAAAATTTTAGAATTTGATTTTTTTTTTTTACCAATACTTATTCACATTTATACTAGAAAACGTTTGTAATACTTGAAAAAAATGTAAGATGACATGCAGTCATCTTAAAATAATTAAGGTTAAAAAATATTAGAAATTCACTAGAAAGTAACTTTGAACATGGGCACAACCCTGTCATTAACTCATTAATTAATGACATAAATCTCACCAACAGCGCAAATGGTGGTTTTAAAATATAAGATACAATTTTCCTGGCTCTGATCAAACATACCTGACCTTACAAGTTAAAGTAACTCATCCATGTAAAGAAATACATTACTCTTGTAGTATTTTATAAATTCAAACCGAGCTATCACTTTTAATTAGTAGTTTGAAATGAGTTTTCTGTAGTTAAGAAATGTAATTGTTTAGTGTAATTTTCTGACTATAAAACTACTGTAATTTAACTTGAAACGTTTAATGACAAAAACTTACTTTATGTTCAAACATGTAGCGAACTGAGTTTTGTGACAAAAACCTCTCTTAAAAGAACATTGTAATTTATTTTTATAAATTTATAATTCTCAAATATCTATTAAAGTAGTTGTCAATAACATATGTGAGTTTAATAGTTTCATGAAATGTGTGCGAATCAATTTGAGCTATATAAAATTTTGAAAATTCACATTAAATGAAAATTCAATATGCTACTTAATTAAAACAATTCATTGTTATCTAAAAAATATCAAACCTTTCCATTTAACTGTGTCTAAATAATAATCTGTTTTATTATTAGTTCTACAACATTTTAAAATAACCATTTGAAACACAAGATATTAATACTTTTATTCATTTATTTTAAAACATGTAACTACACTGGTCCCAGAATTGAGGTATGTTAATATTTCAACCCACAACTGTGAAACATTTATAGTATCAATCAACTGATTTTTACATAACAAATATTCATTAAACAAAACTTTAAAGTGTAAAGTTTAATAATTTATATATTAACCATCAGTGCATGTTGGACTTTGATTTAATTTACACCACTTTCTAATGTAGTAGTATGTCAGCTTGAGTTTGTCTTTTCTTAAAAAATGGTATAAAACAAAATCATAAATAAAGGGTGCTGCTACTAGCAATCTTTCAGCACTTTCCTAAAGTCATGACTTGACTCTCAAGACAGCTATGCAGATACGAGTATTTCATTTTGATAAGTATAATCTAAATATTTCTTGTTTGTGGTTTTATCCAAATTGAACATACATTCTTCTCACTTGTCTCATCGTAATTGTAGCCCAGTGCGCATTCAAATTTATAGCTTTCCTTCAAAAGCTGTGAGAGGTGGCGGAAGCCTATATATAAACTGTTACAATCACCAATATACAGATTTTAGCACAAACTTCAAACTTCTACGAATATGTAAAAAAGGCAGATATATGGACACCATTCGAGATTTTGAAATATAAAGGGCTTTCAAAAGAATAAAAACGATGATAAACTTAACTTCAAATCCAATTCATTATACAACACTGTGAAGAGGATACAAGATAACGAAGTTAGTAGATAACAAGCCGAGATGACCACTTGTATCTCAGTCGTTCCTTGAATGTCGCAGTGAGCATGTGACATTATTTTAAAATCTGTGAACTGGATACTACCACCAAAAATGAGTCTTAAAATGATATTAAAAGGCTTCATAACAATTTATCTTTATATTTCTATTAACAAATACAAACTGTGTGCGACCATAAGTAGGTTAATATTTTTTTTTTTTTTTTTTTTTTTTTTTTTTTTTTTTAAGAAATGCAGAGATGGGAAGTAACTAAGAATAGAACATTTTCTTAGTAAACCTTAGTTCTATTTTAGTAGGGTAAATATACCTCATGCAGAAATTACTAATTATAATGCAATCATAATGACTGCTTTACTTCCTCACCTCCTGATCAGCTGTAGCAGTACAAGATGAGTTCTGTGGCGGTGACCAAGTAGATACTTCTGGTGTTGTCTCTGTATTCTTTACAGTAACTGGTGGAATGGAGTTTTCCGTAGATACGTTTCCTAACCCTACGCCTGCACCGACCGACCTGGAAAAAACTCTTGTTTAAATTACTCTTCCACAGAACAAATTACTTTTTTTTTTTAAATGAAAATACTGAATACCTATTGAACTTATAAATTGATTTTATAAAAACAAGCTACAAATTAAAAGTTTGACAGAAATTTAAAAAAATAAAACAAGTGTTATAATTTATCAAGAACAAAAATAGCTGCATATGACTGTAATTTATTTTAAACTCAATGATTTATTCCTGACCAGATAACCTTGATGGTAAATTTATTTTTAATTAATAATTACAAAAAAACTATTATAATATTTTTAATCATTGGTACATTGTAGTTTTAAACAGAAAACAAATTAATTGTATTGATAGAGGCAGATCTTATGATCAGGGTTCGGATTGATTTTTATTAAGTTCAGCTACAAAGGAAATTTTGTATTATCTACGGTTTGGCTCACACACCATTTGGGTTTATTTTTAATTATTCAACTTTCCAAGATGGTTCATTTATACTTTTTAATAAATAACTCCTTATTTGTGGGAAGATGGTAACATGTTTTGTTTGGATTCTTAAAGGCTAAATTTAAGCAAAATTTGATTTAAATAGTTAGAGCCAATTTGAATAAAATTGAAGTTTTTAATTCTTGATCTTGTTACCTCGTTCCGCAATTTTAAATATTAAAAAAATTAAAAACTATGGAAATATTACCAAATTATCTCCATATGCCAAACATCAACATTTATTTAGACTAAACATTTATCAATTATTTAGAGTAAAGCTCAATGCACAGATGATGGAAAACATATGATATACATCATAGTTTCAATTGCTTTTTTGAAGTCATAGATTCTCAAAAGAAATACTTTTAGCAGTCATAATTCCTTCAGCACGCTTCATCTTACTACACAGTGACATCAGTGGCTGGCTCGCTCACCAAATCTATCGCCTTGTGATTTCTTCCTTTGAGGATACTTGAAAACAGAAGTCTTTAAAAGTATACCACAAACTGACAAACTGAAAGATACTATTTGTCATGAAATCACAGCCACACCAGAGGTAATGACTAGGCGAACACTGAAGAATTTCAAGGTGAGGATGTAACATGCTTACAAAAAGACGAGATTTAAAATCATTCATTCATCCAACTTTATCCATTCAAATCATGCCATTTTATTCTAGAAAAAAAAAATGAGTCAATATGTTTCGTTCTTCCAGCAGAGATACTTAAACACAGGGGACCTGATGAAGATTAACAATCTTACATACCATTTATTATATGCCTCACAAACCAAGATAAGATAATTTATTAATACTATTTTAATAAAAAGACTGCTATCTCTGTATTATTGTTCATTGTCTATCAACTGATTTAGCTTAATTTATTTTTAAAAAATCATTTGTTGCACCATGATCCATATCTCACACAAATGAATGTTACTTTGGAGAATAATAATTTTGTAATACTTAAGTTTTACATACCAAGTTAGTTTTTATTACTTTTTCGTTAATACTTAACCATTACACTTTACTCCAACAATATGATAATATAACATCGATATTGTGCATTATCATTACGGCCACTGACTTCTTTGTACTGATCACTACCCCAATACACGACCACTCAAGTCTCAGTTCTGACTGAATAAAAGAAATTTGGGCAGATATCTTCCCCCAAAACTCTACTTCCAACTGGCTGAAGGAAATCAATGCCTCGTACATCCACATCTCCTCTAACATTGAATTTGGTTGATGCTGGACTACATCTTGTGAAATCCCTGACATAAAAGCTATAGAAATGATATTATGATGATATCACTGCCTTAGACACACATATTGTACATCTAAAGTTCCATTTAACTATCAACCCTCCAAATATTTTTGCTGTCAAAACTGTACTTTTTCGGTTCACAAACCAACTGTACTTTTTCGGTTTGTACTCTTTTTTACAAACGCAACTCTAATAAAATGTATTTAAGTCTTTCTCTTTAAAGCTAATTTTTATACACAAAATCGAAGTCAGAGACTTAACAACTTTATATTAAATATTAATATTAGTCATTATAACAAAATTAATCTTAATCGTTTAATTTAGACTAAACCTAACCTTTAAAATGCCTTCAACAATGTCAACATCACATACCTTACAAGGCTTCAGGAGTGTTAAGCATACTCATTTAGACGATTAAATTTTTAAACTAAAACTATCACAAAAAAATTGTAAATATTATTTCCTTATACTGAAATACAATTTTGAATAGGATCTATGTTGCTGGTACATTCCAATTATCGGGAGATCATTTTACCGTACACTATTAATCTACATGTGAAAATAAGACTACTTACCTAAGATCAAGTACAGGCTGGACTGTGGAATTATCTCTTGACATAGCAACCAACGCACATTTCAATGCTCTATCAGACTCAAGGAATGCTGCAGCTAACACACAAAACAGCAGAAATACCATGAAAGTAACAGCCGAATAATAAAGTAAAGGTTCCCATGTTGGTCTCGCTAATACGCTGGAACATGTTGCCAACAAGTAAGGTGGTAGAGTTGCGACTAATGTGTAGTTAGCTGCACCTTTCCCATCTCCATATCCTCCTTCACTTGTTAATACACTTAGAGTTCGTTGGACTCGGGCTAGTGTAAAGTCAGGTGTGAACGCAATATCCACCTAAAATTAAATATATATATATAATGATTAAATCAAATTTTAATTTAAAGTTTTATTTTTAAAAAGTCTTTGTCCTATCCAGTTTATATTATGTTAATGGGAATTTATTTTATGTCGGTAAAGAAATAAAGAAATTTAAAATAAATATAAAATAAACTAATTAATCAATTAAATAGATTAGATTTTGTATGGACAGGAGACATACATACATTACAAGGCGTACTTTGTAAAGTGGTCCTTGGTATTACCTAATAATATACAAGTAAGAAAACACACACAAAAACACTAAAGTTCTGAAATATTTCGTAAACACTGTTCACTTTCTCAATCAGAAGAGAGTATAAAAAGAAGACTGAATTGTTGTAATCTACGAAGGATCTATGTTAAGTAATGAATCACAGATTTTTTTTTTTTTTTTTTTTTTTTTTTTTTTTTTTTTTTTTTTTAAATAAAACTTGTTGGAAAAGGGGTTACATTCTGAAGGGAGTGATGTTATGATTTTTGTTGTGAAGCATTCATCAAAAGTGACAACGTTGTGGTTTGCTGCATATTGTGCAGTTGGTTTCTCCATATCCACGATCTTCACATCATGTTTGTGGCCATTCATCCTGGTGCTTAATTTGTCTGTGGTTAAGCTAATATATTGAAATCTGAGCTGGGGAAAACCTGCACTGTAGTTAGTAGATAACATTTATGTTGTACATTTGAGATGACCTTTAATTTTAAACTCTTTTTTACTAGAGGAACTATTAAAGTTGTTGGAGGGAAGATGTGTTTTACATCTTGGCCTATATGCATAGAAAAGAATTGTAGGAAAGGTTAGGTTGTTTAGATGTGTTGGGACTGAAAGCTTGGGGTGAACTAACATGTGTTTCAGATTTATGGGCTGTTTAAACAAGACTCGGGGAGGTTCTGTGAGAAGATTCTTGGTATGGATGGAAGCTTGTAGAATTTTGAAGTCTTCCTTCAGTATGTTGTTTAATCTCTGTAGGCCTGGGTTATTATCGGTGACCAGAGAGATGGACAAGTTATCTTTTTCTTGGCTGTGATATCTGTGTTTTGTACCAAATTAATCTGATTCCTAATCAGTTTCTCAGGATAACCCCTTTTTACAAATACAGATGTCATTTTCTTGTTAAATTCGTGTAGTTCACTCTCCTCGGAACAAATCCTTTTGTGGCCCAGCCAAGGAGCCCACCAAACCAAAATCATAATAATTATAAATTAGGATAAAGGAATTCTAAATAATAAAATATGAATTGGCACTTGCGATTTTGATGAGCAGTGCCATCAAAATCGTGCTCCCCTTCTTCTACGTGTGCAATATGACGTAGAAGAAGGGGAGGGGAGAGACGAGGAGTGGAGAGCTTGAGCTAGCGAGTCGACCGAGAGTCTGTTCCGAGAGCCGCGAGAAGGAAGACCGCTACGGGACGAGGTCAGGTCAGTCCATTTTCGGCCACGTGCTAGCTAAATTAAACGGTATGCTTTTCGGCCACTATTAAGGCTTTATCTTGCCATTATGTCTTTTTTTATAAATCATAATTAATTCTGTAATCTTTTAATTCGGCGATAAAATAAAATATAACATTTAATTTCACTTGCGTTGCGTGCGTTCATTAGCGTCCTAACCCGACTCCTTGGCCCATCCTGACAAGATTCGGCTAAAGTGTACGCGGTCTCCAGCCAGCCGGAGCTTCCAGCTGGTCAAAAGAAGTGGAGACGGTCACAACTGGTGTCAGAAGTGGGATCCGACCGTCTCTGTTTTGGGAGAGGACATCGAACGCAACACAGGTAAGAAATTACAAATATTTATTTGAATTTTAACTAAATTTAACGCTCTAAATTATGTATTAAAAAAAAAAGACAGAAAATTTAAATTCCTCTATTTTAAAATTAAATACATTTCACTGACCTCGTCCCAAAAAAAAGACACCCAAAAAGACACAAAAAAAAGACAATTTTTTTTTCAATTTTAAGTTTACAAAATTTGTTTTTTCCAAATGTATGAATGATTAGAGATCATTCAGAAAGGCGTATCAAGGAAATTTTTTTCTGAAAAAAAGGAAAATTTTCCATGATTCAGGACAAATCCCCAAAGCTTGGAAAACTCAAAAACTCATTAGACAATAATTTAAGTAATAATTTAATAGAATAAATTTATGTAGTTAAGGGAAAAAGTCATAATTTATTTAAAATTTTAAAAGTTTGTTAATTAATCCTAAAAGATAGGTATGTTTTAAATGCAGTTGTAAGTTGTTGCTCTAAATAGTCTAAATGAAGCATGTTAATTGCTAGGTCCAATTATTAAGATTTTCATATGTGATAAATGATTTTTTTTTGTTAATAAAATTATAAGAAGTTTTTGAGAAATATAATGTAATTTAAAGATTTTGTGCTAAAAGAAGAGATTTAAGTTTTTTTTGCAAGAAATACAATAAAGTTTAAAAACATAATTGATTTGTTAAATAAAAGAAGTGAGAAAAAATAAGTGGTAAGGATTAGTTTATATTGATGAATTTATAAACAATGAATGAGGCTATAGTATCAAAGTTGAAGAATAAGACTTTATCTTGCCGTTATGTCTTTTTTTATAAATCATAATTAATTCTGTAATCTTTTAATTCGGCGATAAAATAAAATATAACATTTAATTTCACTTGCGTTGCGTGCGTTCATTAGTGTCCTAACCCGACTCCTTGGCCCATCCTGACAAGATTCGGCTAAAGTGTACGCGGTCTCCAGCCAGCCGGAGCTTCCAGCTGGTCAAAAGAAGTGGAGACGGTCACACTTTTGACTCTGATTGCCTGACTATAGGGAATGCCTTGTTTAGTATTCATAGGATGGCTGTTGTCATAGTGGAGGTATTGTAAGTGGTTTGTTGGTTTAACATGGATGCCAGTTTGTATTTTAGATTGTATTGTATTGTAGAAAATTATTGGGTTTTTTATTTCAAAAATGTTTAACTTTTCGTCAATTTTGAGAAATCACAATTTCCGAATTTCTGTTAAGTATTCCAAATTTAAATAAACTATTATTTTTTGTTTAAAACTTATTGGACACAATAATCAACAGTAAAATGTTCTCAAAATACATCAAATTCATGAACTGAGTTTTTTTTAATAAAAGTACATTATTATAGAACAACTGTTTGTAATTTAGTAGAGAAGGAGTTTTCAATAATTTTCTAATGGTGAATGATCACCAATGGTAAACACTAGTCATACAAAAGAATTATTCAACTTACTTTTCGTGTAGCATTAGGTGCCAAGTAGAAAGGTTCACAATTAAGTACTCGGAAACCATATCCTTCACAAGGTAAACCACTGATTTGGAAACCATGAACAGAGATCGGTAGTGCTCCTGTGTTTCGTGCTGTGAATGACCGTTTCACAGTTAAATTTGGCGCTGGAAATTTTCGCTGTTTTTCTCCTGAAACAAAATGAAACACTTTAAATGTTAAACTGAAGTTAAACTAATATTTTCTTCATATCATTAACTTTGGCTAAAATAGTAAATAGTCCTCTTCATAATAAAATGAAATGTGTAGTGTTGGGATCATCATAATCTTATATGTAATAAACTTAGGTTGGTTAACCATAGAAGTGATGAAAAAGACTTATGATAGATGTAGAGAAACTGCGTTAACTTAATCACTCACTTGAATAGTTGTTTGATTTAAATCAGTTTTGATACTAGTTGCAAGCTCAGATTTCAAAAGCTTTTTCTGAAATACCATTTAAGTTGGCTATATTGGAAATATTTTGTTATTGTAAATAGTCTAAATTCTACGGTGGTAATGTAAATGTTGTAAAATTTGTTTATAGTTTTTACCTGACTATAATATAAAATAAAACCAAAATTTATTGCAACAAATGTGTAACTCCATATAAATTACAAATGCAAAAGAAAAATTGCTGTAAAAGCAGATCTAAAATATTTGAAACTTAATTACAGGGGTGCCATTTAAAAACTAGTAATGTGTCCTAATCCATATAAAAAAATTTAAATTAAAAAATTTAAAAAAAAACCAGGAGCAAAGAAAAATCTGAAACTACCTAGAATAAATATAATTAAAAAATTAATAAAAACTGAAGCAGGAAATCATCTTAAAAGCTATTGGAGGAAAACATCTTCAATTCACTCGAAGATTTTTCAATGCAAGCAGTAGAATTCTATGAAACAAATATAGCTTCCAAGAAACATCTATACTGTGAGTAATGAGATTATATAAAGCAACTCATGAGATGATGCATAAGCACCCATTCTAATACATTCCTAATATAAGGGGTTTTTGACCCTTCTTTCATAAGTTCCAATATACCATGATATTTGACTTAGAGTTTCATCAAACTTGGTGCTACAACTCATGAGGGATTTTGATCTTTTCAAAAATGAACCCCAGCTCTGGTGATGGTCACCAGTCATGCACTCCCAAAATAAACTGCCACTCTTAATATCAGCCCACTGCAATTTTTAATCCAGCAATTCTTCTTTTTTGATAGATCTGCTCAGACTAGCCTAATAAGTTAATCCATACTGATAGTATGAACCACATCTGTATCTTTATAAATGTCCATTAGTTCAGTATTAGTCCATTAACTTTGTGCCACTGATCCTGCTTCAAATATTCTTCTTTATTTTAAATTTCAAAATATACAAAATTTTGACAAAAAATAACTATATAATATTGAAAACTTTTTGTATATACAGTAAAACACCTCTTAACCGGTCTAAGTCGGGACTGACACTCGGGCCAGTTGGCCGTTTGGCCAGTTAATCTGAGGTTCCCGTGAAAAATCGGTTTTCGTTCAAAGAAAGCTTATTTAATCAGGTAGCACTAAGAATTAAGCAATTAAGATGTTATTGCAACTCATTTTATTGTACATAAATGTATCGTATATATTATGTTATGTATATTATACATCAAACATGAAAAAATTAAACACTACAAAGCTCTTTTACAGATTCCCCTCTGTCAAGTCTTTTGACAGATTTAACCGCGTCTCAAACAAAACCAACACACGCTTCCGTTTTCGTAACTCGCTCTATTTTATTTACTGTATATACTGTACGTAGATCATAACCAGTCAAAGACAAGAATAAAACTGAAAAGAAATGTTATATTTTCCATAATGTATACTAAATTGATTCGTGGAAAAAAACGGACCATCAAACATTTTTGCCGCTGTATGTCTGCTATACCGATGGGTGCCCATGCCGCGGTGTTTTTATGCTGCCGACAATGGGATACCGCTATCGACAAAGTCGTTTGACTCGCCGCTGCTTTGGTGCTGCGACATTTTTACGCCGCCGACAATGGGATACCGCTATCGACAAAGTCGTTTGACTCGCCGCCGCTTTGGTGTTTCAATTACAATTTATTTTCGGAAACTCATATCCAACCAGTACCACTACGATATAGGCTGGTTAATCCGAGGACCGGTTAATCCGAGGCCGGTTAACAGAGGTTCTACTGTATTGGAATTAATAATAATAATAATAAATTAATTAATTAATATTATTATTTTGATACTCATGTTTTTGAGACCAGACACAAAAATTTTGAGACCAAAGAGGAAAAAGCAAATATTCCACATAAAATAACATTTATAACGACAAAATTAGCAGATTTTAATTGAAACTTGTTTCAAATGGCTTTTCCCTAGGTAAACTCAAACCCATTTGGTAACAAGTTTCTCAATACAGACTACCATACCATATTTTTCTTAATTGGAACTATTTTGGTTAAATTGGAACCACTATTAAACAAATAATATTAAATTACTTACGTTCACAGTCTTTTAGGTGTTTCTCAGCAAGTTCAAAAACCAATGGCGTAGACGAGCCAGGTTTCCTGTTACCAAATTTAAACTGAGCGTAAGCCCCTGAACCGTACATCTGTAGAGTCTCAAGAACAGTCAAGTTATTTCTGAAACATTATTGTTAAGTTTGTTAAACATCAAAATGTTACAAAACGGAAGGCATTAAAACAAATAAATAGTTTTATAACAATTCAACTGAAAATCGTTTAAATTATAATATATAGACTTTAATTCTGCACTGAATAATACCAACCACAATTTTCTACAATAAAATGTTAAGTTATTCCAAAATTGAATTATTATTTTAAATACCTTAAATTTTAAACCTGAATATTGAATATATGAGGTTTATATATAACGTAAGGGTCGGTTATAAAAGGAGAACATATTAGAAAATGAAAAAAATTATTAGTGATTCCAAATACATACAAACTCATATTATTTTACAAGGTAATCACGATTTTGTTCCAAACACTCTTGATATGGTGAAACAAGCTTTTTCAAACATGGGATTTCAGCCAGTTTTGTATTGAGATTTTCCAACTCCTCAATTTCCAGGAATCGTTGAGACGCAAACCAATTCTAGACGTGTAAAAAAAATAGTAGTCACTGGACGTGAGATCAGGACAATAGGCGAATGATAAAAAATATCCTACCGGAATTTAAAAATTGTTTCGATTATGTAGCAAGCCGTGTATGGATGTGCGTTATAAAGAAGCAGTCATTTGCAGAGGATTTCTAACTAAAACGTTAACCTGTCACCGGTTTTGAATGGCATGGTACAGTTTAAAAAGTGTTTTATTGTGATGTAATGGTTGTTCCAGGCTCTATGAAATTGACCTAAAGTATATCCTTTTACTCCCAGAACAAAGTTGCCATGATTTTCTTTTGAGAATGGATTTGGTAGAATTTTTTCAGTTTAGATGAACGGCTTAGATGATGCCATTAGATAGATTGGTGTTATAACTCCACGTTTCATACTAGTGATGATATGGGAAAAATTTTGTTTCCTTCTCTCTGTGAAAGTAATCCAAAACAACTTGTGCAGATATCAATCTCTGGGTCTTACATTTGTCAACATTTTCGGCACTCATCGTGTACACCATTTACGAAACTTTGAATCTCCATCACTAACATGTTGTCTACAATCTTAGTTAAATGATTAACAGATCAATTAAAGACTGTGCATGTGCAATCTAATCAATGTTACCAATCACTCTTTTAGCAAATTGATCCATACAGTAATTTTGAAATGTTTCTTATATATGTTAGAAGCAAACTCCCGAAAAACCTAGTGGGCGAATAAATGCTCAATCTTAAGATTGGACTCTTATAATGACCAAATTTCTAAATATGTGGTAATATCCGAATTGAATCATCCAAAATATGAGGAAGTAATAATTGTATAAATGCTAGGGCACTGTAAATAATAAACCTAGTTGTAGAAGACAAAATAAAGTGTCACAGACGAAATACAGAGCTAGTTATAAAAATGCTTTACCCATGACATTGTAACATTTAATGAAACAAGGTGAAATTATCATTTTAGCAACAAAGCTAACCTACAATTAGAATACAGAATTAGGGACAAAAATATTTTGCTCTGATCATTGTATCAATTCATGAAACAGGGTAAAAGTAACATTTTAGCAACAAAGTTGACCTACAACTAGAGTACAGAGAAACAGGGATAAAAAATACTTCAGGCATGATTGTTATATCAATTATTATGAAACAGTGTACAAGTAACAATTTCAGTAACATTTTAGCAACACAACTAAAGCTAGTGCTAGATCAGCTGAGAGAGGGGAGAAAACTAGGAACATGTGGATTAGCTTTAGTTCAATTATTGCACTCAAGATTGATAGGGCGGCAATTAACATGTTTCAAAATGTAACTCATACCTTGACCATGTAACATTTTATCTTTCTGATACAAACACTTAATGTTTCAAAGTATCAAGTTAATACAAGATACTTACATCATTGATATATAATATATTACATAAACAGGTTTATTTTAAGTATACTGTTAAATTGAATACTAAACCTGGCCTAACCTATTCATAGGGCTACATTTTATCATTTTTAAAACTTGTATTTCAATAAATGCTATGTGTATAGCACATGCAGAATATGATTTTCCCTTAAACACAAAAAATAACCATTTATATTTACCAATATTCCCTGTTAACCTCATTTATCACATTAAAATATCTTTTGATCTTTTTGTTCTCAACATATAAAGAAAATTCATAGTTTTAGTAATAGAGGAAAGTAATAGATCATTTTAGATCATCAAAACATTTTGATAATGGAAATGAATGGACTGAGAGCAGGAAAAATAATTGTTTTACTGAGCAGGTCTGATAATTCCAATTAAAACTTAATGTAAAAATGTTTAATTTGCATATTAATAATTTTTAAGTCCATTTTAAAATTAATAATTAGACAAATTGCTTGAAGTTTAAAATGTTTGTTAAATTAAGATAATATAGTCGTTATAATTATAAATTATAAGTTAGAACACTTATAACGTATATTGAATAGGGATGAAACAATTAGCTTACAGATTAATCGCTGACTCATACTTCTTTTACAGATTCATGCTTAACAATTAGAGCTCACCATAAAAAAAGTTGTTTTTACTTTAAAGACAAAAAAAAAGATTTCAGTTATCATCTCCTCATAAAAGAATAAAGATAAAATATAGACCCTTCCCCCTCAATATTGCTCATTAAACCGGAAAATGGTTAACAAAACGTAATAAAACATATATAGAACACCATCATAATTCACATTTGTTTTTAACTAAAAAACAAAATACGAGCATTTCTACAAAATGTATAATTTACTACTTTTGAAACAAAAAATAATAAGTACTTCTGTAATAAGATAATAAAACACAATTATTTATTTTGTATATCCACTTATAATTAGTCTAGCCGACCAATGGTTTCGCCTGTTAAGGCATTGACGAGGAAAAAAATCAGTCTGTTTTTCAGCCTCGTCAATGCCTTAACAGGCGAAACCATTGGTCGGCTAGACTAATTATAAGTGGATATACAAAATAAATAATTGTGTTTTATTATCTTTAAACATGGAATTCCACCAAGAACCATCGGTCTCAACAGTAATGAAGGAAAAAAAAAAAAAAAAAAAAGAAAGAAAAAAGAAAAAAAAAAAAATACTTCTGTAATTATTTTCAGTTTATATATCATGACAATTCAATTGTGCATAAGGAAAAAATACAACTGTATTTTACTCATGACATTTACTAGGACCATACTCTTTCACTCTAAGCGATAAAACTGTTGTCTGTTATCCTTTAAAAAATATTTTTCAAACAGTAAAATTATCTATTAATTTATTACTTTACATAAAGCATATATTTATACCATGAGTGTGTGTTTATATGTATATGTATGTGTGTGTATTATCTAACAAAAGATAGACTGCAAGATGTTATCACTTCAAGTCAATGTGACAGAAAAGAATAGTAGCGTTGAGCTTAGTAGAAATAGAAATGAGGTGGGAGATCTTGTTGGTCGGGAAATGGTGTTTGAATCTATTCTGTTCAGATAAGCATTACAGCACTTTACATTTAAAATTTACTCGAAATTTACAGTAGTAACAAAACATAGGTAAAGTGTATGACCAACTTTATAGTACAATTCTGATGATAGTTATTTGATCATAATTTGTAAAAACAACTAGAAAACAATTTTATTTTATTTTTTTAATAAAAAATAATTGAGGATTGTCAAATTAAAAACTAAATGTCTTGTTTACCACTTTCAATATTTTACCAATTTTAATTCTGTTTCTACTAATTTTGTTTTATCGGCAAAATATTTTATGAAAACCTTTTAATGAAATATTTTTTAACCTTTTTTCCGCACATCCTCAGATTTATTTATCAAATTACCCAATTCGATTTAGTTATTTTGTAAATAATAAATAATTCACAATCACCGAGAATTACACTTAACTTTAAAAGAAATGAAAACAAAATAGATTATCTAATACTTGTCACTATTTAATAATCAATGGACTAATAGTACTATGAAAATGTAATCATTACACGAGCGTATACTGTGGTCCGTCTACGAAATAAAATTGGAATTAACAAGACAAAAATGAATATATAATGTCAAAATTGATGAATATTGTCGATTAGGAAAATTATAAATTGAGAATGAGAAAATTATAACAAACATAGAGCATAATCTGTGTGTTTTAAAGGCCACACAAGGGATGTGAACCAATTAAGTATGTTGTGAAAAATCACCTATGGTTATCTGTTAAAGGTTGGTTGGGGAATATGTTGGACAATATTTCTGTTACTATGTAGCAGTTCTCCTGTCCCTCAATTTTCTTATTTTTCCATTGGTCCCTTTCTGGTTTACAGGCTAAAGGACAAGAGGGGGAGGGTTGGTGATTTCAATGAACGCGATATTCAGTAGTGCAGACGCTAAACACAGACATAATGATAAGAAAGATCCAGCAGATATAAGGGTCTGGCTTGTTTATTGTGTCCGAGAACAGGCAACAAAATCAAAACTTTACTTCCTTTATCACATAATTTTATCTCTTTTGTTAGCTTTACAGAATTGAAACAAAACTTCTCTTGGAAAATAAATATTTTGAGAATGAACTCTTGGTAGCCTATGTTTCTTTAAAGATAGTTTAAAATGTGAGTCCCTCCCTCCTTATTCTTGTAATCATTTTTTGTTATATTGTATCTCAACCAACACCATTTTTTATTACATTCTTTTAATTACATAATTATATTAATAAACTTACAAAATTTAATATAATTGTAATAAATGTTTTTTAAATATTAGACCGATTAAGAAATAGAAAAAAATCGGGTTTCTTCTGTTAATCAAACCTGTACAATTAACTTTTTTTTTTAAATTTTCCTATTTAAAAAGAATGGAATAAAAATAATAAAATATGGCGAATAAAACCGGTAACAAAATATTAAAATACAATGGTAAAAAACAATATGTTTCCAGTTTAACAATACTTTAATACAATAAATAAATAAAAATAATATTACAGCGATTATGAAAGTAATTCAGTTTACTTCAGTCAAGGAGTCTTAAGAAACAAAAGCTTATTTACACTCATTATACTATAAAATATAAATACATTACTTTTTACTACGCATACATGAGAAGTAAACAAGTTTGTTGAAGTGAGATGTACCTGTCTGAGTATGACTGAAAGAAAATAGAACTGTAAACAAGTTCAAGGACAAGTAGTCCCCCTCTCCCACCTCTTGCATTTTCACTCTTAAGGACAGAACACTGAAGCCTATCTTTTGATTAGTGTCACACACAAGCATGGGTTCGACAGTTGAGTTAATTTGACACTGTATAATACACTATACATTTATTATCCTTACTTTAATCCTCATTCTACAAAACAAACACAAAATGATTTAATGAGCACTAATCGTCAATAATCAAAATCGCTGATTATTAAAAATAATAGTAATCAGTAAACCCTGAATCGTTTCATCTCAATATTGAGATTTACAATGGAGCTGTTTCTATAAGAAACGTTTTCTGCAATAAACAAATAAATAAAATAGATTTTAATAGTATATTATTCTTTATATGTTCTACAGTTTAAAGAGAAATCTTGATAAAATATTTGGATGATGCTATATACTGACAACTACATATTTCTAAAACAATTGTGTTCTGTTATATTAATTTAGTTTGTTCTAAAAAATCATTACTCCTGTGGAGGTCTTTAGAAAATTGTATTTACCAATAATAAATGTAAGACTTACCGTCTACAATATTCTGATTTTGCAGTTGACACGACGGCCGTTTCGGCTATTCTGCCATTTTCAAGTTAATTTATTCAGGTTTCCTTTCGTCAAACATAAACACTTACACATAGTTATACATAAACACAAACACTGATTTGCACTTAATATATATTAAAATAAACACGACTCATGAGTCGACTCGATTATTTGATGTCCCGGTACATACTCAGACGGTAAGTCTTACGTTTATTATTTAATAAATCAATATTCGAAATGGCGACTAACAAATGTTATAATGTATTTACCTCTTGTCCACAATCAATTAAAATATGGAATTTCTAGTTAACAGCTTACATTTAAAATTTGTATCCAGTTTTCTAGATCAGAAAATGTATCTAAAAATTAATTAAAAAAAAAAAAAAAGTTGTAACAATCAAGACCTGTTATTTCAAAAGTTGGAAACTATCGTCGAGACACATGCATACAGTATTCAATATTTTTTATAAAAAGTGGTAACTTTTAATAATAATTTAATTTGGTAACTTTTTAAAAAACTCTCCTGTTCCAGAAGCAAACAAAACAAGTTTTAGCGGTTTTTATTTATATATTGATCCAAAACTGTTTAAAAATTTACCAGATATATTAAAATCATGTAGCAAACATAATACTTTTTCGAAAAAATTGAAAAAAGGTTGACGGAACATGGACGAGTTTAATACTTTGTTTTATTATTGTGATTGATGTTGGTTAACTACAGTGATATTGTTTTATTATTAATTTTGCCTGCATTACTTCTTTTTTTTTGAATTATCATTATTGTATTAGTTTTTATTTAAGTATCTTTTTTACTGGTATTAGAGCCTTAAGGACATAGTAAGAGTAAGTTATAAGGTTTTAGTAATAATAAAAAATCAACACTTGCTTGATTCATACACATAACACAAACCCAATCAAAATAAGTGAATGTTCTCTTAGAGAAAAAATATATAAAAAGGCAAAAAAAAAAATTATATTTAAACTTATTTGTTTTGTTAAACATGTGCTGTTAAATTGAACTCAATATGAGTGTTAATCACCACATGTTGGTAGCCTCGCAACTGACTTTGTCTGCCACAAAGGTAGCTAATTTTCCTTCCTCTAGGTTAAGAATATTTGTATAAATAATGTTACTTTTCTTTTTTAAATTTAAAACTTTCATTTTATGTTTGTAAAATAAATTATTATTTTCTGAGGAATTATATATCATAAGGCAGCTGTATATTCTGTTGTACCTTATGATTAGAAGAGAGGAAGATAACTGTGCAGATGTCGGTGCAAAACCAACTCGTAATGTAAAGTTTATTAAAGGAGGCAACAAATAAGTTAAAGTATCCCTGTGTGTATTCACACCGTTCAACTGGTTTACATAATCTGATTGTCCTGCTTCTAGAAGAAAGACGCTGGGATTGGACTGTGAACATTGCGAACATGAAGGCCGCAATCTGTACAAAGAACAAACATTGCATAATTTAATACATCACAAAACATATTGTTAACAAAATCAGTTTTTACTAGCGCCGAATGGATGATACATTTTCTTCAGATAACTTCATACAAAGTACAAGGTTAAAACAATAAACACATCACAAACATTGCATTAACTTTCTCACACAAAATCAAATGTTAAGTGAACAAAATGTATTTATCACCATCACGCCCAAAGTGAGTTCTTGTAAAATAAAAGGTTGTAAAAAGTCAACAATTAAATTTTGGAAAAATGTGAATATTTATGACTCGACAAAAGTGTCAAATTCCAAATAGTATAAAATTACACTATGAACCCTGCTAAGAAAAGAGCTCATTTTGATATTTTTAAAATTACTCTCGAACAGAAACTTGTAAAAAAGATGGTGACCAATACATATTATTGTAGGTCAAAATTTTAAGTAATCAAAAAAATGAGGAAAACTCACAAAAATGGCTAAAATATGACCACATTCTAAATCTGATTAAAATTGGTCTCCTAATTTTGGCAGTTCATGGATAACATATTCTAAAAGCTCAGGAGACTTCAAAGAGTCCATGAATAACCAACATCTATTTTTTGCTCATCTCATACAACGTATGTAAGGAGAAAATACCTTCTCATGTATTTAATTTAGAAATATTGTTTAGTCAATACAACTTTCTCAAAAGTTTATTTGTTTCTTTACAAATAATTATATTAATCTCCATTTTCCAAATCATTATTTTTTTAAGTATTTTTAACTATTCCCTGATTTTTCCAGAAAAGTGAAATTCCTTGACTTTTCCAGGTTTCTCTTGATGTCCCTATTGCTAGCTACCCTGTTCTAATCTAGGACCTACATGAGTATACAATAGTTAATGTTATACAGCTAGAGGAGCTGTATATAAGAGTGTCATTTCTTAAGTAAGAATTGTTAACGCACACAAGCTACAGATAAGTACAGTTGAGGAGTCATGATGAACTCTATACAAATCATCAACAGCATCACCAGTATGTTTCAAATCTCTGCATATACTAGTTATTTGTTAATATTGCATTATAAAACAGATTGTTGATTACTAATCCTGTGCTTTTTTGTGAAATCCACTTAGTTATTAGATTTTGAACGTATAAAATATTTTTAACCTTGAAAGACATTATAGGTGGGCTAAATTTTATAATTAAAAGTTACTTAATAGACTTCACCCAGCTTATAAATTGAAGAAAATTGAAAGTTCACAGGAAATTGTAGTAAAATATATTAAAAACTATTCTTTGAAGGAAACCTTCATGTCAAAACAAAACAACACAAAATCCTGTACACAACAATTACACAAGACGTTTCGTGAACAAATAAAACATTTCGAGCCCTCGGGTGTTAGTCCTATCGATGTTCATGGACGTTTTTTGTCTCAACCTCTCTGAGCGCCTAACACAGGTCAACTGAGAAAAAACAGGACATGGATCATTTAAAGGTTCAACCCTTACCAATCTTTGAATCCTTCAGAAACAAATGTAACACCTTGTTCAACAGATGAAATCACTTCCAAATTAGAAATACCTTTAGGAGCAATACTGAAATTTAAAGGTATTTCTAATTTGGAAGTTATTTCATCTGTTGAACAAGGTGTTCCATTTGTTTCTGAAGAATTCAAAGATATTTATGGATACAATATCCATAAAACTTTGAACAGGAAGCATAAGCTTACGTTAAATATAAAAGTTGTTGAGACAACAGCCTTAAATGAGAGGATGACTCCATTATTGTCTTGCCAGCTGATAAGGGAAAAGTAACAACGGTCATTATGAATATGGCTGAATACAAAGAGAAGATAATGTTATTTACTTGACTCGGACAACTATATTAAGTTAAAAAAGGATCCGACTGTAAATATTATTAATAAATGATGTCAAGACTTGTTTAAAATATATAAAAACATTGATATCAGAGAGATTGTACTTTTCGTTATCTCCACAGTATTCGAAACCTCCTCATATCTATGGTTTACCCAAGTTACACAAGCCTAATGAACCACTTCGTCCCATTATCAGTTCTACTGATTCTCTGGCCTACAACCTTTTAAAATTTCTAATACCGATTATATCTCTTTTATTTGGCCACTCCGATAATTTTATTAGGAACAATAAGCATTTTGTAAATATGCTTAGGGAGGTCAATATTGATGGCAATTACCTTATTGTTAGTTTTGATGTTGTCAATATGTTTACCAACGTCCCTGTTATTGATACGTTGGATATAGTTGTGGATAAATTACATGGCGGCCTTACCTTAAAAATAGAACAAACATTCCAGTGGAAATATTAAAAAAGCTATTAACAGTGTGTGCTGACTAATTAATTATTTCCAGTTAGACGATGGTTTTTATAAACAAACTAGTGGCTTTCCCATGGGAGGTGTGCTTAGTCCCCTTCTTTGCAATATTTTTATGGATAATTTTGAACAGAACTTATTTGCCGAATCTGTCTTTAAGCCTAAGTAGTGGCTGAGATATGTTGACGATTTTTTTGTATTTGTAGCTATGGTCTGGAACCAGTAGCGGCCGATGGTTAAGGGCAATGGGAGGGCTCTGTTTTATTTTATACACGTAAGGGAAGGCATGTTATCATTCACTTAACATTCACAATCACAAAGGGTTAAACTTAAAAACATAAACAAACAACTCGTGTGAGTGGCGAGACACTATTTAGAACAGTTGCGCCAACTTATTTTGCCCATCGAAAACAAGGTTTTTAGTAATGCGGAACATCTAATTTATGGTGGCTTCACTGACTGATGTCTGCGCGCGCAGCTTCGGACTCTGCCCTAGAAGCCCATTACACGCTGTGTAAATGACGTCACGGCACCCTCAGCTCTGTCTGCTGCTTGCTCCATATGACTAAATGCAATGAAACTGGGACGCTCTGGCCACCGTCCGAACTCCAGAATACATTCGTCAAATATTTTATATTGTAAAACTTCCGCTACAAATGATGGTGAAATCCATAGCGGCAATTCATAATTCATTTATTTCCACAGAATTAAATACATATAGGTATTTACATTATTAAAATAATATTATCATTGGGGGGGGGGGGCGTCCGAGAGTCCTTATGAGTAAGCCGCCACTGTCTGGAACGCCTAAATGAATTCTTAAGTTTGTTGAATAGTATTTCAGATAACATACAGTTTACCATGGAAATTGAGACAAATAATAGTTTGCCCTTTTTGGATGTCTTGGTTACAAAAAATAATTTTAATTAGGAGACCACCATATACCGTAAACACTGGACAATATTTAAATTACCTGTCTAACCATCCAGCGCATGTTAAGATTGGTTTGGTTTGCGGTTTGTTTAAGAGAGCTCAAACATTGTGTAATAATGAGATAAATCTAAAACAAGAGATCCAAAAATCAACAATCACTTATTAAATAATGACTATCCTCAATCCATTATTGAGAAAGCTATAAAAAAGCAAATAAAAATAGGCACAAAAAAAAACTAGTGAAAAACCATGTACGTACAGATCCCATATGTGCAAGGCATTTCAGAAAAAAATAGAAGAATTAATTCCAAGTTTTTGATTAGAACTTTTGTTTTCAAAAATTCAAAAACAACTAAAAGTGTTTAAGCAAATTAAGACCCGAAAATTCAGATGTTGACAGCAAAAACATTGTTTACCATTTACCTTGCCAGTATGGATTGTCTTATGTGGGGCAAACGTGTTGTCCATTTTAAAAACGGGTATCAGAACACACAAAAATGCATTACGACTGATGAGGTCAACTGTTCGAAGTTGGCTGAGCATGTCATAACTAACCATCATGCTATGCTTTAGGATAAGGGCTCTACGCTATTAAAAGAGGTTGATTGGAGAAAAGGGATTTTTAAAGAGACAGCCATAATGATGTTAAAGGAAAACTGTATTTTGCAGCCAAGTTCCACTATAAGTTCTATTTATTTGCCCCTAATAAAAAATGAAGTTCATAGACTTTTTGATAGACATAATTTGGAACCTGGCAAACATGAACTTGGTGGGGGTTGAACCTTTAAATGATCAATGTCCGATCCCTTCTCAGTTGACCTGTGTTAGGTGCTCAGAGAGGTCGAAACAAAAAACATCAGTGAATATCGGTAGGACTAACACCCGAGGACACGAAGTGTTTTATTTCTTAGTAAAACGTCGTGTGTAATTGTTGTGTACAGGATTTTGTGTTGTGTTTGTGTATGACGTGAACGTTTCCTTCAAATTATAGTTTTTAATACATTTGACTACAATTTTCTGTGGACTTTCAATTTTCTTCAACGTAGAAAGTGGGTGAAGACTATTAAGTAACTTTAAATTATAAAATATTTATCCAGCTAAATTGGAAGTGTATGCGGAAGGAATTCGTAAATGGTGTAGGCTGTTTCATTAAAGCACATTTATGCACCACAATTATAGCACAAAGAAAGGGAAGCAATGTTGTACCCGATTCACAGGTACCCTGCTGGAAAGGAGTCCTTTATATAAGGGCATCAAATTTTACAATCAGTTAAAATCTACATTTAAAATACTATAAATATAACTATTTAAAAAAACTAAAGCAACTGTTGCTGGAGAAAACATATATAACACAAATGATTTCCTACAAAGATAGGTATTTTTTATAGTGGTGTAATGTATTTTATAGGTAAAATCTAAGAAATTATCGATCATGTATATATATTTGTTACCGTTATATTTATTGATTTTGTTTGGTATTGTTATGTGTGTGAATGTAATGTGCTCCATCTGTGTGTGTGTAAATTTTTAAAGATGTTTAATATTTATTTCTTGAACACATAAAAAAAAATTGTAGGGATGATTAATGGACTGATATGATCTATTGTGACTAATTTTATTCTTAGTGATGTAATGTTAAATGAATATTGATTATAGTACTATAATTATGTGTTATTTGAGGACAAACTGCCTACCTGCAACAGTCTCAATATTATCCAATCAGGTGTAATGTAGTGAAATGAAATTAAAAAATAAAAATACACAAATGAATCAAGATGTAAATGACTAAACTGTCATCGCTGAGGACTAGACAAACAAATTTGATAAGCATATTTGTGAAAACAGGTGTTTCACTATAAATGATGATCTATAATTTATGACAATGTTTCTGTTAAGTTCCAGTACAAGAAAATTGGGCTACATGAATTCTTAAAGATAACACAAAAAAAAGTGTACGAGTGTTTTATGAACATCATAACTGGGGATAAAACTTGGATCTCTCATTACACTGAGACAAAGCGACAATCTAATAATAGCACAATTCCAAAAATTATTCTACAGACAAACAAAAATTCAACCCGACTCCGTCAACTAAAAAAATTATGGTTATAGTTTATTAAGATAGGAAAGATTTTTTTTTTTTTTTTTTTTTTTTTTTGTATCCGTGCCTCATTGAGTGACAATAAATGTGGGTATGTACTGAGAACCATCACCACACCCTGCTGCTTACAAGTGGGATCTATCTGCTACATTACAATACTCAGTACACATTGTAGTATAACCAACATTGTTCCTAGATAAGTTTGGATGGGTAAAACCTGATCACTCGCATTCAGTTCTGACCTTACACCTTCAGATTTCCATCTTTTTCCAAAGTTGAAAAAATGTTGGGGAGGAAAACGAATGACAAATAAAGATGACTGAAAAAATCAGTTGTGGACTGGTTAAATGTATATACCGCAGACTTCTATGAATAAAGAGATCAACACACTTTTACCATGTTTCAACAAATGCAACAAATCTTCATGTAGATTAGGCTACTTATTAAAATAAAAAATGTTGTAGTTTTTATTACCAGTTGAAATTTTGTTCATTGATAAAATTTTCTGCAATCTGTAACAAAATGGTTTTTACTTAAAAAATGACCCTAGTATTAACATCAAAATCAAGATCAGAAAATAAATCCACACTAAAATAATAATAATAATGGGAATTAGCATCTTATGATATCAATGTATCAGCTACAATATATATTTTTAAATTTAATAACGATAAAAATGAAGGTATTACTTAAACTTTTGTAGAGATCTACATTTTGTTAAGTTAATCTCTCCGTCATATTTTTATTTTAGTTTTATTTTATTATTTTTCTGTACAATAAGTGCAAAGATAATGCTATAACAATATATATTAAAACTGAACTGACCTTTCAGGTATACTGTCCATTATGCCATCAGCCATTGGATAATAATTTTCCATTGTAATCTGAACAACAAGAGAATATCTTGATCCAGGGTTTGTGATAATGATTTCCTTATATGTAGTGTTGCCAACCTGTGTCAATGGAAACTGAAGTAAGCTTGAGGGTATGACTAGATTAGGCCAACTAAGGTGAACTTGGACACCAAATGAATGGTCGCGTACTTCAGTTGTATCCAAACGTAATGTAAGATTGATAAAATGTGATGAAAGATTAAGATATTGCTCATAACGAGCAGCTAACAAGCTTAAATCATAATCACGTGTGTGCGCAGGCAACTCTAAAGTATCCAGCCAACGAGTACTCCCAGCTGAAACATAACAAAATTAATTAATTAATTTGTAATATTAATAATACAATTATAATCCAAATTTATTTATTTAATTATTTTATACTTAAAACAATATTATCATATAAATTTTTGTTTAATGAAAATAATCTCCCAGCCCTATTTCTATGGTCTACTATGGTTTACTACTAGAATGTTCGATAATATTAATTGGCTGCTAATTTTATTTTACTTTTCTATCAAACAATCTTCATTTGTTTCAAGTATTTATTAATCCCTATCAAGTTTGACATTTTCCCTATCACTTGTACTGTAACACTAATATTATGACAACATGAAACATTAAGCACTCTATATTATTTCTCAAAACAATACTGTTAAACTTTTAACAACAGTTTTTGTTTCAGCCTATTAGAACTGACTTCTATAACACCACTTCATCTTCCTAGTCACATAATTGGAGCTCCTATTTTCTGGAGAGGTAAGCCAATGAGCTGAATTTACCAGAATAACTGACAATCTTGATAAAAGCAGTAATATTTTTAATATAATGAAACAAACTATTTTCAAGTCACATCACGCAAAATACTCAACCGATTTTTATTTATAAAAAACTAAACTTTTATGGGCTATCATACAAAATTTCTCAAGCAACTTCTATTTTTTAAAAAAACTAATTTTGTACGAAACATAACTTGGACGGGGAAGGGGTTTAAGTCCTGATTTACTTGAAAAATTTCAAATTATTAACATATCTGGATGCATACAAACACACAGATATATAGCCCATTACATCACCATTTATTGTATAAACTATAACATACATATGGCTACATACAGCCATATAAAAAGAGTCAAGCATGGGATACTAAAACAGGTATTCCATTCCAGGTTTGAAAGAGGAAAGGTTGTTCTTTAAGGTTAATCATTTGTGGTGTTTTCTTGCATACCAAACATCTAAAATGGAGAATAAAGCAATTAGTAAATATATCAAAGCACATTCATCATTACTTTATCACTTAAAAGTGTCAAGTCACACTTACCTGTAGTATTTTGAGAGATTCCAAGATAATTGTCACACAACATAAAGGCTTCAGCATCCCAAGACAGTTCACCAATATGGCTTGAACCTGATGGTGAAAGTATTGGTGGTGTAGTAGGTATAAATCTAAGACGTGGATCAGCTGGTATACTGTTCACACCTGTTACAGCCATCGCGACTGAGAAGAGTGATTGAACAAGCAATTTATGTGAGCATATCTTTCCCTGTACAAAATACATTCAATAAAAAGGTTATACAGTCTGACCTACATATAATTGATAGTTTCTTACAAAAAATTCAATATATAGAAACTTCATTAAAGAGAAACAAGATTTTTTTTTACAAAAAACTGTTTTTTTTAATTACAGTTTATCAACTTTAACCATATTAGACTGTTAGAATTTAAGATTAATTTAAGATTTACAGATAAGTTAGAAGGTAGTAGGCTACTGTATACAAATATTCTAAGTCCATTTAACCCTCGACCTGGTGGAAGACCCGGTTTTAACCGAGACCGGGTCGTGGCATTAGTAATGGCTCACTTCACCAACTAAAAAACACGTATTTTGCCATTCAACGTTACGCCCACTTAAAATTGTCCCATCGCAATAAATAAAATACCGTTGGAAAGCTAATGTTCCGTAGATGCATATCATGCAAAAAAAATACCACAAAACGTTATAAATAATATTCCAAAAATTAGTGAAATTCGCATATTTTTGATGCGAAACGTCAAAGTTTTACGTTAACAAGTTTTAAACAAAACATTCGTCTCGTTTGCCTATTTTTCTTATTTCCAAATTACTGTCAGTCAAATATAACCTAACACTGCTTGATAGATCGCGTCTTTCTCTTCAAAACAGTCTTTTTCAAATGTTTCCAACTAGTATAGTTTTTATTATATAAAAGTTAAACCAAATCAAGAATTTAAACGCTATTTTACACGCTAAAAATTACATTTTTTGCAATTCAACTTTTATCCTAGTAGATATTAGATTATCGAAATGTATTCTATACCATTGAAAAGGTAATCTTTCAATCTTTCATAACCAGGTTTAAAAAAATTAAACTTGCGTAAAATAGTAAAACAAGACTTGACTGAAGTTGACGTTCATAACGCCAGGTTGCGAAAATTTGCCGCGGCGAGTTTTATATAGAAAATATCACCTATATGTTCATATATTTTTTCGAAATGGTAAAACTTGTCCAAATGTTACAAGTTGACAATATTAAATAGTATTTTTCTTCCTCTTTCGAACTATGAAGACGAAATCATCCTAAGTTATATAGTTTACGAGTTATATACATTCTTCGAAGTGGCTTACTGAATATTTTGATCCTCCATGTGACTTGGAGTATTTAGACGCTATTCCATATTTCTACATTGACGTCATAGATTTTACTGCTATATTTTACATCATTCTAAAGACGAGGTTTCAATCTTTAATTTTGTGTATGTTACAAACTTGAACATTGAAAATTAAGGTTTTGTTTTGATCCCGGAACATACGCAATGGTGCGATGTAAATACTGTAGCAAATGACTTAGCGCATATAGTTTGGGAATACATATTTATTTTATTTTGAAGGTTTGTTTATACAAATTGTATATATTTTGTATACAAGTTACAATATATGTGTTTTTATATCTAAAGATTATGTTTTTAGTGAATTTCTAGTTTGTGAAAGGTTTATATTTGTCATAACCTAAAAGGAAAATGGTAAGTCTAGGCTATATGCAAATTGTCTTATATTTAGTGTTTTATATGAGTATACAAGTGAATATGTGTGTTATTCTTTGTAAAGTATATTGTATTAGAAAAATCTAACGCTTTTGTTTTAGGCCTAGCTTTAGAAAGTTACTAATTATGCCTAAAAGGTTGACGTGTCACCCTAACCTTCAAGCGTCAGAATACAAATTTTTGAAAAATCGTCATTTTTATTTAGGAAATGTAACATATTATTATTTTTTCCCCCTAAATATATTCACAAATAACAAATTTGTGAAAATCAAAACCAACTAACAAAACATTTTTAAACAACTACAGTAACAAAAACGCTTTAATACAACCAACAAAAACATGTTTAAAACAACGATTAAAGATACTCATGCAGTAATCTAAATCATTGAGTAATCTAAATGATTGAGCACATGATGTATTCTTCTTTATAAATAAAATTAATCCCGAGCCGTGAATTCTGTGGAAGAATGAACTTAAATTAAAACACAGTTGTGATATTTGAAATGCATACATTTATTAACAGATATAGAACAGTAAAAATATTTAATATTAACAACATTAATTCAACCTGAAACACATGTTTATAAAATACAACCAAATCAAAATGTTCATAAAATAGTCATTAAATTTTAACCAAATCACAATGTTCATAAAAAAATCCTAAAATTTAATCAAATCAAATAAACGTTTGTGTCCCTTTTTATTTTAAAAAAACTAATACAAATTTTCCAAAAGTCATTATATCTCGATTATTCTTTTAATTAATCTCCCTAAATCAAAACTTGAATTCATATAGCTCCTATAATAAAATTATTAGTTCATTTGCAAAAATATAGTTAATGGTAAAATTTAGTGTGTGCCCTACCAAACACACATTCACTGAATTTATAACTTCCAATACAATCTAACGCTAAGAGGTTGAGGTTATTTTAGTTTGAGTAATGAACTTGGTTATTCTCTTAGAATAATAATTTGGTCCCTACCCTAGTAAAATAAGGACTCACGAAGGGGAGCAGGGGATTATAAAGCCTCAGCTTATTTTCCTGATTAGTCCAATACATCTCTAACAGATGATATATCTAAGCATATTAGCTATTGTAAAAGAAGCGGAAAATGCTTCATATTGTATGTGACTCCAACTCACACCACACCATTTGAGGAAATGCAAGGACAAACCGAAGAGGTGAGTACCTTCTTACTACCTTCATTAAAGCAGGACATAGAGGTTGGATAGACCTGACTCTCACTAGTCCTAGTCTGGGGGACAACATCCTCAATTATTGGCATGTACCAGACGAACCTACAATATCTGATGACATGTATATTAAGTTTACTATAAAAACAACTCAAACCCAGGTATTATAAAACTGGATCCCAAAAATACTGAGTGGGACAAATATGAAATACACCTACAGTCCGAGTTGGTGGAAGTTAAAAGCCCTCCAGAAAAGAAAACGAAACTGGAAACGGAACTGGAAAGAGCCACTGAAACTTTACAAGCAACTATTATCAATTCCTATGAAAACAATTGTACTGTTAAGGAAAGAGGAGTTAAGACACAAGTGCCTTAGTGGAACAAAAAGCTGTCCAAATTGAGAACTGTTGGACGAAAAGTCTTTAACAGAACAAAGCTTAATGGGAATTGGGGGGGGGGGGGCTCATAAGATATACTTACAGAATATAATAGGGAATTGAAAAAGTCTAAAATAAGGACATGGAAGAGCTTCTGTGAAGAGATAACCAGTCTTCCAGCAGCAGTTCGACTACAGAAGGCCTTAAGCAAAGACCATTCGAACCCTATAGGCTTCTTAAAGAAGGGTACAAGTATACAGAAAGTGTGAAGGAAACTATGAGTCTACTGTTGGAGACACACTTCCCCAAGTCTACTGTGTTCAATCCCACACAAACTAGAATTGAAGATTGGCTTGTGCTTTGCTCCCTTAGTTGGAGAAGGAGGATACCATTAGAATCTTCAATGAAAATAAGGTCAGATGGGTAGTGGAGAACCACAAACCATACAAATTACCAGATGGAAGTGGAGTTTTTCCCGCCCTGCTTTAGCATGGCTTGGAGAAACTACTATCCTCACTGGTATCATTGTTTGGGCTAGTTATTACCTGTCATATATTCCAAAAAGATAGAGGGAAGTGAAGGTGGTTTTTATAACAAAGGCTGCCAGAAGAGATACTGCAGAGCCTAGATCATTAAAACCAATTAGCGTGACGTCCTTCTTTCTTAAAACAATGGAAAAAATCCTAGATGTCCACATACAGAGTGAAACCCTTGACCAGGGTATACTCCATGATACTCAGTATGCCTACCAAGTAGGGAAATCAATCTCTAACGTACTACAACATCTTGTTGCGGAGGTTGGTAAGACAATAGAGGATAAAGACTATGGTGCCTTTCTAGATATTAGAGGCGCTTTACAATACCTCCTTCAACTCTATTGAAAGTAAGTCTAGGGAGAATAAGATAGAACCCTTGAGGTTAGATGGATTGGACCTATACTATTAAGTCGGAAAATAACAGCCTACTTGGGTGTTGAGTCCAAATCAGTGTTGGCAGTGATGGGTTGCTCCCAAGGTGGGGCATTGTCTCCTCTCTTGTAAACGCTGGTGATTGATGAACTACTTAGGATACTGGAGGCTAACGGCTTTGAGACAATAGCATATGCCGATAATCTGGTAATCATCATTAAAGGAAAGTATGATCAGATGATCAGACAGTGCAAAGTGCTCTTTTGTTGGTTTGGGAATGGTGTCAAAAAGAAAGTTTTAACATCAGCCCTGGCAAGACAACCATTGTTCCATTCACAAGAAGGAAGTTCACTCTTAGGCTTTTTTCCCTTGGGGACATATAGCTGAAGTTCTATTAGCCTCCGACACTTTGGCTATGAGCCTATTGTGCTCCCCTTTCTTGTTCAGCACCGACCCCAGTGCCTCTAACAAGCTCCAGGATCTTGTGCAGGGTGTTCTTGTCAAAATGTATGTCTGGTTGCTGACACACAAAGATTTTCCTTTTTTTGGACTACAGGACCTCGCAATCAAACAAAATGTGTAACTGTGGTCTCAGGTATGAGACAGCAAAGACGGCAATTAGGTGAGACTTGTATTTAAGAGCCTCCTTATTGGCCATGTCCGGTAATCATGGCAACAATCTGTCTCAGGGATTTCCTTTCACACTGAACCAGCACCTTTGTCAGAGCAGGATCTGGTCCCGAGAGAAGACGCTTACCCAATCTCTGACCAGGAAATTGTCTATATCGTTCAATGTGCTGTTCCTTGGCCCTTTTTCTTACAGCTCGTTTTACTGCTGAATGACTGATGCCACAAGTGGGTTCTGGTCCCACAAGGCAGCTACCGACCCCTTTCTTTGCTAACAGATCTGCCCTCAATTCCGCAATGCCCAGGTACCCATCCCAAGTGAGTAATATTGACAGTGGACAGGACGCATAGGGAACGGAAAGAATCCCATACCAATTTGGATGAGATTTCTACAGAGCTGAGGACTTTAATTGCCCGCTAGGCTATCTGAGAGAATGAGAATGCCCTTACATCTAAGGCCTTCTTCTAATTCTCAATGAACACATGCTGTGATTGTACAATATCTACCTAGGCTAGCTTCGAAAGTTGCCCCAGTGATTTGACAGTCTCCTCCGTATAACAAACAAGCTGTTCTGGATATTCTGGTAGCTTGCCATCCTTCCAGTCGGCCTTTAAACACAGAGTTCTTCAATACAATATTGACGATTTCTGATCCACTAATTTCCCCACTAAGTTTAATTATCTACTAATATTCATGAATGTGTTTGATCTATTATTTTTAATAACTGTTGTTTAATAAGGTATTTAAATATAACAAAGGGAGACCATGTCCAATAACACAAGCTTAGAAAACTGTATCTTTGTAGTTTAAAGCAATATTAAATAAGCCTAGGTATTCGAAAAATGATTTTACAACACCTATCTCTAATATTACAGTTTTATTTTACATGAAATTTTCATCTATTAACAAAAAATATTTTAGGCTATTACAATTATTTGATAAATCTGAGGTGGTTACATTTATGACAGGTTTGTTTAGAGAATGTTAACAAAGGTTTTAGCAACAACATAAAAGTCAATAGCATAAACTGCTATAGGTTAAGAAATATTCTTAAATGTTAGTATAAATTTAAATAATAATTAACAACAATATTATTTAACAATAATTAATATTATGCATTTATTATTTAAGCCTAATCACCAATATTGTCCATTTTCTATATAATAGGCCTCTTTATAAAAGTATACATAATAGGCTTAACAATAAAAAAATTAATTTTTAATTTATTGTTTTTAACGCTAATACGTTTTTTACCAGCAAAGTAATGAAAATACAATAATATTTCAAGTGAAAAATATACGACCTAGACTGGGAATCGAACCCAGGACCTTTGGCTTTACGCGCCAATGCTCTACCAACTGAGCTATCCTAGTCGCTTCCCAGCACAGGGCATAGACTTCTCACTTGACTTTACTTTATTGCTGCAATTTTCGAGTTACCAAATTAATTACCTCGCATATGCGACATTGAAATGAATTTTTACTCATTTTGCAGCCCTTGCGTATGTATTTATTAATTTTTAATTTATTGTTTTTAACACTATTAGCCATGACAACAATAAATAGCTAAATAAAATAGGCTATAAGTTATAAACTACTATTACAGATTGTATTTTAAATAATTTAAAAGGAAAAATTGGCTACTACCTAACCTCTAGTTTTGTACTAACTGTAGCTTAATGATGTAGCCCACAAAAGATTCATAATATTATTATGAATATATATATATATATATATGAAACTTTGTATTCAAGATTTTCAATAAATTATTCTTTAAACATGAAGAATCAACTGTTGAATCATAGAAATATTCAAAAGGTAGGCTAGCGTATTTTAACAGTGTACTAGTATAGTATGTATTAACCCTAGATCAGGCAAAACTTAGCAATGTTAATTTGTTTTTAAATTCTTCGTTTGTTTAAAAATTAATAAAATATATTATTTTTATACAAAACCTAACTTATAAGATATCATTTTTCTCAGAAAGATGCATAGAATTCATTGATGTAATAAAAAAATTTTTTTGAAACGGTTTTGGAGTATGTTACATGTCAAAAAACAAAGTTATCATTTTTCAGAAAACCCTGTATCATCCAAAATCAATAGCTTACCACCTTTTTCTAAGATATACAAAAGTTTAGTGTTATATTTGTGAATATATTTCGGGGAGGGGGAATGTTACATTTTCAAAATTTAAAAAAATGTTTTACGAAAAAAGAGAAATTGGCCAGCTTATTTTCAAAAAATCACCAAAAATTGTAATATTTATGGAAAACCAACTTCTAAATATAATTATTCAGGAAGGTTCATAGAATTTAGTAGTGTAATTAAAAAAAAGTTTGAAAAATAATTTTGGAGTCAGTATTGCAAAGAACAAAAAAAAAACATGAAAATCGAAGGCTAGATTTCACTTCAAAGTCCAATTGAGCATAGAAAATCTAGATTAAATTTTTTTTTCAAATATTACAAATGTTTTCTAGTATAAATGTGAATAACAATTGGTAATAAAATAATCAAATTCTAAAATTTTCAAAATAATAATACCACTTTCCTGTAAAAAGTGGAAAACCACAAGGGGTAGGCCTAGTTATCTAAGTCTTGTAACTAAAGCCTAAAACCTACATAGGCCTAAAACATCACTATATTTCACCAAAACAATAAACTCTACAAAGAATAACACACATATACACTTATATAATACACTTATACACTTGTAAAATCAAATAAAACACTTGATAAATCACAACAAAATACTCATAAGATCACAACACGCGATATTGCATACTGTTTGCAATGGCAACGTGGAGATTTTGCCAGCTGTTCATTATGAAAGTAAGTCTACATCATGACCGAATACGACGGATTGGTTTATAGCATTGGAAAGGTCTGATCTTATTCTATACAAAGAGATAAAAAAAATCTGTGAAAAGAAAAAAGAAATTATTCTGTGAGCTAAGAAAAATATAACTGTATATAGTAATCGATATTTCGACTGATCCAGATCCGAAAAAATCTTAGAGTTTTGGTTACTGGTTTATAAAATATAATATAACTCAAAAACTATAAAAGCTAGGATAATTTGGAATACGTAGTTTGAAAAAGGGAGAAAAATACTATAAAATAGTGCCAACTTGTGCTCTTGGACACAAATTATTTTTTACAAATAATTCATAAGAAAGAAGAATGTAACTTCAACTTGCCGTCATGTGCTGCGACCTCCCGGCGAAATTGCTAAATTACGAAAATTATTTCTGCCTTCTCTCTTCTCTCTAAGGAATTCAGGCTACACAGCTTTGAAAGATTGAAACACGAGCTTTTCAATGGTGTATAATTCATTTCTCTACGACTCCATTTACTAGGCTAAAAGTTGAGTTGAAGAAAACAACTTTCTTTTTGTTGAATATATCTGTAAAACGGGTTTTTGTCGTAAATACAATGTTGATTCAATACAATATGGGTTACTGACATGTGGTGAACTCTGGATAGGTAAAGATTTGTACTAAAAACAGTACAATTTATCAAAGGATACGACCAGATATCAGTGTTTGACATCTGGCAAAGTACGACGCCATATTTGCTTTCTCTGTCCGAGTTGGCTAGTCACCATTTTTATGACTAAAACACACCAAACTTTACCAATTAATTAAATATTTTTATAGCGCTTTATGAACTTTTGATTACATGTATATGCATCTACGAAACGTCAGCTTTACAATGGTATAACATTTATTTCGGTAGGATGGTTTTAAGTAAACCTAATGTCGAGTTGCAATATCAGAGTTTTTTACTCTGAGTCTGTTACTAGGCATGGCTTTCCTCGTCTCAAAGTGACGCATGCCAAAACTAGGGTTAACTAACTATTGACCAAAAGATCAAACCCATGATTAATAGAAATCCAAAATAAACAACTACCATTAAAAACAATAAAAGAATGCCTTCCAACCTACTGCAAAAATATTATACCACAAACAAACCTAAGACTACACTAACACAAATCACAATTCCCTTTAATTTTTAAAGGATAGACACCTAACACCATCGTACATACCACCATTACAGTTTTGTACAGATGGGCAGCATTTAACGTAACAGGATAAATAACAGCATACTAAAACTATACCTGATACCAAAATAACATTTTATCTCAGTAACCCTGTTATTTTTGGAAAGCCATACATCATAGTGTTTGTTTAGCTTTGCTTTAAAATGAACAAGGAACTATAATTGTGCATACTTTGTGCCTGTACAACATCAGCCGGTTATGTGGGTGCAATACTGGTCAACACTGTTTGGTAATAGATTAAAATAGGCTATAAGGAGCACAGTTAAGCGTGGTAGTTAAATCTATGACACGTTACATTGTTAAAATATCACAATCGAGTGCAAATATGAAAAAGTGTGGTCATCATGACCGTTACTAAAAAATTTCTATCTAGATTTTACTAAAATATTCCCCGAGTACTTAGAAATTTCCCTGACTTTTCAAAGTGGTAGACACCCTGGTGAGTGCAAACCTCTAGCCTATAAAAGGTTACTCTTTACCTCTGCAATACATTCCCCACCATTGCAGAGGTAACAGTCATGTCCCCCAGAATCATTTTAGGCTTCGTAGGAAGCTTCAATCTCCACTGGGTCTAAATTTAGTTGGGTAGTCACAAAAGATCCTTTTGGGTCACAATGACTTTTGTTATTATTCTACGATTTCAAAATAATAGTCTCCCAACTAGGCTATAATCTGCCTTAACTAATACAGACCAAATGGGTTTAAATGTTCTCGAGAAGTGTCTTTTACCTACCCTATCTCCAAGAGATGAATTTTCTACTTTTTCTATCAACTAGCTAACTTAGCATGACATAAACAAATATTGAGCTTGACTTGTGAAATAATATTAAATAGAAAAAAACTCGAACACAAGATCTTACAAAAATTACGTTTACTTAATCAAACACGATTCAACGACAGTCTCCATCCTCAGTGATACATGATCTACAATAATAAAACTATAACTAAACTCAGTTCACTAAGGATGGCGATTTTGTCATTGAAACACGTTTGATTAAGTAAACGTAATTTTTGTGAGATCTTGTGTTCGAGTTTATTTCCTATCTGTCATGACATCATTTGGATTTGAAAGTTTCCAGAAGGTGTTTACTTCAGTTGATAGAAACTATAATATAAAGAGTTTAAGCTAAACAGTATATTTTTTCTATAATTCGAACAGGGTTGTCAGATTGACCATGTTATTCATTTTACATTTAAGCTTTTAAATCTAATGTTTATGTTCTTATACACATAATAATTATGTTCTAATTAGACACATGTTCTTGCCCATTTTATATAAAAATAATCTAGTGTGTGATTTATATGTCTCACTTTGAATATCTCACATTTTGTTTCGTATCGTCGTCTTTCCAAAGTACAATATTTCACCGATAAGCAGATGTAACGACAAATGAACCACTAATATTTCTTGATCGCAACTGGCATTGTCTACTGGTTACTGACGTCACAATCAGCAATTATCAGATGATTTTAATTATACTTTGACTTAATTAAGACATGAAAATGATAAGCACAAAAATGTGAAACACTACAATCATAATAGACAATGCAAATCGATTTTACAGAAAATTGTTTCATCCTTTCTTGTAAACTTATTTTTAATGGATTCTCCTTTTCAAAATCTAAGCAATTTTAATATAATATATAAATATATTATATTTATATATCCTTGTTACAAAAATTTGTGGATAAAATAAAATATCAGATTTAAATAGCAAAATATTACATCCAACCTAATGTCAGATATTTGGATTTCGCATACTTCAAGAGGGAACTTAAATTAAAGGGAATTATAATTTAAATCAACCTCCAGCCAAGTATAAAATTATAGTTAAACCTAAAATCATTAAACACACTTACTTTTATTATTTCAGATTTATAAAACACATTTTCCGAATTAAACTAAAACAATGCATATAATATGTGAATAGATATTCAAGTTTCACTTACAGGAAAGCACTCGTCAAAAATAACAGGATCTGGTGTAACTTCAAGACTCCCGTGCTCAATTCTCATATGTGCATTTATATGTAGTCTTTCAAATTCTGTTTGTACCCAAACTTTTCCATGAGCTTCACCAACTTCTCCTCCTGATCTAACAACCAATAGGAACAGCCCATACTGTCCAGGCCCAATCGATGTTTCCTGAAATACAAAAAAAAAATTAACTGATTGGACCCATCCATTAAACTGCATATCCATTTAACCCTCCAACTGTCAATGTTAATTTTCTTCGTATGTTTAAAAATTAATAAAAAATATTATTTTTATACAAAACCTAACTTATAAGACATCATTTTTCTCAGAAAGATGCGTAGAATTCATCTATGTAATAATTTGATTTTTTGAAACGGTTTTGGAGTATGTTATGTCAAAAAGTGCACGTGCGAGAACGAAGGGTCTACCAATCCGAGACTGGCCAGACTGTAGTGCAGTAGTTGTCACACCGTGGTAAACACTATAAGTATTAACTTCTTTTAAAATCCATAACAATAATTGAAGCACCATTTATTTCAACTCTGTGAAATTCGGTTATTCTCACTGAGCGTAGTGAAAGTACTGTTTAAAATTTAACACTCGACTTTTATGAATTTTGCGAGGCATAACACTATAAAAATAAAACGTTTAATAACCAAAATGTGTAGACATATAGTCAAATTTGTATTGTGAGCGTATTTTGGCAATGAAATATGATTTTACAAAAATTGCTTAATGAAAAGTTTAAAATTTGTGATAATATAGTTCACAAAAATTAATTTTTCATCAAACTCCATTTGAAAACTTAAAAGTGTAAACATAACATATTGGACACAGAAAAAAATGCTGGTTCAAGAGTTATAGAGTAAAATATTTCATGTGGATTATGTAACATAAATATTAACTAGTCACTATCTCCAATCATTTAATTGTGACACCACCATTTAAAAAAATCAAAGTAACATTAAATAATTATAAATAATAGCTATCGAAGTATAATGTAATTAATGTTGAAATAACGATGAAGCTAACACATAAGCGTATAGAGAGGAAGAGGGGGGACTAAAGAAGAGTGATAGAGGAAGAGCTTAAGGTAACAAAAGGTGCAAACAAAGTTACTCCTTTCTCTCTTCATTTTTCCCTCTCGTTCTACACAGGAAATAGTTCTTCCATTTATGTTTTTATTAGTTATACTCATTTTTGTTCTTAATAAGTATCTAACAAAATTTATATTAGATCAGAATGGATGCTTTATACTGTTTGAAACAAGTTATATATATTGTTAAATTTACATTATAAAATGTTTATATAGTTTTATTTCACAAACTTTATGAATATAAATTATATTACTTTTACATTATCATTTCATAAATATGTACTTTTACCATGAACAAAACCTCGACAATCTGAAGTGTGTAACGTTCACAATTCTGAGATCTTTATATCAAGATATATTTGATTGGGAGAAATAGAATAGTTGCTAGTAATGTGATTAATCAATAAACATAATGAAATTGTAAATGATTTTATTATATCGATTATTTACGTTCATAGACAAAAAACTATAATTCAGAAGTTGAATGTAGACAGACACATAAGATTTCAGAGTTGTTTAACTTACAGGACTACGTATGTGGGTGATTTAAAAACAATTGGAAAACTTATAAGAAATGTTAATTTAAGATTTCATAAATAATTGTAATAACATTAAGTAATTTAGTATGTCTAATGAAATTAAGAAAAAAATATACCATGGCTATCCAGAAAGTAACAGACGCTTTGAAATAAAATATAAACAAAGTGAAAAATACCAATTTTTATTATATACATTTTGAAAGTAAACACTTGAGCTATTTTTCTACATAATCGCCATATAAATTAAGGCATTTATCATAACGTGTTACAAGCTTTTCAATGCCCTCTTTGTAAAAATCTGCCGCCTGCGAGTTCAACCACTGGTTTACACCGGCATGGAGTTCAGCGTCAGTGTCAAAGCATTGCGTAGCGAACCATGTCTTCATCACTGGGAACCGATGGTAATCGCTCGGTGCCAAATCCGGGCTGTACGGCGGATGAATGAAAACTTCCCATCCAAAACCGTCCAAGAGCTCTTGGGTACGCTTGGCCGTGTGTGGACGGGCGTTGTCATGGAAAAACAAAACTTTCACGCTAAGTTTTCCCCGACGCTGTATCACACGTCTTAATTTTTGGAGTGTTTCACAATTTTTTACCAACAAAAACCTTATCACACCACGCACTTCATAACTGGCGGGATTTTCAATCACAGCGCTCATTTTAAAACTCCACTGTATAAAAAAAATACAATAGGAACGATGCTCTAGCTACCACGGCTGGTTGCATACTGAGTGTAGAAACATTCTGACGCAAAGATTACTGCAAAGATAGCCCCGCCCACTGACGCGCCAGGAAAACGTCTTTCTGGGTCGCCCACGTATTTTGTAAAATATTTGGAAATAGTTTTGTCCGAAATCAGGGTGTGCGGTATTAACTAATAAGAAAACCCGATGGATAGAAAGTGTGTAGTGGGGAGATGCATAATCCTATATATCAAAAAATACTACTACTAGCGAATGAATCTCCGAGAAGAGTAGTTCTGAATGAAGAATGCTCGAACTCCATCATAAGCTGATCACTTGATCTTCCAGAGCTGTGATCAATGCCCATTGTATAATTCAGTACTGAAATTAGTTTTTTTAACATAGAACGTTAAAGTAGAAGCAGTGATGATTACGCCTTGGTAATTACACTCTTAATAATTAATCTCAAATACAACCACCCTTTCGCAGCAATTGTCATTAATATTAAAATTGGATTTCTGTAGTGTACACTTGATAATTTTTTTTCGACAATACTTGCATTCTAAGCAAATTATATAAATTTAATAACAGACTGATCTATGAATGAATAGACAGATTTATTAAACAGAAAAGTCCATTAGTAAATCATTCCACCAACAAATATTTATAAATACATTGGCAAGGGAAAGTGTACATCACCTAGAATGTGAGGGTGTATGGAAGTATACACACAGGACCATCAGGGACGATCCAGAATAATATCAATGGTCACAACCATATGGAGTATTTGTTCTCAAAACTATTTATACTGGTAATACCTGAACAAGGAATGTCTAGAGAGAATAAGCGCTTACTCACATAAGTGCAAGAGTAGAATCCAAGGAGGCAGACCTATGCATGAATATGTCCCGCAGATGGGAGTGTATCCAAGAATGTTTCAGTCAGAAATTACAGCTTTAAATTAGGAAAAACTTGAGACTTGGATTCAAGGATAAGAATATATATTTATCTATCTATACATTCATTCAGGCAGTTTTTAATTGCTGGATACTAACAAATTCCTGGGATTGTTTTAAAATCACTTTATGGATGAGGGGGGGACACAAGAATGTTACGCTTTGCTGGGATTATAGGGAATGAATGTTCAGACATGGTGTCTTACAAAGCAACAGCAGCAAAACTCATAGCACCTAATTTGCTCTGTCGCAAATCTGAGAGGTTGGTTATGCAAGTCAAGAGCATATATCAAGAAAGAGCTTGAGAGGAGGTAGAGGATTATTTCAGGTCTAAAAATGAGTGAATTCCCACTTGGCACCACATTTGGCATGAGCAATATAAGGAAAGTGATTTCTGTTACTCAAGAAAACATACAAACATGATGAGCATATTCATTGAAGGAACCTATGTACAAGAGGAAGCTATAAAGCATCTGATCTTTGAATGTTTTGATCGGGAAAGAACTGAGTCCCTTGGATCTTAGACAAAATGATAGACGATTCCTCAAGACAACCGTAAGAGAAAAATTCTGACGTTCATGGTGATGTCTAGGGGCATTGAACCATTTATTTTATTTTGAAAGAGCAATAAGCCTTTGTCTTACAATTCAACAAATATTATATTTTTTATATTTTTAAACAGTCATCATTTTAAATCTAATAAATAAGTTAAAATAATCTATTTTACCTGTGTCATAGTATTTTGCCAACTTAGTTTAGAAAATACACTAGATAAATTGCCAGACTCGATGGCTACCAAACTGATGTTGGCTAACGGCAGATCAGTTCTCCAATGTCGAAGACCAACAGCTACTGGGTTTTCATTGATTAAAGCAAAATAAACTTTTTTCTCTGTTTCACTTCCTACAGTGCCCAACTCGAGCTCAGATTCATTCCTAGCTGATAATATGACCTAAAAAATATATACATATATATTAAATATATTATAGAAACTGTCTGATAAAATGATAAAGTGGGAAAATATAAGAACTTTCTATAGCATAAGAGTTGAGCGCTAAGCCATTGTAACTCGATCTCTGCTCAAACTTATATAGTGGTCATTCAAATTAAAATAAATAGGTCTAACAATTTTTTTAAAAGAAATATTTTTCCGCATAAACTAACATTACTTTAAATTAAACTCTAATATTCAATAATTTTCTAAACTAGTTAAATTGGTTGACAGGAATTCATCTAAAATGGCAGTAAATGTTTTATTTTTAGTTGAAATTTACAATAGGTGTGAAAATTATTATTTTTATGTCAGATTGAAATATTTGTTGAGCTGAATTGCTTAACTAATCCTGTGCAACAAACAAGGTTGGGATATGGTCCAAACACAAAATCAATCATATAATTTAAAAATTGTTGAAATCTGCACACAAGGCCATAGGCCAAGATGGACAAAGACCTTAAGATATGAGTTTATTATAGCCTGTATTTTCAGATATATAACAACTGGTTATTTTAAGACGATAAACCTTTCTGTTATCATAACCTTAAAAGAAAAGAACCATATGCCACAATTTACTTTTTGTTTTACAAGGCCAAATACAAATTTAATTTCCAAATTGTTAGAACTTACCTTAACTAATTTGCCATTGTAACAAAGCAATGGAACTGTGAGAGCAGAAATATTTGTATGTACATGAAGGACAGACTCCAATTTGAGATCTGGTGAAATGGTGGTACCCCGAATAACACCGATCTCCAGAAGCTTTGCACTTTGTCCTGGCTCAAGAATTTGGGGTTTAAACTTGCTAACCTATAAACAACAATAGTTCTATGTCTTTATTAATTACACAACACAAAGATTATTACTATAGCTAACATATGCTATTAACACGAATTTGTGTACGACTTATTATGATTTGATCATTTAGCAATTTTAAAACAAACAAAAAACTTGAATAGCTCCACAATTATCTAGTTAGCATATGAATGCATAATATTTATTGTAATATCATTATAATTCAAATGTTCATGTGTGAAAGGTCTAATCTTAATCTTAAACTTTTGTAAAGAAACCAACTACTGATGTTCATTCCAGATATCCAGTTGCAGGATGTATACTATCACCTTCACTCCTCCTATCACCTAATTGCACCAAAGTGCATTTTTTAATCAAGGAGAGGCTTATTTTATTGAGACATATCTCAATTTATATATAATTGAACAGTAGACAACTACATATGAAGTCGTTTTCAATAATTAGAGAATTCCTAGTGAAACTTCACTATATCAAAATATATGCCATGTTCATCTGTAATATGTGTTCCATGTGTGAAAACAAATCAAATAGTCACTCAAACATATATGAGTAGATTTAACCCTAAAGCCGGCGCATGTTAATTTACTTTGTTTGTTTAAAAAATGAATAAAAAAGATTATTTTTATACAAAACCTAACTTATAATATATCATTTTTCTCAGAAAGATGCGTAGAATTTATGTATGTAATAAAAAAAACTTGAAACAGTTTTGGAGTAAGTATGTTAGATTTCAAAACAAAGTTATTTTTTAGAAAAACCTGAATCATCCAAAATAAAATTTTTATCACTGTTTTTCAAGATATACAAAAGTTTTGTATAATATTTGTGAATATATTTAGAAAAGAAAAAAAAATTAATTTGTTACATTTTCAAATTTTAAAAAATTGGTTTACGAAAAAAGGGAAATTGATAGGCTTATTTTCAAAAATTCACCAAAAATAGTAATATTTATGGAAAACACAACTTCTATATATCATTACAGTAGAACCCCTCAAACTCGACACAATGTGGACTTTAAGGTTGTCGAGTTTGGGGGTTGTCGAGTTTTAGGGAACTTTGGTATTTAATGGTTAGGTTTGCAACAAATACTCAAAATTACTTGAAATAACTGTACATTTATTGATTATCAATGATTACACGTTTATTGCAAAAAAGTCCCTGCCTGACAACAACAAAAATAGTGTGTTCAATCACACATTAAAATGAAATTTATCGATGGGTCAATGAGATTTAAAAAGTCTTGTACAATAGGCTCAGTAAACTAAAAAGACCTATCCTAATATGCTTTAATAAAATTTACAGTAAAGTCTACAGTAAAAAACAGACAGTCCATTAAATATTTTTAAAGATTAATACAATTTTATATAAAAAAAACAACAATAGAGCAAAGTTAGCACTGTTTGAAAAAACTTTTGATTGATCTTTGTTTTTCATTTTCGACTCGACGTCTGGCAGCTTCATCTCGAAGTCGCCGAAGAAAAACAATGTCCATAACAAACACGGTCCAATACAAATGCTATAAATTGAACTGTTGATTGCAAATAATTAAGAGTCGGATCATTTTTCTCACCTGGTTAAGACCTTTATTACGAACTTAAGACCTCCTTTGAATTGTTATGACAAAAGACTTGCCGCTTACTTTAATGGAATCGGTGCTAATGACCGGGTGGTTTGGCGCTTGGGTTCACAACAATATGAATGTTTTGATAACACATGATAACCGGGCTGTCCCGGTCTACCTAGACCCTTTATCTTTAACTTTGGCCTCTACTATACAGTAGGATTAGAAAGTGGCTAGACAAAGGAGCATCCCTCACAGCTGTATAAACAAAAGTGACAAGCCTCAACCTTCCGACATCTGGCAGGCGCACATGGCGTAAAACAATGCAGTAAATGACCTTGGAAATCCCATGCTCCTGGTCACTGGCCCTGTCGAGTTTGACGGAATGTCGAGTTTGAGGGGGTCGAGTTTGAGGGGGTCGAGTTTGAGGGGTTCTACTGTATATTCAGAAAGGTGCATAGAATTTAGCTGTGTAGTGAAAAAATGTTAGATGTAAAAAATTTGGAGTTATTATGTCAAATAGCATAAAATCGGAAAGTAACGAAGGCAAGAATTTCACCGAAATGGTAAAGTACACCATACAAAAAAAATTTGAATTTTTTCAATTATTACTAGAGATTTGTAATATATTTGTGGATAAAAGTTGCTAAAAAGAAAAATCAATTTATAAAATTTTCATTAGACAAAATTATTTTTATATGTAAACATATGGAAATTTGCTTAAAAGGTCAGACCAGATATATCATAACCTATCTCTATTTATAGATAGGCCTCTATAAATTTATAAACATTTTGCATACATTTTGGTAAAAACAATCAATTTATAAAATTTTCATTAGACAAAATTATTTTTATATGTTAAATTATGTAATATGTGAAATATAGCAAACATGTTCAAGGTCAACTAATTTTCCGACCACTGTATTATTTTATGTAGTTTAGTATATTATCTGTGTTAGTTTTAAGCTAACTCCAATGGACTGTTGACACGCTGTTTGTAACCTTTCTTCTCCTCTCTCACACACGCTCCCCTCCCAAACACCGGACTTTGCACTTCTTTGATATATCTTTCTGAACTAATTATATAATCGAAGCAATATTAAAATAGCTAATAAGAACGTAAAATGGGAATAGAGAGGTTATGTTTATCTTTAAAATCATTTTTTCCTCTCATTATTTACCCGAAATTTGATTTAAATTATAAAATTAAGTCTCGCACACCACCTACTATGATGGTCTACATATAAGGCATAAGCAGTTGTATAGTAATAAAAATAAAATAAATACATAACTACACATATTCAATGCTATGCCTTTTCATTAATGCAAATGTATATTAATTCTAGGGCATATAAATTTTTAATTTATCAAAATCAATTATTATTGAATCTGTGTTATTGTTAAGAGCTACATACCTCAAAATGTTTACTAGCATCCTTAGAAAGACTGGCATTAGTAATAGCCACAGGTACTTTGTAGTTATTAGTTAAGTGAAATGGTCTTGCTGGTATTTGTGCAGAATCTGAACGAAACCTTGTAATTTGACTATCATACGAGAGACCACCTGCTAATACAATAGAAGTATAAGGTATGACAAGTTTCTGTCCACTTTGTTTGCTCTTTACTACCACTTTGCCAGAGCTATGTCCTGTTTCCAATGCAGTTTTCCCTAAACAAAAACATACAACTATCATCACTCAATGTTTTACATTCATAAGAGACACAGCATCACCATTCGAATGTTAGTTATATTAAGAAAATTAATTACTATTTAATAACTTTGTTTATAATTTCACACTATTCTATAAAAAATACCATTGTTACCCATTCTAAAATACCATTAAAATACCATAATATAAAAAACATAATCTAACCTAACTGTTCCACAAATATTTTGATGTTACTACATCCGTAACCCAATATATCATGATGTATATACAAAAAAAAACACAGCTGATATGAGGTTGCAAATTAATATACATTTAACATAAATATTAGAACTCTGAAATACCTTATTCCTCACCCTTTCAATTGGGTTACAATGTGCATGACAAGTAACATTTCATTTGTCTTAGTTTGCAAGTGTTTACCATTATTGTGTTAAATATTCAATATATTCTTCTTACTTCCATGATTTATTATGTTTTAGTCATTATTTACAAGATAATATTGATCTTCTCTTTGGAAATTACAACAATTATGAATATGGCAAATAACAAAATGCAAAACAGAATACACCCAATATTCACCAGAAGATGCAAGCTTAAAAGCTTTTGTTCTGGAGATCACTATAAAGGGGCAAGATTTGAACTACAACTCAAATCTAAGATTGAAGATATTTTTCTTAATGAAAAATTTCTCTGGAACCTATATATTACATCAGTCACAGGGCAGATTCTTTAAAAAGTTTGTTATAATCTTGTAGCTAATAAGACATGGTGTATCCTTTATCCTGAGGTATACTTTACTTGCAATACATAATCTCAAAACTTTTATAATATACCAGTAGACAATTGTAATTAAACAGATGAAATAAACATGAAAAATGTATTTATAAAATTAGATTTATCTCTATTTGGCTAGCTCAATCAGTTCACAAATACATCTTTCGGAGTTGAATCTTTCAGTTTTTGTTCTATTTATTTATTGAAGATAGGTACACCGGTTATTAAAATATATATCAACATATACAAATTACATTATTATTAGTATAAAAATCTCTAATCTACAATGATGATAAAACTTACTGGCTAAATGGGTGATTGAGTTGGTGTAATTATGGAGTGATACATTGAATGTTCACTGATATAACTGAACTTTTTTGTTTTTGATATAAAAGTTTATAATATGGTTTATTGGAAATCAGAAAAAGTTTATAGCACAGGGAAGCATTCCAGGTGAATCAGGTAATTCAAGTTTGTTATTAAAATATTCACTCACCAATTAATTTCGTTATTTCTCTTTCCTTTTAATTGTCAATTGACTTATTTTTTTCATCCTTATCTCTGCTCCTTTTCTTTACTTATATAGACATTACTTAAAATAGTTTGGACATATAAATGCTTTCAACAGTCCTTGTTGGTGGTCCAGTTCTAATTGGTCATTTTTCATTGACCCCTACGCATCTTTTATTCACTAAACTTCACAATAATGTACATTTTGTTTCTTAAAACTAAATGATTGACCTGTCTAATGCTATAATGGGCTATGTGATAGATTACTATTTAGTGAGGTCAGGGTTTGAAATTTATGATAAGAGCCCTGAGGTGACTTTCAATATGTTTATTTACAAACAGTGAATTTGTAACATTTGGTACATACTATAAAGAAGCAAGAGGGAAATTAAGTAAAGATGGATTAACAAAAAGAATCAATGACACAACTGAGATTATTCCAGTTAATTACTGAACCCAACACTAAAAGAACGGAATAAACTACAAATATACAAAAAGACATGGACAAACATTTATTTCTCACTCCAGAAAAATGTAGATAGTCATTTTAACAGGTGATAGTCAGGTACAGGAATACCTCCATCATTTTAACGTGGCTGATTCACCATTATGTATTGATTGTTGATGAGGCTGAGCTGAACAGTGACCAACTAACTAACTAATGCAGACAATCCTAATCTCCTCAATGCTACTTACAAAGTAAGCTTTTTTTCATGTAGGCCTATTTAAACGATTGTATTTTTATTTTTTTTTAAATGTAAATATAAAATATCAGTTAGATGTTTAAACAAACTTTCATGATACTGATGTAACAAAATTATTATCTGTCATCAAGTCAAGTCAGTCTTTTATCTTTTTGAACTAAGAGTAAAATTAGTTTTTGCTGTGAGTAATGAACTAATGATGGTCCCATAGAAGCTCATTTCCAAGGAGTACAAGCTTGACAATCCTGAGGAACCCCAGCTAGATCTACACCCTTTTTTCATATAGTTTTGAGTGAGATCACTCTCTTTACCTCCTATCAGGACTTTCTTGGCCAACTCTTGTTTGTTTCTGGCTCTGACGTTATTCTAGTGGTCTATATTTTCTTCAATTTTTTATAAAGCGACTCATATAACTGAGTGGTTTTTCGCCTTTAAACAATAAGGGGGAAAAAATTACTGATGATCAGAGTCATGGATGGTGATTAATTCACTAATATTATAAAAATACTTACAATCAAAAGTGAGTACTGCAACTTGAGTAGATGTGGTAACATCTGGTGGGACTTTAACAGGTTGGAAGTCTATCTTTACTGCTTTAGAAACTGGCATACTGATCACATTCTGCACATATTAAAAACATTATATTCATTGTTGTAAACCTTATATCTACATATATTATATTATATAATATTTACTCTAAATCAATTGTAGTCTTTGTTTACTATACCTTAATTATTCGTGGCTACATGTTTCACTGCCACAGACAGTATCATCAGGCCAGTTATTTATCTACCCTCAAAAACTCATTTTTATACAATACTTAATTTAACACTAGTTTTCGTACTTTTTTTCTACTCGTCAAGCACATAAAATTTTGTTTATATAATAATAATTCAATTCAATTTCACCAATTATGATGTACTTTTTGTCTATGTGGCACTACCTAGCTTCATAAATGGTGAAATTGAATTGAATTATTACTATATAAACAAAAATTTATATGTTTGATGTGTACAAAAAAGATACAAAAACGAGTTTTAAATTAAGTGTTGTATAAAAATGAGTTTTAAAGTGAAGATAAATAAGTGGCCTGATGATGCTGGCTGTGGCAGTGAAACATGTAGCCATGAATAATTAAGGTATAGTAAACAAATATTACAATTGATATATAGTAAACATTATATTAATACTAAAAATATTCTTATAATGCAAATATATCATTTTTGTTTTAATGATATCTTACTTTACTTTACCTTATTGTATTATCTTTTTCTACCAAATAAAAGAAAACACAAATTAATTAATTAATTATCATTAATCACAAATATTATTTTTCTTGACCTAATTTAGACAGCATGATTAGTTCTGTACACTATATAGAACTGAATGTTTGACTTTTTATAGATGACCATACTCAAGGCCATGAACTCTCCAATAATAACAAAGTTCAATTTATAAGCAATAGTTAATTGAAAATATAAAGATAATTTTTATAAAGATCAAGGTTAAGAATTAAGCAATATTTGGAAATCAATTTAAGTTACCAATGCAAAGTACTTTAGAATCTTTCAGAAACTCTGTTACATACCACACAGGCAAACAAACAGACAGTTCTAGAAAAATCCCAGTAATCAACAAATCACCTGCCAAGATGTAAGCATGGGACATCTCCAACCAATAATTAATCTGTAGTTGGTAATTGTACATAAATGTAGTATAAATACTTAATATAGGAAATAAGAAACAATTGTTTGTAAAAAAATAATCTTAGATTTTTTTTAAATGGTAAAAGGAGAAAGCTGTTTTATAATGATGAAAAGAAAAAGTGAACATAAATTAGTAAATTGTAAGTGGGAAAATTTCATGCAAAAATATAGACTCAGTATGGTGTGTTGTGCCATAAAAGGACATGATTGCGATAGAAATTCAAACGATATTAGAAGCGAGAGTTGCAATAAACCGAAGCTGACCAAAGCGGAAAAGTAACTCAGCGGAATTTTATAGTCACTCAGCAAAATGTGGGCGAGAGTGTCGGAAGTAAGAAACTGTTGCCCTCGAAACGAGGCTGTATTTAAACTTGAGGGAAGAAATAAGTGTGGAACGATTACATATGACTACATGAGTTTTTATGTGTTTTGATGTATCTATAAAGGTAATAGACTGTACAATTAGAGATGTGGATGAGGCGAAATTGTGAGTAGCTCTATGTACTGTGGGCATTGATAAACAAGCGTAGTGAAAAATTGTCAGATGTAAGATATATAAAAAGAAGGTTTAAGATTTTGTTTGTAACATTGTGAATTGTTTAAAAATTGATAATTAATTTTTTTTTCATATTTAACCCTCCAAGTGTTAAAGACCCAAAACCGTAACCAATCTCCCGGACAAGTTGGCTATAAAACACATATTTTGCAATTCAACATTTCGCCCACTTAGAATCGTCCTATCGCAATAAAAAAAATACTGTTGGAAAGCTAATATTCCGTAGATACATAATCATGCAAAAAAAATACCACAAAACGTTATAAATAATATTCCAAAAACTGGTGAAGTTCGCGTATTTTTGTTGCGTAAAATTGTAATTTTCAACTCTGCGTCTTTTCGTAAAACACGAAGCCATTTTCCCGATATCATTACAACTCTATTTTTCTGTCATTTAAGTCAACTAAAACACTGTTCTATAGATCACGTTTCTCTTTCTAGCCATAGATTACAAATTATTCTGCGTCTAACAGATCCAGAGATATTCCTAGTTGAGCAGAGAACAAACCTGACAACATGAAATTCAGTTTGCTTTCGGTGCATTTTAGGAATACACGTATTTGTTTCTCTACGGTTTTAAAATTATTTTTCTTTACACTAAGTTGTAGGGGAAATTCCATTCTATAAGTTGGTACCACTTGATATTTACTTAGAACTCTTGAAGCCTTTGTTTTCATCTCGGAACATAGGCAAATGTGCAACATAAAAACTCTCAAATGACGTAGCGCAAATTGTTTTGGGGTTAGATATTTGTTATTTTGAAGGTTTGTGTACACAAATTGTATATAAATTGTGTATACAAGTTACAATATATGTGTTTTTATATCTAAAGTTTATGTTTTTGAGTGATAGTTTAGTTTTTGAACGGTTCATATTTGGGATAACCTAGGCCAATATTGTAAGTGTAGCCTATATGCATATTTTCTTATATTTAGTGTTTTATATGATTATAAAAGTGAATATGTGTGGTATTCTTTGTAAAGTATATATTTTCTTAGTAAAATATTGATTTTGTCTTTGGCCTATCTTCAGATTGTTACTAGTGAGGCTAAATTGTGGAGGTTACAAACCTAACCTCAACCGTCAGAGTATCACTTTTTAGTAAAAATCGTTGTTTTTATTTAGAAAATGTAACATATTATTATTTTTTCCCCTAAATATATTCACAAATATATTAGAAATCTCAAATAATGGTTGAAAAAATTGCAAAAAATGTATTAGTATGTTTTTGATTACCATTTCTGTGAAATTTTACTCTTCGTTACTCTCGTTTTTTTGGTATTTGACCAAAAAACTCCAAATGTGGTACATGTAACATTTTTTTGCACTACACAACTAAATTCTATGCACCTTTCTGGACATAATGATATATAGAAGTTCTGTATAAAATATATTTTACTATTTTTTATGTTTTTTGGAAAAAATAAAGTAAAAATTCAGTTTTTTCGTAAAAATTTTTTTTTTTTTTAAATATAACGATTTTATTTATTTTTTTTTCCTAAATATATTCACAAAAATATTAGAAATCTCAAATAATGGTTGAAAAAATTGCAAAAAATGTATTAGTATGTTTTTGATTACCATTTCTGTGAAATTTTACTCTCCGTTACTCTCGATTTTTTGATATTTGACCAAAAAACTCTAAAAGTGGTACATGTAACATTTTTTGCACTACACAACTAAATTCTATGCACCTTTCTGGACATAATGAAATCGGTTAAGTGAAATCGGTTTCATAAAATGTGACTGCTTAAATGATGACCACCTATTGTAGTCTCTTTCTATCAGTGGACCATTGAATGCGGGTGTTAATAATGTCATGATCATACCAAAATCTAAGTTATTTGAAGAACTTTTTCGAGTCATTTTTGGCAGGAAAATGCTAAACCTCATCAACAATGTCAATCAATAAGCCACAGCTTACACTCTGTAGCCCATACTTTGTAGAAAAAGTCAAGTTTAATGACCAATATTTCAAAAACAACCCCAACAGAAGTTAACCGAGGGTGAAATAGCGTAAATAATGTCAACCCCTAGAATTCGGAAGTTGTTTACGACTGTGCGAAACGTGTTTATTACAAAGGTTGATGATTTATTATTTTTAAGTAGTGTAGAAAAAGTATACAAATATATTTTGACGACTAAACTAGTAACCAAAATACGTTTTTTATCTCCTCATTTTTAGATGAGTGGGGTTGGGTGCTCCTATCGAGTAAACTAATAAACCGATTTCCATCAAATTTTAAATTATGGAGTATAACTTTAAGATACTCCAATTTATAAATTGGTTGAAAAATTTAATATTTCCCTGAATGTCTTTAGTATTGGATAAGGACAACCATTAGGAAAAGTAAGCTATCTTTACCTTATGGGATTGTACGCAGTGCTATAAGGCCAAGAAGACTAAGTAACATTTGATAAAGCTGTTAAAAAGGTAAACATACTAAGTAAAAATGTCAAGATTAATCAACTAAAACATATCAGAGCAAATTAACTAAGAATCAACATCGAAACAAACATAAAAGAACAGTTTGCGTTTTGTTTAGAGTAGCTAATAACAACTTTTTAAAATTTTTGGACATGAAACACAAAAATAATAAATAAATAACACATACAGTCATACAGTACTAGACCAATATATCATGATAACGATAGAGCTTCTTCTTTAGAGTTTTTAAGATTATAAATGTGCCCCTTTAATTATTTATAGATTATTAGTTCCTAAAAATCAATCCGGTTATATAACTGTATAAAATATATTTTCTATAATATATGATTTATTATTTGATTTATATATGATTTAATGGATCTATATCTTTCTTCATGAGTTAGATACCACTCTTTCATGTTTCATAGCAACTCTTTCTTGACCAACTCTTGTTCTCTTCCTACCCTTATGCTATTAGAATGTTTGAGGGCTAGGAATCTGTTTTTTTTTTAAACTCTTTATTATTTTTTTTATTTAAGACAATAATAACCATAAGGTTTTTCATCTTTAAACATCAACAAAAGAAAAAAAATCATATAACATAACAACCCACCTTCTTAAATATATAACCTCAGACCAAGGCCTGGATCACTTGAAATGGATGATTATATGAACAGGCTCAATTGACGCAATCTAACTCCGAATATCACGAAAATGTAAATCTTGTTTCTAGTTAATTGAAATAGGATGAAATATACAGTTTATACATTGTTATGAAAATATGATAATTTATATAATTGTATTTTAAAACAATACTTGGTGCCAAGTTACATAGAATTTGAAAATCGTATCCACCAGAATGTTACGAGTTACTGCCTCCTATTTATAATGAAAAATGTGTTCCAAAGTTGTGAAATGGCTTATAGTGTTCATATTTACACTCCATTATTTTAAAAAAGTTAAAGAGAATTCTTTATAGAAAGTACCCAAATTAATTAAATTTTAGTGAAACATGAAAGCTTATATTCCTTAACCAAATTAGGGGAAAAAATAACAAGTATAAATCTTAACCACCATCAAGTTAGATCACAAAAATTCACATTTTCCGAATTTGATCAGATATCAGTTAGGCTGAGTTTGACATATTCGACCTTCTAAAATGATTCACATAGATCATTTTCACTTATTGACCCGTAACTATAGAACTAATTACTTTTTTAGAAATGGTGTCAAATAATTTTGTTTTGTATATTTGAGTGTGGGAAAATTAGTGTAAATTTTGAGTTTGTAACAGTTTGAATCTGTTATAAAATTCAATTCAAATTTTACATATGTAAATTTGCAATAATTTAACAGAGTTATAATTTAGTGATGTAATAAAACAAATAGAAAAGTTAAAAAGATGGGATTCACTTCATAATCTACTCTGTGAACCTGAAAGATAAATTCAGCAAGTTTTTTAATTTATATTTTTTTAAATTCAGTTTAAAAAAATTATAGTTGAGTTCAAATAACTTAGGAGTAAAATACTTACTTGTATCCTGATTGGTTTCTTCCATGAATTACGCAGCCACAGTTTCAATTGTTTTGGTGGGTCTTGACTTCCTCCTATACCAAAGTCTAATACATCATCTGAAGAATAGAGGCCACAAGCACCTCCTACTTCAACTTCAAGCGGAACAACTAATACTTCTTCACTGTTATTTACTTTTAACCTAGAAATTAAATTTGATTTGTACTTCAAAACTAAAATTATAGTATGAAATATGAACTTCTTATTATACGAAATAAAATGGACAACTCATAATAAAATAAAAATTCATTATACATTTAGATAACTTTAATTATCCGTGATAATATTGGATGAAGAACACTGGATAAAGCAAACTCAAGGATATTCCAAAAAGCCTCTATGTTATATGTTAAAAATAATGAGGTAAAAAAGTTTTCAATAGCTGTTTGAATATGAATACAATAAATACCAGCTCAATAAGACTTAAAACATTTAAAATTAACAAATTACTATTGTGCTTAGGACCTCACACACTCCCAAACATTTCTTTCACTTTTTAAAACAGTCTACAAAATCCTTTTCTGGAATCATCACCAAGTTGTCTCATCTTATTCTTCTTAAACATGTTGATGGTCTGAAATCTTTTAGTTCCCAGATGATAAAGCCAGATGATACAAAGTACAAAGAGATAATCTAAGTTGTAGGAGAGAGGCTGTAACACTTGGGAGATCCCATATTTTGTCAAAAACCCTACATGGATATATGATGAAACTGGTGGTCTACACGTCCCACAAATGCGGCAATTTTCTTCATTCAGGAAAAATATGAATCTAGTACTAAATTTAATGGTAATAAATTGAGTAATAAAATTAACGGATTGTTCTGGAGAAGTATGTTCATGATAAATAACAACTTCACGAAAACAAAACAACAAAAACTTTTGCATGGCTCCTATTTTATTGTACCTCCTTCGGACATGGTTATCAAACTAAGCAACTTCTTGAGAAAACTGAGCTCTTGTTTAAAGGTCATAGCCATAGTACCCAAAATTCATCTTTATTAACAACCCATTTTCCATCAGCTCTCGTGATAGAACAAATTTGGAGTCACACATTTTATGCCAAGAAATTCTGGCAACATCACTAAAACAGTTATTTTTCGAATCAGTAATCCACCAGAATGTGGATCACTTTCTACAGATTCCCGGCCATCTTTGAAATGTTTATACCACAATTCAAATTTTTAGAAAATTCCAATTGAAATCCCAGCTACCAAAGCTATATTATTACATTTTTTCATTTAAATTTTGCGATTAAATGGTTAACAATTCAGCAAAACGCTTATCTTTTATTGTAGAAAAAAAATCTGGACATCATTGAATGCAAATTTTAGTTACATACAATGGTATCGAGCGACCTACATACGAGAAATTTCTCTGAGAAACTATTTGACCACCACTGTTTGAAATTAACAATAGATTTTTTTTTTTTTTACGAACGTTTTTGTCATATCTTAGTGATTTTGCTCAAATAGCTCATAAGGACTCAAATAAAATATATTGGTTGTCTTTTTACCAAAATACAGGTTAGGATTATATGAGTCAAGTATCTATAAATTAATTCAAGGAATTCTGATTAGATTTTGGCGAAGTCTATGTCCAAGCTAATATATTAAACTGCATGAGAAAGAAAATTATAACATAGAATACAACTGGGATAAAAACAAACCAAGAAGAAATTCAGTGGCTTTCTTCTTCTTCGACACTGGACACGGTGTCTTTTACACCCATTTGAATAAGATTTAGTATATATTCCTTTGAAGAATGTAACCTCTGTCATGTTACTAACTCAAGAATTGACAAAGAACATCTCTTCCACTGCCAAAAATTACATTAAAATTTAATACCTTCAAGAAATATCACGCAACTCTTATTGAGATACTATAAAGCTGAAATACTGGAGTCTGGGTTAACTATAAGTTACAACAACAGATTTGACAATACAACATTAATAACAATCATATCCCCAACAACAAAATAAGAATACAATGAAACAATAATTTAACTTTAAATACAGGTATTTAATTATTCCATTATCTATTTATATTCAAATACTGAATTACTTATAAAATCATTTACCTTATATAGGCTGTATGGTTTTTCTGTGCTCGTGCATGGAATCTTACTCTAATAATAGGTTTAGTTAGGAATGCAGGAATTTCCCACAAATGTTTAGGTCCCTCTAGTTCTCCTGAAGGTAATTCTAGATGAAACTCACCTCCACTGCTGTACACTTCAACTAACTAAAATCATATACCAATAACTATAGTACACATAATAAAGTGTGATCAAAATAGGCTACTCTTCTAATCTTCATTAAACATGACACTTTAAATATTAATATTATATATATATATATACTTTTTATATTACACTTTTATAGTATAAATAGATATGTGAGGCGGAAAGTAATAAGGGACCTCATGTCGGCAATTTCCGGTTTTGAGTTATTATTACTTTTTAATAAAGCAGTAAATTCTGAACAATTTAGTAAAAAAATTATGTCTCTATGATTTTTTTTGACTAAGTTACGGGGTTTTGAAATTTTTAAAATGAAAAGAGGCATTTTAAGAAAAACACATTTGAAATTTCAAAATAGCGCAGAATCTTTATTTTTCATATTTAAGAAATGATTTATACATTAAAAAAAAGGTAAAAGTGTCCTTTTTCAAATGGAATGAAAGAAAGTTCTTAAATATTTGGGTTTTTTTTTTAAACTGAGCGCTTCCTCTTCTTTTTTGAAGATCCTGGAAGAGGCTGAGGTATGTCTGGGTCCAGGCCGCCATTTGCTTCAACCTGCTGGGGCTCAGCTTCCTCCAAAGGCTCTAGTTGAGGACATAACACATCCTTACACTCTTCCTTGCAGAAGTCTCGAATATTTTTGAAGAGATATTTCTTGCGATTTCTAGATATTCCTTCTGGGACTATCTCCTCTGGAAAACCACCAGGTCCATTTTCATCGGGAAATATGTTGTGAATGAATTCAGTTCCATTGATCTCAATTTTGCAGTTGACTTTGCCTTTTAATTCCGTATTAAACTCAAAGTGGTTGTATTTTGTTATGAGGGGCACTTTCTTGGCACCATAGGTATGGAAAAATTTCAGCCAGTTGTAAGTTTTAATAACAACTTCGCCTTTCTCATTTGCAATAGTTGAAGCGGAATTCACTTTTGATGTTGGAGTTGATTGGTCAATACAATCAGCTAATTCCGATAATGACGATACGAAAGAGACCCTAAATTTTTTTTTCAAAAGACCGAAAGCCCAGTCACATGCAAATTTCGAATGGCCTACAGGCATGAACGACAAAACTATTTTTTTATTTTTTCCTTGGCATATTCTCCAAACTAAGTAACCCATGAGAATGTTGTTCTTGTTCTGCCCCACACAATTATCTGCATGTATATACATTGTGTCTTCACCCAAAGAGTTGTTTTCAAGGTGGTGGTGAAAGAGACTTACAATAAGATTAGAGCCTTTCGTTGTACTGGCACTCTCAGGGATGAGATAGTTGCACTGTTTGTTGGTTGTTTCGCACATAACTCCAAAGATACCAACTTTGAATGGCACTAAAAAGTAGATAGGGCCTGGCTGTAATGGATTAGATGGGATATGCACCTGCTGGGCCATGTCAAAACTATAGTGCATAGTAGATGTGTCATCATTTTTAAAACTATCTCTGGTTTGTTTTATGACATCATTGTAATTTTTTCTTTCCTGGAAAACAGTCTGTAGATGGACTCTCATTTTCTCAATAGTTTTCAGTTTTTCCTCTTCAGACACTAATGCCATAGCTGCTCCTGAAGTAAAATGTTTTTGACACAAAGTGCACAAATCGCTTCTTGGCTTCATAATAACTATGTCTGGACACAAACTCCGCCATATGTTAGCAAAAACCCTAAAAGTTACAGGTTTCTGAGTCATATCATCAGGAAATGATGCTTTGTAAGTGTCGTATATTTTTATTTTCGAATCACTTGAAGGTAGTAATCTTAGGCTGGTTTGATATACCGTGCTGCTTCTACCTGGCAAAATTATTGCGTGCTGCTCAGCATAGTTGTGAAGAAATCTAACAACAAACTCAGTATCTGGAAAAGATGTCGTGTGATTTTTAAGTACTCCTGTATTTTCGTGCTCTTTTGCAACTAACCCTGTGGTATTGTACATTTTTGTCAGACGTTTTAATCTTTTAATTTTAATGTTTTGTCCAAACATAAATGTGTTCTTACAAACAGACCTGCCTTTCAACATGTAACTGGCTCGTGAAATTTTTCTCTCAGTGTTTATTTTCTTAGTCCTAGAAGTTAATGTAGAATCTAAAGTGAGGCAGCGAAGCTGACCTAAAATAACTTGATCTAGAGTGTTTGTGTGGTCGTGGTAGTGGTCGATTTCCGCGCATTCATATCGCATATGCAACAGTTCATCAGCAGAAAAAAAGCGGCAACAATTTTCTTTGCAGCCACAACCACTCTCAAGAAAATTAGTCACTAAGTTATGGTCAGTATCAGGATTATGAAAAGCTTCAACGTCATTTACTACAACAACGCCTTCTCCCTCATCATTATAATCAACTACCTGCTGATCATCGCCATTTGCTTCAATTTGTATAATTATGTCATCAATGTCAATAAGATTATCAGTGTTACTTACAGAAAGTTCGTCCAGTTTCGGTATGCTTTTTAAAAGCGAGGAGTCTGAAAAGCTAACATTAGCTTCTGATTCTTGGGGCTCTTCACTGTCACTCGATTCATCACTACTTAAAACCCTTTCAGTAAAATAATCTTCATACACATTGTAGTCTTCATCATTTATATTTACACTATCTAAACCTAAGTTATTTAAAATATTTACAACTTTCTCTTCACTCATTATAAACAACAGATTCAACCGGCACAGCTTCAGTAATAAAACTCACATAACATTGAACAAGCTCATACAACTACAGTCGTCCGCATTGCAAGTAGCTGCTTGTATGGATGCCAACCTACGCTACTATAATACTCGTATTAAGATGTTTTAAATTAAACAGACAAACAAATGTTTTGTGGATTTATTTATTCATAACAGTAATAAGTAATAGCTTATGAGAATAAATTCTCAAAGAATTGAGTGTGAGGCACTAGCGTGACTGTAGGCCTAACATTAGTGAAAGAAAGAGGGTTTATACTCTTGAAAAGGAAAAGGTACCTGAAGTCGGGTAGGGATATTCATAACTAGAAAACATTTTGTTTTTACGAGAAACCTGTTGTAGTTCTCTCAATCAGCGCTAGAATTCAGGAGAGATTAGTTTCTAAAATAATACAAAGTAGCCTGTGTGATTGAGAAAAGGGACCTCTTGTCGGCAATGTTATTTCTCCATAAGCGACTTGAGGTACCTTTTCTAACAAATGGCATTAGTTGCTATAACAATTATTTTCGGTATTTTATCGAATCGAAACTGTTTTGTAATCGATTATAACCTGTACAGGACGAAACAAAGATCGAAGAATCGCAAAAATATGAGAATCGATAATTTCGACCCGTTCGACTTATTTCGACTGTACTGAAAAATTTACTTTGCCGACATGAGGTCCCTTATTACTTTCCGCCTCACATATTAATATTATAATTTGAGATGTTTTATAATAAAATATAATACAACATTAATTTAGGCATTTTTTATTCTAGTTTTCTTTATTTATTTTTTAATATTATAACAGTTGTTAGTTACATATCTTAATGGTGTTCTTTAGCATTAATAATTCTGTTGTTTTTTGTTTATTTTATGTTCAAGAATTGTAATTTTATAAATATCTCAACCAGAGGTCGAACATATTTTATTTATATTTTGATGTCAAATTATGGAAAAATATAATATGCTAAACTAGTTGGAATAACAAAATCATAAATATGTGTTGAACTCAGAGGGAATATACTAAGAAAAATTTTCACTTGTGGTCCCGAATATTATAATGTAACAACAAAAAAGGTTTATAGAAGTTCAAGATTATAGATTAAGAAAAGTTTTCACCTGAAGTTCAATTCATTAAATATTAACAATAAAAACGGTATATGGAAGTACAATATTATTGAGTGAGAAAAGGTTTCAGTTTTGGTTTCAATCATTTTATATTAACAACAAAAAACGGTATAGGAGTGTTTTAGATTAATTTTCAAGCGCTGCCGTGAATTTTGCATTTTTTTAAATTTTTTTCCCCCTTCAGATATATGCATAGAATTTATCTGTGTGATTAAACAATTTATACCGGTTACGGTTTTGGAGTATGTTAGGAATCAAAAAATGAAGTTAACATTTTACAGAAAAATCTATATACACATCAACAAAATTATGTTTTTGTTGTTATATTTTATTATATATTTTCTTTTGTTTTGAAATGTAATTACAGTAGAACCCCTCTTAACCGGTCTAGTCGGGACTGACACCCGAGCCGGTTGCCAGTTTGACCGGTTAATCCGAGGCTCCCGTGAAAAATCGGTTTTCGTTCAAAGAAAGCTTATTTAATTAGGTAGCACTAAAAATTATGCAATAAAGATGTTATTGCAACTCATTTTATTGTACATAAATGTATTGTGTATATTATGTTATGTATATTATACATCAAACATGAAAAAAATAAACACTACAAAGCTTTTTTACAGATTCCCCCCTGTCAAGTCTTTTGACCATTTAACCGCGTCTCAAACGAAACCAACACAAGCTTCCAAGAAAAAGTAATGTTATATTTTGCATAATGTAGGCTATACTAAATTGATTCGTGGAAAAAAGCGGCCCATCAAAAGTTTTTGTTTGTGTATGTCTGCTATACCGACGGGTGCCAATGCCGCGGTGTTTTTATGCCGCCGACAATGCGATACCGATATCGACAAAGTCATTTGACTCGCCGCTGCTTTGGTGCCGCGGTGTTTTTATGCCGCCGACAATGCGATACCGATATCGACAAAGTCGTTTGATATCGCCGCCACTTTGGTACCGCGGTGTTTTTACGCTGCCAACATTGGGATACTGCTATCGACAAAGTCGTTTGATATCGCCGCCGCTTTGGTGTTTCAATTACAATTTATTTTCGGAAACTCTCATCCAACCAGTACACTACGATATAGGCCGGTTAATCCGAGGACCGGTTAATCCGAGGCTGGTTAACAGAGGTTCTACTGTATGAATAAATGTTGATTAAAAAAATATATATTTATAAAATATTCAAATGTAATAATTTTTATTTTTACATTATGACGAAAAAAGTTAGGCCTAATTTGAAAAAAAAATCACAATAAATAGTAATGTTATGGAAAATACAACTTCTTTACATCATTTCTTACAGAAAGGTGTATAGAATTTACCTGTATAATGAAAAGGGGAAAAAAAATGGAGTTATTATTTGAGGAATCAAAAATTCTTACAATAGCCAAAGCCAAAATTCCACATAAAATGGGATATTTACTAAAGAACAAAATAAAAAATAAAAAAATTTCAGGTGATACAGAAGATTTGTAATATAATTGTGGATAAAACTTGATAAAAAAAAAAAAATTATAAAAATTTCATTAGTTAAAATTAATTGTATAAAAAGTGGAAATTTGCTAAAAATGTACCCCTAATTTGAAAAAATCCCAAAAAATAGTAATATTATGCAAAACACAACTTATAATATGTCATTTTTCTAAGAAAAGTGAATAGAACTTATTAATGTGAATTGAAAAAAATTGTATATGTAAAACATTTGGAGTTAGTATGTCAGAAATCAAAATTTTTACAAAAACCGAAGGCAAAATACCAAATGTAAGCCTATATTTACATATATCAACATTTTTTAATTTTTTTATAGATATAGAAAAGTATTTCTACCTTATTTGTGCATACATTTTGATAAAAACATAATCAATTTATAAAATTTTCATTAGACAAAAAGTTAGGCCAAATTTGACATAACCTTTATACCTACCTTTGTACTAGATAAGCCTGACATTCACTCAAAACAAGAAACTCTACAAACAATAATACAGATATTATAACTTGTATAAACAAATTATAATAAATAAATCACTGTATATAACAAAATAAGTTCACAATAACAGAAATAAATCGAGCCACACACGGAACACTATTGATTAGGCACACATTTAGGACAAAACAACAGCAATTTCAAGTTCAGAAAGCATCATCTAAAATTAGGTCTATGACGTAATGGGTGGTACCATATGAAAGATCTAAATTTCACCTTCCTAATAGTGTAAAGAATGATTACAAAATATCAATGTAAGTAATCAATATTTCACATTTAGTAACCGCACTGAAAAGAAAATGAGTCTGGTTCGGTTTGGTTACTGCTTCGTAGAATGTAATAAATCTCAAAAACAGATAGCTTAATTTTGAATACGTAGTTCGAAAGAGAAAGAAAAATACTATAAAATATTGTCAACTTGTGGTATTTGGGTAAGAATTACCATTTTGAAAAATTATATGATCCTTGAGTACACATTTTTCTATATAACGCCATTGTGTCAGTTGCATCGATCTCACAGAATATTAGTAAACTTTATCGAATTCTTGATTTTTATCTTTCGTGAGAAGGATTTTGGTATACATGATTATGAAAGATTGAAACATTACCTTTACAGTGATATTATTTATTTCGATAAAATCATATTTACTAGGATAAAAGTTGAATTGAAAAAATGTAATTTTTAGGGTGTAAAAACGTGTTAAAATTCTTGATTTTGTTTAATTTTTATATATTAAAAACTATAACAGAGAAAGATTTAGAAAGCAGTGATCGAAAGAGGAAGATGTGATCAATAGAACAGTGTTATGGTAGATTTGTTTGACAGAAATATGGATTAGTGAAAATTAGAGAAAGAAAAGCGCAATTTATGATTTACAACTATGTAGTTATTTCTTTGCTCTTATGCATCAAAATAAACAAACTTTACCAATTTATTAAATAATATTTATAACTTTTTATGGTATTTTTTTGGCATGATTATGCATCTATGGAAATTAGTTTTCCAACAGTATTTTATTTATTACAATAGAATAATTTATAGAGAAAGAAAAGCGCAATTTATGATTTACACTGTAGTTATTTCTTTGCTCTTATGCATCAAAATATACAAACTTTACCAATTTATTAAATAATATTTATAACTTTTTATAGTTTTTTTTTTTGGCATGATTATGCGTCTATAGAAATTAGTTTTCCAACAGTATTTTATTTATTACGATAGAATAATTCTAAGTGAGCAAAATATTGATTTGCAAAAGTGTCGATTTACAACACTGACAAGTCATTCATGAACACTAATGTTCACGAGGCAGATTGAGGTATACTTATTAAGTATATTACCTGACAAATCGGTTTTATACCTGGTGTATATGTACATTTTCTGTAAGGGTCACTTCTGTAGTGTGTGACGTAAAACACAGTCTCTTTTTGTTATACAAAGTAGATTTGATCAAGATTAACTCAGATAATTGTGGTTCTTTTGTAAAATAAAATTTGTTATTAATTATTCAAATTAAATTAGACAAGCAGCATATATATTACCTGTAATGGTTGTGAATGAGGATTATGAATATTGATGAGTGGTGAATAGGAAGCATTGAGTGGCAGACGTACTCCTGACAATGGTCTTATCCTATATGGACTTTGTATACTGGCTCCTTTCACCTTAAACAATAATATATCTTAATTATATACTAAGCTCTATATATAATAATGCTGAATTATTATAGTCCAGCCAAATGACTATTTATTGGATCAAACTCAAACAATAATTATTTATTTCACTTTTATTAAAGTATATACAGTGTGTACCATAAGGGTATTTTCAAGATTTGACTTGTCATGGAACAGTTGTGTTTGGAATGATTCTGTTAATATTTTGTATGAACCTTATACATATGCATTTTCTTTCACATCAGATTGTCTGCTGTATTTTTACACTACACTTCCATTTTCCGGTAGTAGTGTTTTCCACTTTGCTACTGATTTGTATGATGGTGGTTCAATATCTGGATACATAGCTTGGAATTGTCTTCTTGCTTCAAGATCATTATTGAATGTTATTGCTCATGAACAAGAATACTTTATGCTCTATTGAAAAACCAAGATTAAAACAAAAAAGGTTGTTTCATACAGTACAATTTAAACACTACTCAACAATGGACATAACAGCTGTTAAAATAAGATAATCCAATAGCCATAAAACTATATTTTATTTTAAACAGCCGCCATGTTGTTTGCATCTAATATATTTACTTAAACATTCTGTGGTATACTTTTATACATATCTACAACATTATATACAAAATTTTAACCAAATCGATCCATAAACAACTGTTCTACGATAAATCAAAAAATAGCATTAGATATTTAAGGAATATCAAATTGTAAGATAAAAAGTACACTCAGTAATATCCATGAAAAGCCATATTTTCCTAATAATAGCACATCAAAAGTTTCGTTTACTGGTTGTGCAAGAATATCATCATCATCATCTCGTATATTTGCAGGAGAATTTTTTCACATCCTTCCCACTGCAATTAATTCAATAATTCAGTCTGTAATGTTAATTCTGTAAACAGTTCCTTAAACAAAATAATAATTCATAAAGAATAAATATGGAAGTCTTATGACATTGGATTAAAACTTGGATTCAAATTTTTTATAGAGCTTCTAAAAAACAAAGTTATTTGAAAATTTTAGTAAAGACACCTATTTTTGTATGTAACTGAATAGATTTTTTTAAAAAACACATGCAATTTTCAATGCGCTATTACTCGGAAATTATTAATTTTCATGAAAATTAATGAGTGTACTTTTCATATAAAATTTCATATTCCTTCGATTTCCAATGTTACTTTTGATTTTTCATCCTTCCTAACAAGGGGGACACCCCGTGGAAATACCCCAGTATAATTTTTTGGGTTGAAAATACTTTTAACACATCCCTTGATAGAAAGTTAAAAGTTTTGACTCAACTCCAGCCAGCTGTATTTACTTAGAGGAGAAATTACATTACAGACTATATTACATGTAGTGGAGTATGCCACTTTTCCAAAAAAAAAAAAAATTAAATCCCTGTTATAGCTATGGGTAGAAAATGCAGCTGACATGTTCCCTAATGGATTGCAAAAGGTTTTAAGTGATTTCATGCACACTGAATTTAATTAGAGGTTTGCTCTTAAAATTTTATATTACAGACTGGATTAATGTTAAATATTTACATACTGAAATGTCATGTTAAATATTGGTTAGTTTTAACAATAAATATTTAAAAAATGTTTTTTTAGAATTATTAAGGGGAATGAGTAGATAGCCATAAGTTGTGTTGGACAATGAGAAATGGAAGACAATATTTGTATAGGGCTGTAGCACCAAGGAGCAATAGTCATATATTGAATTAACTGTAATTGGATTGTAGTAGCACATATCCCAAGAAGTGATTTCGACCCAGATCTATTCCCATTACATCCCCTTATATTACACAGTATAAAATTTGAATCTTGATGATAATATATGACAATTTCATTTCAACCTTAACCAATTATTATCCCCAACCCTAAAAGCGATTTTGTAAAAATTCTAACCATTCCATAAAGTAGTCACCAAACATCAAACTTAACAATGTTTTTCCAATTAGACCCGCCTTTCTTGAGATATATGACAAACATGCATTCTGAAAATTTTAAAACTGTATTTCTAAGGGCTCAAAATACCTAGAACCATCAAAATATGATATTAAGGTTTAATACCATCACAATACTTTTCTTTAGTCATTTGAAAATAAAAAATACTTTCATATTTTCTTGATGATTTAATTGCTTAGACTTCACCAGAAAGAGTCTGGAGGCAGAAAAATAAGAAACTGTATGTATTTATATGTGTTGTGTTAACAGTGACAAATGAACTAAACTTCATCGAACAATAAACAATGTTATACATTAGGATTTCCGGGTTAGAAAAAGGAACCAATAACCAATCTTCTTTATCATTTAACCACAGAACTAACTATTTTAAATCTCGTAACAAACCATTTATGATAGGTTGTAAGGTTTTTCCTAATTTATATGGTTTACTTTAGTATAAATTAAACTTATATTGTATATTTATGTGTTGTAAACAGTGACAAACTGCACACAACTCACTCTTAAGTAAGATATCTAAAGACAATCATTTTCAACCATCAAAACATTTATCTCAATTGATTTAGTGTTAGCGAGTTATCTGACTTAAGTTTTAAAATTTCAGGCTCTAGATGAAATTTGTATCATTTATACACACTTTCAACACACCTGCAATAAAACAACTCCATCAATTATTATTTATACTGTATTCAGAACTTGTAAACAAAAGTATTTGGCAACAAATTCACTATACAAGCAAGAATAATGTTTTTTCGAAACGTGATGATACTCAGATGTGGTAACAGTGCAGACTGACATTTGTTCATTTTGAAACCATTTTGAAATGATTACATCCAAAATGATTATTAATATATCGCTTTGGAAACAGGTTAAAAAACATTACCAAGTTTGTATACAAAAAATGTACTCATCGAAATCCAATAAAAGTTCCATTGATATAGATTTGATTAGAAAATGTATTAGACAAAGAAAGCATTTCCAGATCATACTTTTGTTTAAGACTACTTGAATAACATTCAACACATTATTCGATCCACCATTTTGAACTAAAACTTAACTTTTTACATTATTTTTTGCTATAATTCTATTTCTAAAAAAATAGTAGGGTGTGTTTCCTATTATAACCCTCTATCCAGCAGATGTTAATTCTCTTTGTTTGTTTAAAAATTAATAAAAAATATTATTTTTATACAAAACCTAACTTATAGGATATCATTTTTCTCAGAAAGATGCGTAGGAATTTATCTATGTAAAAAATAATAATAATAATTAAAAAAATAAATTTAAAAAAATAAAAAATAATAAAATTATATGAAACGGTTTTGGAGGAAATATGTTAGGTGTCAAAAAATGAAGTTAACATTTTTCAAAAAAACCTGTATCATCCAAAATCAATAGCTTACCACCTTTTTTCAAGATATACAAAAGTTTTGTTAATATTTGTGAATGTATTTAGGGGAAAAAAATTAATTTGTTACATTTTCAAAAAAAATTGTTTTACGAAAAAAGGGAAAATGTTTTGCCTAATTTGAAAAAAAATCACCAAAAGTGGTAATATTATGCAAAACACAACTACAAATTATCATTTCCTTCAGAAAGGTGCACAGAATTTAGTTGTGTAGTGAAAAAATGTAAATATAAAACATTTTGAGTTATTAGGTCAGGAATCAAAAAATCGTCCAGTAGCCGAGGCACAAATTGCACAGAAAAGGTAATGTAAACCATACAAAAAATTTTTAAATTTTTTCAAGTATTACTAGAGATTTGTAATATAGTTGTGCATAAAAGTTGCTAAAAAGAAAAATCCATTTATAAAATTTTCATTAAACAAAATTATTTTTATATGTAAACAAATGGAATTTGCTAAAAGGGTTAGAGCAGATATAACATAACCTATCCAGACAGCATCAGTATTAGATAAGTCTGACAATAACATTCACTAAAAACAATAAATTCTACAAACATTATTCAAACATTCTACAAATTCTACAGATATTATAATTTTTATACACAAATTATAATAAATAAATAAACATACCTAACAAAATAAGTTCACAATAACAGAAACAATCCCAAGCCACGTACTAGGCCTAACACAATATGCCATTTTAGTACAGAAAGCAAGCATGCGTAAAACGGTAACTTGCAAGTGAGAAATAATAACCTAAAATAACTCTAAGGCATAATGGTACCAACTGAAAGATCTAAACTTCATCTTCAAAATAGTGTAAAGATCAGTTACAAAATATCAATGTAAGTAATCGATATTTCCTATTTAGTAAACTGCACCGAAAGAAAAATGAGTCTTGTTCGGTTTGGTTACTACTTCGTAGAATGGATATATCTCGTAAATTATATAACTTACGGTAATTTCGAATTCGTAGTTCGAAAGAGAAAGAAAAATACTATATAATATTGTCAACTTGTGGCATTTGGACAAGTATTACCATTTCATAAAATCATATGAACACAAAATACACATTTTTCTATATAAACACTGTTGCACCAACTTTATCGAATTCTTGAATTTTTACTTTTAGTGACAAGGATTTTGGGACACATAATTATGAAAGATTGAAACATCACCTTTACAGTGATATATAATTCATTTCGATAAAATAATATTTACTAGGATAAAAGTTGAATTGAAAAAAATGTAATTTTTAGAGTGTAAAAATGAGTTAAAATTCTTGATTTTGTTTAATTTTTATATAATAAAAACTATAACAGATAGAAAGATTTGGAAAGCACAGATCAAAAGAGCAAACTTTACCAATTTTTGGAATATTATTTATAACGTTTTGTGGTTTTTTTTTTTTTTTTTTGCATGATTATGCATCCTATGAAACATTAGCTTTCCAACACTATTTTATTTATTGCGGTAGGATGATTCTAAATGGGCGAAATGTTGAATTGCAAAATACATGTTTTTGAGTCCATCAAGTGTCACACATTGACCTAGCTGGGTCGGTCGCTAGGTAGAGGGTTAAAGTATTTTGTATCTTGAAAGGTAGCAAAGAAAGCAATGGTAGCCCACTTAATCCTTCCAACTCTCAACTGTCAGCCGATATCTTAGTTTTTCCATTCCAATCACATGTCATCAAACGATAGAACAATTCAATATTTTAACAGTAATTTTTGATAGTTTACGATATTTGGTTATATCAAAGTTGTTCTATACACATTGTTCTTTTAATGTGTAACTATAGTAACTAAATTAAAATTAGGAAGAAACATTGTTTTTATTTTATAAAAGTTTAATAGCTCTGTCAGCTATAATTGTACAAAAATCATGAGACCTGAGGGAATGTTCGATCCAATAATAATGATAGAGGTAATGGTTAAAAAAACCCTCTGTATATTGAAAACAATTTTTTTTTACTCCAAGCAATGGTTATAATAATTAGAACAAAGAAAAAGTTAATAACAAAATACTGTACTGTACCTTATATTTAAAGCTTCCTTCTGATGTATGGATGAATAAACTGCTTTCAATCTCCCCCTCCTCTCGGCCAAGGAACACTACATTAAAAGATGTATTACCAAGAGGAGGGATTATCTGTAAAATCAAATACAATTTCAATAATAGCATAATATGACAGATGCTACTATGTTTTACAACTATAAACCATACAATATTTGGAGACCTAGCTTGGTGAAGTGCAATTAGTGCTGTGTGTGCATTGTCATTAGCCCCAAACACAATTTTGTCTTCCCATCAGTTCGTCGTGATCACTATACACATACACATTTGCTAACTTACCAAAATCAGCAAAATCCTATGCACAATGAACCGTGCCTCAAAAAAAAAGAGTGGGGGATCTAAAAAAAGAATGTAGAGGTTGTTACTAATAGGAAATTCATTGATGTAAGCCTCTTGATAAGACCAAAAGTTTTTTTTTTTTTATTAACACACATTTTGTTTACAACAATAAATCACTAAATGCAATTAAACAACATTTCTATCAATCATGAACTAGTTTGGTTTCAGACACAAAGGAGAAACTATGCCGCAACTAATTTTAGGCTTTTGCATTTAAACTCACTATGCGCATGTATTGGGAGAGAGTTGGGTATACTGAGTTTCTAGACTCTTTGTCACAGGCTTTATGTGAAAAACATTTGGGAATCTCCAGAATTTGTCAGGACCGAATTGTAATTTTATGGATGGTTTCCGAATTTCTACACATATATGAATAACATTATGATAAAATATATTTTAAATCAAATTGGCACTTGACTCACTGTTTATTATATGATATAATGCAATGATCCAAGTTTTTAGTTGGTCTTTTAATACTCGTACATGTTTCATATTCCACAAAAAGTCTAATAAAAATTTGAAAAAGTAATATAACCTTTAAAACAACTATAAGTTAACTGTATAATTAGAAAATGTTATAAACTTTGAACTTAAAAATACAAACAAAATTCATGACTATCAATAAAACATAAAAATGATAGGTAAGTATGTTAATTTTACAGCTAAAATGTAAAGGCTGGCAGGTATCCACATATAATTATCGAAATGAGGATATTTCGGTAGTCGGTGAACCAAAACACAATTTTTTAAGTATGTGATTATATAAAATTACAAACTCTATATGGAGCAATATTGTATGTGTTAAGTAGTGATAAACTCTAAACAACTACTTGTTGTAGTCCAGTAAATGTTTTTGTTTATACTTGGTAGGGTAGATAAAACTGAATAACAAAATAATCACCCATCTAACCATTAACAGTAAACAAATTTTCAACTGATGTAATATAATTTCTTTCAAATAATATTTCTTTTCATTGAATTCTTAATAACCAAATGTTTTATTTTCTAAAATTTATTTCTTCAATGGTCAATAATTTTTTTATTTATTTTAGAAATTATTAGAAATTTGTAAAATATTAATTTGTATATTTTCTCTTTAATTAAAAATAAAAATACACCAGATCATCTTTTACACACGCGCACACACACACACACACACACACACACACACACACACACACGGACTGCTAAAACTATTGTAAAAATAATTTAAATTATGTGTTAAATATTAAAATATTTCTTACCATTTATTTTCCTGATGGTAGGTGATTATCCTGAAATTGCAGTAGAGTTAAGGTAAAAAATATCTAAATTAGATTAGTAAATGTATTTTAATATATTGAAATTAAATTTGCACTGATCCATGAGCTACCACAATGTAATTTAAAATATTGATTTTACTCTTTATATGCATGTTAAATATCATTAAACTATTCATCTTTAGTGAATTTTATGGAAATATTGGAAACTGAATGAAATCCATTTATATTTTACGTTGGAACTAATTTCTAAATTATATATTTTTAATTTTCTATATATGATTATAAGGTAAGAAGAGTTATTTGCTGTTTAGATATCTGTTTAGCATTATAACGAATAAAATATTGTTAATGTTTTATATATATTTTTTTGTTTTTAATAAAATATGGATGGTAGAGCTAGCTAAATTTTCACCACATAGTTGTGTTATTTCTATAATAAGAAAATTTAACCAAACATATTAACAATTATTTATTATTATAAACTAGACTGTTAAAATTAAATTTACCTTATCTTCGAAAAAGGAACTATGAAAATGTACAGTGTTCCCAGAGATTGATGACATGTGAATAGTTTTATTATTATTTAAATTTAAAATGGTGACCTTCTCGTGATGTGGTACTCCTAAATGCCTGAAAACAAAAAATTCAAACACTTAAAATTTAATTATCTATATCAGGGTTATCTGACTTCGAGTGGCCCAAGGGCCACTATAAATAAAATTGCTGTTGTGAGAGCTTCATCATAAAATACTTTGTATGCAATGCAGGTTTATCAGTGATCTGTAACAGATACTAAATTTGTTTGTTTGTTTATTTATTTTTATTTATATAAAAAAATATCAAATATACAAAACATTAGTGAGAAGTTTGGGGTTATTGGTTTTCACTATATCAATATTAAAATTAATATTTGTTGTTGATGAAGTAACTGAGTAAGCCCCTTTATTAGACAGGGAACACCTATATTATGACATTATAAATTTCATGGTGGAAAACTACTTTCACAAAGATACCGGCATCCCAGTATTGAGCCCATTATAAGCCGTAATTTTCGCAAGTTGGGGTAACGTTCTCCTGGGAGTAACTTAAAACACTCCATTCCATTCCTATTTCGGTTCTTCCCTGATAAAAAGGATCTGACTGCAAATCATACAATTCCAGTTTAAGGTCTGCTCTGCTTACATTCTCAACAGAAATAGTAAGTGGCTCAGTAAAAATTTAAAGTTCTCCTTTTTTTATTTTTTTTTAAATCGCTAAACCAGTTTTCAAATTCTTCTGCAATTGTGACAATGTATTTTATATGAGTTAAATATGAAACTTTCTAAAAGTCCTTCATTTCTTTAAAGTGCTTTTTACAACTAGGAAAAAATGAAAACTCGTGTTTTTATTGTGAAGACTTGAAAAGTTTAATTTAATTTTTAAATCCTTTATATGGTCATATAAATTGGTACTATTCTGACGCTTTACTTGTAGCTTTAAATTCAATTCGTTAAGGAAGGATGTCAGGTCTGTTAAAAATGCAATGTCTGATAGAAATTTTGAATCTACAATTTGATTTTCCAGTTTCGTAGTGTCGGACTTCACTTTATTTTTAAGGAAAAGGGGAATCTTCTTGCATAGAGTTTCCGGGGATTAACCTAATAATATCGGTGTGAAGTAACAAGTCCCCATATGTAGCATCTCCTTTGGCCAAAAATCATAAACTTCCTGTGAGTCAAAGCATGGTTGCTTTCTCTTATGTATTAGTTATTTTTAACAACCACTTTCATGACATTCATTTGACATAAGGACTTTCCACATGGGTCTCTTGGTGAACAATGCAGTGTATCACAGGATAGTTGATATTGTTTTGTTTTAAGAGTCTTGAAAATCTAATTTTAGTTCCTATCATAGATCCCTCAGTGACAGTACAGGAACATTTATCGAATCCCACATAGTCTGATATCACCTTTTTATAACTTCAAAAATATCCGTACTCTTGGTTGTACCATGGAGAGGAATAAGATCAAACATCTCCTCTGCTACATTTGAAGTCCTCTTGAATAGTTCGAACAAAAATTAGAAGTTGGCTGATGCCGGATAGGTCAGTCCTTTCATCCAGGTAGAGTGAAAAATATATAAATTTTTCAACTGTATCATGCAATTTGTTTGATACATATTGATTAATGTGGTCTACACGTCTTGCAATTGTTTTATGCAACACTGAGGCTGTTTCAAATTTTTCGGCAATTTTTGTTTCATTGAATTGTTTTGCCATTTTGATTGCACAATTCTTAATAAACATTCCATCACTAAATAGTTTTTTTCGCTTTGACAATTATTTCGTAAAAAAACAGCAATACTGCATTTGTTAACAGTGTCAAACTTTTTGAAAAAATGTGTTTGTTGTTTTTTCTTATATTCCATAATGATATCATTTCTTGACTGTATACTGCTGAAACATTTTCGCATGTAACATAGTATAATGTTGTTTCATATTATATTCATTAGGAACTGATATTATCTACGTACAAAGAACGTATTGAAGTTTATTATTGTTGTTTGTGATTAAATAGTCTGATTCCCAACAGTCATTATAAATTCAATTTCGTTCGTTATTTTTCTTTTCTGTGAAGACATATTTCACTTTAAAACCTTAAATTGAGTTACTGTATACTGCACAGCAGAATAAAATTACCACAATTATAAACAAATAAACACTTGACTTAGACGTAACCATAAACTTCGCGAGGCGTATTCAACGTTGTTTTGTTAATGAGTCTCTATTCCAAATTATTAACTATTAACTCTGCCCGACCCGCTTGACTCAAACTTGTTATATGTTTGTGCATGGCCACTCGCATTTTCGAGAGCAGTACAGCAAGAATGTTCCAGTAACTTCGTTGTGGCCTTGTATCCATCACAGGTGGTGTCACATAGCCTATGTGTATTATTTTATTTCATCGTTGGTGTAGGTATGACTCGCTTACGTATATTTTCATTTCTTAGGTATATTTCAATATTTTTACATTATTTTATTTCATCATTGGTGTAGGAATGACTTGGTTGTGTATATTTTTGTTTTTTAGGCATATTTCTATAATTTTGCTATAATTTTGTTTATATTATAATATACTGGGTGTTCAAAAAGTCTGGAACCCCTTAATATTAATTTTATTAATAAACGTAGAACAATCAAACTCTAGGATTACGTCCTTACTGTAGTTACTGACTTTTTGCTCATTTTAACTGTCTTTTTTTCGCTTTGGGGGGATGTCCTGTGGAGGAAGTCTAAAAAATATTAAATGTAAGCATAGGTTGAATTATACCTCATTTTAAAGGTGTTTGTTAGAGGAACACATTGCCGCAATCCCGACTGAAAAAGGACCATTCGTTTGGAAATGGCAGCCTCTTAAAGTTTGTTTGATTTTAATGCTAATTCAATGGCAATTTTTAGTAAGCTTTAGTTTAGATTACAATGCCACTTAATGAGACAGGGCAAATAACCATTCTGATGATGAGGGGTTATGGGGATAGAACTCGTTCTATCTAATAATACAACTTTATATTTTATAAAATCTTCACGTTGGTATGCCAAATTTAATAATAAAGAAATGTCTATTTACTATAAACTTTACTTTCTTTTTTTTTTTATCTGGTAAAATAATTTTAAAAAAAATAAAAACAAACAATTATTTAAATAAATATGTGTTCTTTAATAGCAAACAAATAGATATTCAATATTAAGGAATGTCTTTTTGATATGAATATATTTATAAATTGTTACAGAATAAATAGATTGCTCAGAATAATTGTTCATTTGCTTTCATTAGCACTTTATCTTGGGGTTTGGATTGGTGCCGTCTTTTCACAAGCTTAATAGTATTAACACAAAAAAACATATAGATATCTAGTTGTAGAATCAAAGGGGAATCAAATAATAATAAAAAGTCAATTGATGGAGTGTAATATGGGTGAATGAAAATACATATCGGAAACACTGGATTAATAGTTCAGGCTACAATTATCATTTAATTGTGCAGGTAACAATGTTCAAAAATTGCAAGTTTGTTATAGTCTGTGTTTTCACTATTAGTATAAAGGGATTCACAACTTAGCCTAGTAATAATTGGAATGATCTCACCATAGGTTAATGTTTCTTTTTTTATAGTATTACTTGTTTTTTATTTAGATTAAACCTTTTGGATTCTTCTTCACGTTGTTCAGTATAGCTTCAATGTTTGATTTCGGTTTAATTATTCAATTTCTTTACTTATATATCACAGACCAAATGGGCAACTGATTACTCTGACAGCTCTAACAAGAATGAAAAATAATTAACTGTTGTTATACTTCCGGGAATTTCACGCACTTGCCTATTAGATATTGCACTTTGGAATAGTGGTGTTTGTGTGTGTGTGTATTGGGGAATTAGTTCAAATTTTGGTCTCTTGTATGTATGATTAGTATTAATTTTATAGTGGGAAATAATAGTTAAATTAAATAAAATACTTAAATAACTCCATATTACTGGTAATTAATTTTATATCTAATTTTTGATGTTCAGAACTTAAAGAAATTAACAAATATGTATTCATATTTGGTGAAAACTCGTGGACCAATCACAGACGAGTTCTCCCGTAGTAGGCGTGATTACCAGATATAAGATGTCTTCCGTGATACATTTTAAATAAGTTTTGAGTTGTTTTTCCGGTTGTCCTGTTTTAACGGTATGATTTTGATAATTTTGTCAAATACTTTTTATATGTACAAATATCGGTTCTGTCTATAGGCTTTATTAGTTTTTATCCGGAGTTTATAGTTCTCATGTAAATTGTATTTCTTTGTGGTTCCCGCTTTAATATTGATGTTGGTTGGGCAAAGATGTTGACCTTTAAATATAGATATCTAATGAATAGTTCTTTTTTGAGCGAAAGTAGTAATTTTCCTGGAAGGATGTATGAATTTTAAGTGATTTTGATATGAGAAGTGTATGCCGAAAATATCAGGAAGTAATTTTAATTAGTTCAATTCTGATTTGAAATCGGATTATTTAACGTGTTTGCACCTTTACTAGGAGTTCGCATATTTCTCGCTAGGCGTCGTTAGGTTACAAGTTTAGTCTTGAGATCGTTTCTTCTTCTGGTTATTTTAATAGAATTATATTTATGTATTTAATTTTATAATATATTTTGAATTGTTACAGTTCATATGAGGAGGTAAGCCGCTTGTTCAATGAAACTTGCCCCAATTGACCACCTATTCAAAAATCAACAGTGTTGAAGACCGTACAGCGCGGTTCTGTAACTGATCGGTCAAGATCCGGGCGGCCAAAATCAGCAACCAATGCGACCAATCAGCAACCAATGCGACCAATGATACACAAGGACACCACTTCGAGCACCTTCTGTAATACCTTCCAAGGTTTGTTTATTTTTTTATAATTATTGTCTTGCAAAGTAAGAATTTAAACATAAACAACTGACATACTGTCTGTTCAATTTTATTAATAATGATAATTGTCCCCAATTACATCTGTGCACTCCTAACGTTTTTAAACAATTAAATCGACCATTACTGATATTTCCTATCCCTCCACAGTCCAGCTGTGAAATTCTCATAGCTAAAACACTAACATAACCAACACGGTTGAGTATTCACTTCTGCGACTTAATCTTCGCAACGTAGAGTTAACAAATTGTAAAAAGCTGCCATTTCCAAACGAATGGTCCTTTTTCAGTCAGGATTGCGGCAATGTGTTCCACTAACAAAGACCTTTAAAATGAGGTATAATTCGACCTATGCTTACTTTTAAGATTTTTTAGACTTCCTCCACAGGACGTCCCCCCAAAGTGAAAAAAGACAGTTAAAATGAGCAAAAAGTCGGTTACTACAGTGAGGACGTAATCCTAGAGTTTCATTGCTCTGCGTTTATTAATAAAATAAATATTAAGGGGTTTCCAGACTTTTTGAACACCCGGTATATTAATTATAATATACATTTCTATAATTTTGCGGCCCACAGGCCTCTTGTTGGACAGCCATGATCTATACATAATAATAGAAAACTAAAATTAGTTTTAAAATATACAATTTGCGTAACAAAATGCTACCAAGTTACATTTCCTCTTTACAAAATCTGATGACACTAAAATTTTGAACAAAATATTTGATAACAGTCCGTTACAGACCTTAATTCAAATTCATAAAATTATTGAAAGATCTAAATGGCTAGATATATTTTCATTAATCTGTAACTGTAGTAGTCTAACTGTATACTACAAGGCTCATTTTTCAATTTGTATTATTAAAACACCAAACATTTCTTAAAAAGTGAAATAGACTACTTACTTTTTTTTACATTGAAATTAGTATTTATAAAGTAAATGCAACATTGGTTTCAACATGTTTTGTAACATATAAAATACGTGACAGCAATGAGAAAGATTGCGAGGGAAAAAAAAAGAAGAAATTTTCATAGAAAGTAAAACAATCTATTGAGGGAAAAATCTGGTCTGGCATTAAACCATTGTGAAAGAAAACTGAAAAAAAAATTAAAATTAAAAAATACAAAGGAAGGCTGTTAAAACATTTGGATTGGAGAGTAGAGATGACTACTTTGCAGCCCATCTGAAGAAGCTAAAATTTTCCCACTAGATAAAGTACATTGTGGAGGGAAGGGGAAAAAAAAGAAATGATATGAAGAAATGGCTTGGATCTCAGCGAGTGATGAAGACGAGCTGAAAGATGCGGTCACTGGCTGGCTCAAGGCACAGGAGGGCGATTTTCTATGCAGATGGAATTTCAAAGCTTGTAAGGAGATATGATAAGTGCCTGAATGTGTATGGAAACTATGTTGGAAAATAGAGAAAAGAAGTAGTTTTAAGATGTATATAATAAATTGTTTTTATTTACTTTGGTGTTTTTTTTTTATAATCAATCGGAGGTTACTTTCCGAACGACCTTCGTAAATCGGAGATTACTCAACAAAGTCTCAGTGCATAAACTCTTCCACAGTATAGACTGATCTAGACAACAGTAGTTCCCTAAGGCTGTTTTTAAAAGACTTAAATTTTTGTAATTTTTTTATCTTGTCTGAAAGTTCATCACCCTTCCTACTACTTTTCGTCATAGTTAAAAAACACGTATTCTAAATCTGAGTTGTCAACATTTAACCACTCAGCAATGATTTGTTTTTGACTTGTTAGCTTTGTTAAATGATGGCCAAAGTTTGTTCCAACTGTGAGATAATATTTTGTTTGGAATTTTATTCCATGTGTCGCCAATATTAAAAATTGCATTTGTAATTGTGTATTTCTTTACTTGTACATGATGTGGAATATGATATGAATAATTCATATTCATTGTAGTTTAGCCTTAGAGCTACACTGATTTCATAATTAATAAAGTCTTCAAGTTAACATCAGAATCATGATGTTTTTAAACAGTGTTAAATAATATTCATTTAAACATTTAATATTACGTGTGATATGTACGGTCAATGTACTGTTTTTTTTTGTTTTTTTTTTAATTAATGTGTAATATTTTGTAAATGGACTTATAATTAGCTGGCTGAAGTTGCTGCCTGTGGCAATGAAATGTATAGCCACATAATATAAAAATGAAAATATTGTTTAAGTAAGACTATAATCGACAAAAAAAGTATTTATTAGTGATTAAATCATTGCCAAAAAATGTTTAAAGTTGACAAATTACTGAACATGATGGTAATATTAGTGTTTCCACTGTTCTTTCTTTGGATATTTCAAGTTTCCATTCTCTGAACATAACCATAAAAGACTAATTCCATTCCTTCTATATGTTCAAACAAGGTACCTCCTATTGCCCACTCTCCTTCGTACCACTTCATTTGTGATCATATTTATTTTTTACTACACCAATGATCGCCTGAAAATATACATTTCCACCGCCTCTAATTTCCTTCAACATACAAATTTGTTGCAATTATAATAAGTTACTTTTTATAAGGGCATCATAGAAATTACATTTGCTTTTTTTTTAGCCTTATAACCCTATTTCACAAAATTGCATTTAGGCAATCATTGGTTTCTTGAAATATCCTCTCTTAATAAAACTCATTATTATCATGATTATTATCACCCTGAACAAATATTTTGTGGATCAGCCACGAATGGAATTATTTCAAAATGTACTAAAGTATAAATTCTTTTACCTTATTTAAAAAGAATAAATAAAGAGAGAGACAACTAACATTTGGAGGAAAGAATACCTAAGTTTTAACAAAAATGTGATGATAAAATAAATACCAATCTGCACATCAAATATTTTAATACCTTTGTATTATTACAAATTGATATTTTTGACTTACCTTTCTTTAAAATCTAATAATGGAGGTTCAAATTTTAAGTGTGCTTTTGAACTAAACATTGTGCTTTCTTCAACATTTTGTACTCTGGAACAGAATGTAATTATATTAAATTTCATATAATGAAATACCGTACTATATATATATACATTTTTTTTTTTTTTAATTTAAAACATTGCAGACAACTCCTATAAATGTATAGGTTTAATTGAAAAACATGAACTATATGGAAATTCTCATATTAAAATTTATAACAATAAAATATAATTATAATAAATCACAACAATCATCTTATATTTTAAAACACGAATTTATTGTTCACCGACTTCCTGAAGCTGCCACTCAACAGATATTGACGAATTTTTATATTTTAAAGGTAATTACTACATGGTACCATACTGTGGGGCTAGAATTTTAATGCAAAGACTCAGTTTTTTATAAAAACATTTTTAATATAATAAATTTTAATATAAACAACAACATAACAGATTACAAGGCTATAAACAAGCCCTGCAACAAGTTACCTGCAATGAGTTAACAAGGATACAAGTTAAAAAGATTAAATAAAAACTAAATATAATATTACAGGGCTGTAAAGGGGCTCTGCAATAATCGAATCTTAATATTTTTATTTTATCAAAATTTTCAGGCAATTCAAAAAGGACAATACCCAATCATGGATCTCAGCATTATCGCCTGAATGGAATTGGGTAAGACAAATGTCCTACATACACCTTTCAAAACAACACAGTCAATAAGGATGTACATCGATAGAAGACCCTGACAACAGGCATTGCAATGGATTCCCATGTTCCATCAGAAATCCATGAGTGATCTTGGAATGACCGATACAAACACGGATAATTACCACTTCCCCTCAACGACTGGCAAGTATAGATCTATTCTACAGGCAGGCAGTATCTTTTATTTTCCTTCTGAATAGTTTAAGGATCAGTGGGTTCCACCAATACCTTGAACCACTCAAAGAACAAAGTCATTTTTAGTAGTGACTAGTTTTCCTTGTTTCCACTAAAAGCATTCAATTTTATAGCTTCCTGGCGGAACCTACATAACGTGCTCTGACAGTAATGGTCTTGTTAATTAAGAGGGAAATCTGTGAAAGGTCTTTCCCTTCTTTCGTATTTGTGAACACTAAAAATGTAGGAGCTTTATAAAGGGAGCTGCTGATCTCCTTGTGCGAGTTGGTACAAATAGAACCTATCTGCAGACACCAGACAAGTGAAGCGGTTCATCCTGTTCACCAAGTCTATAGGAATAAAATATATCTCACCTAGTAGATAGGACTTACGATAAGCAATAGGTCTGTTAAGATGATAGTGTATAGTGAAAAACCAACTAAAAATAATGGGATTTATGAAACATGATATCTGTTGGTTCTTCTTCTATTGCAACAGAAATAGCAGAACATAATATGTGCAAGTGTGATATATTTGCTCAACGGAGAGTAAGCATACTTGAAAGAGACTCAAGTCTCAGAGATCCTGATCCCAAGGTCTTTAAGAGTTTTTAAAAAAAGCCCAGAAAGGATTCTAGAAGAATTCTAGTCAGGTCATTTTTACAATAGGTCCATTTTGAATTGTAGAACCTTATATATTACTAACAACTTTCATAATAACTTTTTGAACTACTTTCATAACTTTCTACTAATGCATATAGTTTATTTATTTAGCATACCTTGTTCCTGTACTGCTGGAGAATTCCTGAAATAAAATAAAATAAATTAATAATATATAGAATTCATTTCCAAATATTTGCTTGAGAAAAAAATTAATTAATCAAATTGTTTTCCTAATATTTGTTTGAGAAAAGAATATATAATCACAATTTACATTTTTGCTCACTTATAACAATATTTAAATAACATCTAAACCTGCTTCACATTTGTTATAAACTTGTCTTAAGTTTAAATATTATAAGACGAAATCAAGTTTACATGATGGCACTCAAGGTGGGTATTTGTTTTTTTGTGAATTATTCTTTAACAGTAATTTTCTATTTTTTCAAGTTTTACACACTGGTTTGGATGATTAAACTTCACATTTTACAAAAATCTGAATGAAATTAGTAAAGCCAATTTTGAGAAATTACATCTTCTATAACAGCTACATGAACGATTTTTGGTTTTACCAATAACTCTCGAACCAGCATTATTTATGAGATGGTAAACGATATATTTTGTTTGAACACTTAATGGGTTGCATTTTAGCAAAATTTTATAAAAATCGTTAATCCTGTTGTATTTTTGTACTGGTGTCCAAAATTTTGAGTTATCAAAAAAAAGAAAACCAAGTTATGGCCAAAATATGTCCACATTCCAGATTTGACTAAAACCGGTCCATTCGTTTAGGCTTAGGCTCTTACACTTGCTCGTTTTTGCTTGATTCCCAAAACCACTTTTTCTAATGTAGAGCTCCTCAAAATGGATATCCTGTGATAAACTCAACACCAGTTTTGTAATTAATCACATAACTTTCACTACACTACATATGCAAGAAAGTTAAAAGAGACAGAAACTAATATTTTATTAAGTGTTAGGTTTCATAACAATTTTATAAACAATGTGTGATTATTGTAGTTTGATTAGTACAACATTGTATATCGTAAAATACTCTAAAAAGAACATTAAATAAAACGTTTTATTTTTGTTGTAAAATACTCCTTTACACCTTAAATGAAAAATATATTTGCAGAGTTTTGTTTTAAACTTTGACCGGCCAGAATTGTTATCATTTCCCCATTTTTCAATACACATCAATAACTTTAAAATCAATTATCGCCAAATATCCTAGGATTAGAATCAGACCAATAGTGACAATTATGACGACCAACTGTATAATGCAAGAAGAATACAAGTTAAAAAAGCAAATATTAAAAAAATTAAATTATATTAGTTCACTTATAAATTGTAGCCAAACTTCTCTTCATTCAGTTCTTATACTAGGTGTAATTTCCATGGATAGACTTTGTAATGTTTCGAAATTCATTTAAAACTAGCTTGCTTTACAGTAAAGCTGTTGTGTACTCAACATATTATGGTCAAGTATGGGCCAAAATCGCCTCATTTCTTATTGGGTTTTTACTTTTTATTAACAACAAATCCAGTCCGGTCTCCTGAAATTTCACCATTAATTCCAAAACAAACTTTGAATTAACATGCTTATCTACATGTTGTTGGTTTAATTGTGGCTGTACTAATAACATTGATTATTTCAATAAAAAAGTATTATCACTGCAACTCTCTGTACAATAAAAAAATAAATATTAAAAAAATTGCACAGATACACAAGTCATGATTTATCAAATAAATTAAAACGTTCAAAGAGTGAGGTCTAACATTGTTTCAAGTATTTTAGGTTAACCTCATGGGCAAAAGGAAAAGTAGTGATAAAACTGTTGTACTATCATCATGTAAACAATTTGTAAACAACAATATAAAATTTGAGTGTGAGAAGTTTTATCTTTAGTGCTGATAAGAAATGTTTTCCTAAAATCAATACTATACTAATCTTTATACAAAGGCATAGAACTCATTTATCTTTGAAATTTATAAACATCCAAACAATATATACACTCACCATCCTTAGAGAAGAATAAACATTTCATATGGAATCAATATGTTGTGTTTTTACATTCTCACATATTATAAACAGTTAACATATATAAAGACTGTCATGTCAAAAAAAAAAAAAAATACATCAAAATTATTGCAGGTGTGAAAAGCTGCACAAACTTTCTCACTTACTCATCCCCAAAACCAAAAAAAAAAAAACCAAATCTATTTGTCAACAAAAATGTCACTTCGGTAGTTAGTTGTCAGTAAAAAGTGTGAAAATGAACCATGAACGCCATCTCTAAAAAATATTGATATATTTAAATAGGGCAAAAAATTCGGTAGAGATGATTTTGAGAAATTACATCTTTCACAACAGTCCCAATAACTCAGAAACCAACATTTTTAAACATATGTTTTTACAGAGGAACCTATACGTTTTGTTTGGGTCCTTAGAAATCAACACTTGATCATAATCACTGGAGCTCATTTTAATAAAATCGCAATTTGTGGACTTTCTTATATGTAACTATCCCCAAATTTTAAGTTTTCAATAAATTAAGAAAAAAGTCTCAGAGATATGGCCAAAATATACCCACATACCAAATTTGATTAAATTTGGTCTACGGATTTGGGCTATAAAGCACTAACTAACCATACCAGACATCATTCCAAAACACACTTTTTTGGATTTGGGAAGACCTCAAATGGGTATATTTGAAAAAAAAAAAACTTCACATCAATGTTTTGAGCCATCAAATAATTTTCTCTATACTACGTATATATGTGAAGGTAAAAAGCAGGTAATTCTAAGATTAAGAAATAAGTTTCATTTTTGTATAGTATACAAATCACTGAATGTAATAACGATATAATAACTTTTTTTTTATCCGTGAAAATGTTTGTTTACGCTTCTGACGTGTTAGAAATATTAACTTTTGCAAGTCTATATATTTTTGAGACTATTATATAATATAATTAGATCAAAATTAAACCAGTATAAGAAAGATTGGGATGATTTCAACATCAGAGAAGCAAACTTTTTACAGTATCAACAACCACATCAGTTAAATGTTTACAGAATTTTAAATGTGAGTAATGGTGTACATTAGGGCTCAATTTTGTGGTCACTGCTTTTTATCATCTATATTATGACTTGCCCCTAAGAAATAGAGCAGTCAAAATTGATTTTTTTTTTTTTTTGCTGATACAACTGCAGTTAACAAATTCATGTAGAGAAAAATTAAAATTGGATCTGGAATGTGATACGATGGCATGGTTTAAAGTGAATGGTATTCTTTTGAATTCGGAAAAAAACTTCTCTGATTAGTTATCATTCCAATTATTAAAAAACAATCTGCTCAAAATAATAACAATTATCTACATAGTGTTAAGTACTTCAAGTAGTGTAAAATTTCTTGGAATTAAAATTGATAGTACACTTACATGGTGACAACATATTCTAGATGTGATTAGTAAATTAAGAAAGCCCATTTTATGATTATAACCATTAAAAGAGTTAGTGACACCAACACTACCATGATGGTGTATTATGTTTATGTGTATTTATTACTATATTATGCCATCATGTTTTGAGGATATTCTGTTAATGCTAACAAGGTTTTTGTTGTGCAGAAAAAATTGATAGAATTAATTTAATCTGAAGATTTATGAATCGTATAAACCCGTTTTAAATTGCACAGCATATTTCCACCTTATATACATTTTTGCTGAGCACATTTTGTTTTGTCAAATCAAATTTATCTGAATTTATGTATACACAACAAGATCACAAGTAACCGACCCAAGGTAAAGGCTTAATAAACTATCCTGCTCATAGAACAACTGCATTTTAGAATTCACTTTATTATAGTGGTATTAGACTATTTAATAAACTTCCTAAAGATATAAAAATACTGGAGTGTCGAAAGAAATATAAAAAGTCTCTTCTGTCTTACCTTATTGGTAATTGTTTTTATTCAGTCGATTAATTTATGCAGGACACTTAATGACATACTAAATATCCCTAATTTCCCTATATTTCTTAAGTTTGTATGATCCATAATTATTTTGAAGTGATAGGTTTGTTTTTTTAGCTGCAACTCAAAAAATGTTAAATCTGAAAATTATTAAATTGTAAAATTTTTTAAATTGTATTCTACAGACTTGTCACCTGGCATTGGAAATTGCTGTTTGTGACAAATAAGTAAATAATGCTTCCTTCACAAGTAATAAACTTCCGAATCCATAAGACCAGATTGGATTCGGAAGTTTAAAAAAGATTGGATTAAAAGTACATTTTAAGAACTTTAAAAAATGGCTAACACATTTTTTATTGTCAGTGTCTTCTACTCGGTGAGCCAATTCATTAGTCATGTATAACCGTCAATTTTTTTTTTTTTTTTTTTTTTTTTCAGGAAAAATCAAATTAAAAAGCTATTTCTGTTATTGGGGAAAATGTATTATCGGAGATCATTTATTGCCTTAATTTAAGAAATTAAATATAGTACCCCTACGTAGACTATATTTATGTAAATATTGTTTGAATAAATTTTAAACAGAAAACTAGACGGAGTGAAATGAAATATGAAAACAGTACATAAAGACCACCATTGTATATTACCAAAACCTAACATTTTCCAAAAAAGTAATCTGTATCAGTAACCTGAGTTTTTTAATAGTTTGCCAAATTATAAAAAATTACTTGATGGAGATAAACCCTTCATAATAGTTAAATAAGTGGCTATTTGAAATTAAAGAGGTTTTTAATTTTGTCATTTAGTGCTAGACATAAATAAAACAAACTGGTAAAATAACAATATTGTTTGTCGAAGATGAGTACTGTGCATTTATCATTAAGATATTTTTAATGACAAAAACGCAGATTTGCCTTTTTCTCTTCATATATATATTTTAAAATGATGGTAAACCTAAAACTGGTTTAACCAACGGTTACATAATTTCTTAAAGATTCTAAGTTTATTAGATTGCACAAAATGTAGATGGGAAAAATGTGTATATATATTTTTATAAATATGATTGTGAACAGTAATTATTAGAATATTATCTTCTTGTGGTAGACTAAGTAATCATACTTTCTGTGCATGATTGCTTTATGTCATTTAGTGCAAATCTCCATTTGAATTTGCAATGAAAAGGAAATAAATTCCATTCTATTTAAATAGTGTTAATTGTTTGAGAACAATTAGATATCAATTAAGACAGTCTATAATTATAACATTTTCATTCATGTTAGTTATCTATAATTCATATGATAATATTTTATGTACTGAGCTTATCTAATTTTGAACTTTGATCTCTCCACTGGTGTCTATACTTTCTGAATTTGGCAAACTAAGATACATTATACTTATGCAGTGGTCAGCATGATAGACTCCATCCTTTAAAGGCTTGAAACTAAAAAAAAAGTTTTCAGTATATTTCTTGGCCTATCCAAAAAAAAATTTATTACTATAGATAGATATAATTTTTAATGTGGATGAAATTAGTAAGTACTTTTTATGAAATTTATTAACTTGTTGATAAATTCAGACAAAACTGTTATGTGTTATAGTTTGAAACAAAAAGAACATCAGCTAACAACTACAATTATGTTGCGTTATGATGCATTAAAAAACTGTGAAACTCACTAATTTGTTAGGTCTGGTGATAGACAGTGATCTAAACAAGGAATAGATGCTGTGAATAAAAATTTGCTCTGGAATTTCTGTATTAAAAAACTTTAAATGTTACTAAACTAGATGAACACTTTTTATGTCCTATTATGAACTTATCAACACATACCTGAAATATAGAATAGTCATGTGGAGGTGACTTTTGAAGTCGAGAAATAGTCTTATTTTTAAAAATTAAAGAAGGATTTAGGGTTTTAAAAGGAATGACATCTTATAGAAATGCCTTTGACAATGTAAAATTATTAACTTTTCCCTAGCTTTATATTTTTGAGACCATTTTATATAATGAAGATTGTTATTATTGAACATCAAAGGAACAAACTATTATGATATCAACTTCATAGACTAAATGTTTACAGAAAACTTCCCTCACAGAATGGTGTAGCATTTATTAACAAACTTCCAGACCTCATAGACTTGAAAGTACATTTTAAGAAATTTAAAAAGAGCCTAAAAGAACTTTTATTGTCAGAATCCTTTGACTCAGTGTGCAAATTCAGTAGCCATGCTTAGTATTCATAAATCTTGATTTACTCACTCAATACAATGTAGTTTTAAAGTAGTTGGACATTTTAAAAGAATTTCTAGATAGTTTTACATTATCAATATTTTCATTATTATATTTTTTATAATTTTTGTATTGTTTGTTGTTTTTATTCTATTGTTTTATCTATGTTAGCTAATTTATTATACACTATTTTAAAATATACTTTTAATTAATGTCTTTATATTGATCAAGTTGAAATATGACTACGGACATAACAAATTGTAGTTTGTCCAAGACTAAACTAAACTTAATGCAGTTCTTTCTAAAACGGTCTTGTTTTAAACTCTTTGTTCTGTTTGAGATAAAGATGGAATCATCTAAAGTTTTGTAAATATAAAATTTAGCAACATTTTAAATATTTTCAAAGTTTATGTAGTCCCTTCTATTAAAAGCTTTATTTCATACAGATTTAATCAATATATTATTTTTTATCATTATCACGATTATCCTTTGACCTATAGTAAAAGTTTAAAATACCATTTGTTATCATTAAAAGAGCACAAATTTAGTTTTGTCCATTTTTTTGTAAACAAATTATTTTTAACATTCGTTTTGAAAACATCAACTAATAGGATCATTCATTTTCGCAGGACATTTAAATTCAAACATTTATTTGGAATTCCTGAGGGAATTGCCACTGCTATTACAAGATGTTCCATTAGCAACAAGGTACAGCATATACTTTCAATACTAGCCGCCACAATCACCGATCTAATGTCGTTAGAATTATTGCGTGTGGAGTTGGTTGAAAAGTAATGTGTACAAGAAAAAAGTTAATTGCTCGTATTACAGATGCCGCCACACAAAATCAAGAATAGCCGTGCAGGATTGAGGAGAGCAATGCTAACAATTTGAAGGCGAACTGCAAATATATTGAAGTAGAAGGACATATTTTCAAACATTTACTGTAAACCTTATTGAATTTAGCAATGGTTGTTATTTATTTTATCACTGTCAATTGAATGTTAAATTTATTTTGTTTGATAAAAAAATATTTTGTTTCTGGAGTAATTCTGGGTATTGTTGATAACTACAATGAAATACATGTTTCGTTTTTTGTCAATATCTCCGTTATGTGTTGAGTTACTGACAAAATAAAAATACCAGTATAATAACCATTAACCCTTAGCACGCGTATGACAGGATTTCACGTAACCCTCAACTTGACCAGTAACGCGTATGACGGGATATCTCGATTCAACACTATTCTGCAGGTATTTTTAATTTGTTTAAAGTCCAATAGAGTGCAGGGAAATGTCCTATTGGTATAACGTGACACTCCCACTACGGTATTTGTTCTCGATCACCTGCTGTTGGACTTTATTTGGTTGTTATAGCAACCAGGCGCCATTTTGTGTTCTGCCCCAGCGTGTGTAACGTGATTTCTCGTCTCAGTAAGCTACGGAGGTCAGTTGTAAAATGTTTTGTCAGCATTATCACTGCTGTAGCTGTTCATTGTTGATTTGTTTAGGCCGTATTATTTATATTTTAGGTTATAGTATACATTTTTATTTTGTGTAAAATAGGCTAGTTATAAAAATGGCAAACCCTGACGACCTTGGATTTGATCAATTTATCGATGAAATAATGAATGCATCTTTTTCAACTACAGAATACATTTTGAAATATAGACAGTTTCTATGGACACAGTATTATCGTCAAATATTGTTTGTGTGTTTATATGTATATTTAGTCTATATCAGTAATTTTTTTGATGTCCTGAATGTAGGTAATTATTATGAGCAGTAGAAAGATATTTTTGATACGATATGTTGATTTTTCTCAAAATCTTTTTTTAGTAAAATTTATTTGTTTGATGAAATTCAGGTTATTTTGAATTAAATAGTAGGCCTACTTTTATATAAAAAAAAATTAATATGATTTGTTTGTAAATATAAAAAAAATAAATAATCTGTTTCATAGGGCGGTCAAAAATGTGAAATTAAGTGTTTTTTCTTGTTTTAATCTGTAAAAAAAATTTTTTTAATAATTTTTAAGCCAATCTACATTTTTTTAACCAAATATATCTGTAAGAACCCAAAATCAAATAGAACTTTAAACAATTACAAAAAAAAAATTTTTCCTAATAGCACGTTATGAGTAAATAGCCTAAATTGTTATTCAGCGTGCTAAGGGTTAATAAAGTAATTTTTTTCTCTCGTGTAATTTTATTGTAAAGTTAGCGGTTTTTGAGATATTTGACATTAAAATTTTTAAACGGCCGCCATTTTGAATATTTTCAAAAGAACGTTGTGGTTTATAGTAGTGATAGGTACGTTACGCAACAAATAGGTATAAAAAGTTTGAGCTCAATATCTTTTTACTTTAAAAAATATTACGTATTTTGTAAAAAAAAAAAAAAAAAAAAAAAAAAAAAAAGCAGATAACTCGAAAACATAGCATTTCCTGACCTATGTTTATATGAACTTTTTCATTATTTTTACTAGTAGAATCAGCTCAGAAAGTGCTCGGAACCTTATGCGAATCATCCTGTATTTACAAATAGTCCATGCATATAAATTGGCTATACGTAGTTGAGCTCTTTCTATAAAACCGAACTGTACAATTTTGGAATTGGTCACTTGAGCTCATACTTTCAAAGTGTATGTGTTTTATCTTAATTTTGCCTTAAAACTTATTATCATACTTGAGTTATACTACCATTTTGTTATAAATTATGCCGCTTTTTAAATATGAGTGGAAAATGAAAAGCTCGTGAACATTATAAATGTGGAACTAAGCACACATATAAAAAACTGTACTCCATTGTAGTCAACAAATATCACCAATCATTCTATATAAAATAATAATTATCAAAATTGTACTTTAATAAAATTTGTTTTTAATACATTACATATATTGGCTAAGTCTCATGATAAATTGTTTTCATTTTTAAACCTAAATTACTAATTTAGTTGCCAGTTTGGATTTCTCTGTACAATAATGGGAAATTAATACAATAAAAATAGCTCTATATTTCTCCCCAAAAAAAGAAAAAATTATGGGAAGTTTCTTTCAAAAACTTCCTTTTTAAAAATCAATCAGTTCAGAGTTCTCTGGCAGTATATATTTTAAGCACTACTAAGATAATACCAAAATATGGACATTGATAATGCTCTGCCATTTTTCCGACTTCAAAATCTATTAACACTCCAGTGGTGCACCCCTCATCACGACACCAGTGGTCGTGTAAGGTAATTTCTTATCCCTCTTAGAATTCGTTGTTTATTTATTGTTTTTAAAATATTGTTTTATTATACTTTTTGAAAAGTTATAACAGCATACTAGGCCATATTTAATAAAATTATAGCTTTTATGTGCTAGGTTAAAATTGAATTTTAAACTTTTTGTATCTAATTTCAAATATTTACATTAAAGTTTTCGGACTCATAAATGACCAAACATAGGGTTACAATTTTAAAGTTAGAGGAAAACTTATTCAAAATAAGGACAGTATTTTACCTTAAAATAAAACAGAAACAACTTCTGATGTTATACTGTCTTAATTTATAACATCAATTACAAACAGTCTTCAGATGATTCTGGCACACACGGTATTAGCATTTGTCGAATGTTTTCCTTGTTTTTTGTCTGCTGTTCTTGGACAAATTACACATTGACTACCCGTTATATTTCATATCTGTGGCTGTACTTGTGGCTCCCCCTGTTCTTCAACGCTTAAGAAGAGTTTGTATCTGCTCTGTAGTTGTCTTGGTATTGTGTCGAGACTCATACGATGATGAACAGCAGGTTTCATCAACTCTATGGTCAAAGTTGTCAACTGTAGTTGTAAATATTCTTGACAATATTTAGTCGTTGTTATTTGGCTGAAAATTTTTTTTGACATTTATATCACAAACATTAGATGGGAAAAAAGGGTCAAAAGGTCTTCTGGAGTTTCTGCAGGTGTCATACTGGTGAGACATCTTATCCAGTATATCCACTCTAAACTTGGTTTCGTTATAATTAGTTATTATAACTGGTTTTCTCTCTTCGTTAGTGCTTGAGTCAATTTCACCGATTAGATGCATTGTAGAGAATGCAATTACAGCCTTATTTTGTTTTGGTACGTATGAAACCAACATTGCCTTCTCTTGGTGTCCAAAAAAGGTACTGTATTTTTTCTCTGTCTTTATTAGTCAAAAAGTTTGAAGGAACTTCATGCTTATTACCTCTCATAGTTCCTACAAGTCAGTTGTATTTCTTCAAGAAAAGCGACAACAAGAGGCAAAGAAACAAACCAATTATCCAATGTAATGTCTCTTTTTGAGCCAGACAATGGTTTATTCAGAAGTAACACTAAATCATGAGGTTTGTTACACATTTTGAATGGCCCTTCAAGCTAAACTCCAACATAAACCTCTAAATTACTTGTGTAAAAATTGAAGCTGATACAAGTACAAATACCTTTATCGCATATTTTGCAACTTTACTTGGGATATACTTTACTTGCTGGAATGAGCAGTTCTCCAGAAAAGCCACCAATACTTCATTAATTATCACAAAATCAGATGGGTTAAATTGTATTTTGAGAGTTTTACAAATATATCAAAAACTTCCCTTATCGTTGCCAGTTTTCAACATCAAAAATACACTCAAAAGACTTAATGTGTGTTTTGACATTTTTTCCATGACCTTTAGTTCCAGGTATATGAAATGTAGGTATACGATTATGAGACGCTGTCCGAGAAGTACGAGCCATGTTAGGTTCTACGTACCACCCTGTTCCCTTGTCCCTACCAATGAAAAACTCACGACTATCAATTTTAGGTAATACTGTTACTAGTTCTTCTTCTTGTTTCATAACGTTGGCATCAGTAATGTTATTTATTGGACTGTCCACTCTTACCTCGTCATTATCTTCAAAAACTTTATCATCTTCTTTTGGAAGATTTTCTTCAACGAAGCCTTCTTCTTGTTCATTGGGATCTTCCAGTCCCAAAACACTTTCACTGTCACTTTTAGTTTCACTCAACCACATAAGCAACTGTTCACGCTCACAGTCATACATTTTATTTACAATTTAGAATTATAACACACAAAACAATAGCTAAATTTAAAACTAGTGGGTAACGACCATACTGAAACGATTAGTCACATGAGGTAATATACTACCCCAAGTTCAGCAGACGTATTTTTAAACCGCCACAAACAAACAGCAGGTCAACTGAAACTACACTGACTGCTTCTAAGACAAAGGGAAAGAAGGTACTCAGGTGCTCAAGGTCAATATTTGTGCCAACTGTCCATGTCAGCAAAAACAAAACGTATAGGATAAAATATTACCCCGCACGACCACTGGAGTGTTAAAGTACATAAATCGGGAACTTGCTGTTTTTAGTCTTTCCATTTTTTGTTTCTTTAATTATTACAAATGGCCTAATAAAATCATATCGTTTATTCTTATCCTCTCTATAGTGAGAAAATAGAAAAATTTACTTAGATTTCTTAACCTTTGTATTTGATTTATATCTAAAACTAATGCCACAAACTTTAATTACATCTTTTAGGTTAAAAAAATATCAATAGAATAGTGTAATTTTAGGGTAATTTTTAGCCTCCTACCCACAAGTAGCCCAAATCCAAAATATTAAATAAATGAGGGATCAAGTAATATCCAAATTTAAGTAATTAAAAAAAAATTGATGAATAAAATTAAATAAATTTTTAAGATACAGTTAGAATAAAACACAGGTTTAACAAATATTATTGTATCCAGGAACATTTTATCAAGTTGTACAGGAAACCAGTTCATAATTGTGGTGTCTACATAGGAAATATATCATATCAATTCCTCTGTAAATAATATAGTCTCACAAGGAAATTTATAAAATGCAACTAACAAAGCATATTTAAAATATATATATTGTCATAAATGTCCTAGATTTTACTTCAAAACATATACGTGAAATAAATAAATCATTATGTCATAGATAAAAATATGTTGGGTTTTTCGTGAAAATCTCCAATTGATGTTCACTGTATATAAAAAAAAAAGTGGTTTCACTGAAAATACTAAATGAAAAATTCACTTTGTTTTATATACAGGATAGGGCTATGTTAGGAACAAAAACATTTAACATAAAAAAGGAATCCAGAACTAGACCTGATGGTAAAAATAATTAGGACTACAAACGTAATAAGGAAAACCACATGTCAATATAACAACACAAAAAATATAAACACCAAGTTGAACCGAGGATATAACAATCATCAATTGAGCAACCAGAGGGTTTTTTTCTAAGATAACAACCTTCGTCCCTCCAACACACAAAGTTAGATGCGAGGATATATACTAGTCAATTCAGCAAAGAGGGTTGTGTACTAACAAGGTAGTCACCAGAACTCTTGGTGTTTTTTTTTTCCTTCTAGATGAACAACCTTTGTTGCTCCAAACACCGTTGAGGTGAAGATGAACTGAGTTCACTGAACAAAAAAGGGTAGTTATAGAACTAGTAGTGGGTTTTTTTAGGTGTAAAAACCTTCGTCCTTCCAAATACAAAGTTGAGGTGAGGGTATACACTAATCAACTGAACAAAAAGGGTTGTGTAGCAACAGGTTAGTTACCAGACCTAGTGGGAGGTTCTTTTCTAGGTGAACAACCTTCGTCCCTCCAAACACCAAGTTGAAACGAGAAATGGTCAACTGAGAAAAAAGGATTATATGCCATAGTGTAGTTACCAAAACAGTGTATTTTTAGGAGGGGAGAGAAGGGCAGTAAACAACCGTTGTTTCTTCTTTCAAAAATTTAGAGCATGACCTTTGTAATTACTACTTATAAAAAATTACCTAAATAAATGTCAGTCTTGCTTCAAAATAAGATAAATATTCATTTTAAATTCAGAAAGCATTTATGGCCTGGCCATATTTCTATACTGGTTTGGTTGATAGAATTGTGTGTAAGTTTTATACATGAGGCTTCAATTATTTTTTTATTTATATAAGTTTGCCTCTTTTCAATTAAATTTATGATTTTCAGATCAAATATTTTCAACTTATCTACTAGGCCTAATGATGTTTTCTTTATGTATTCACTAATTCTTATATTTAGTTTGTGTCTTGCCCATTTCATTTAGTTCGCTCTCAACTGACTTTGACCTTGGTATTCAGGGGATACAATCTTACTCCTAGCTTGCTGATCTTTACCTCGGTATTGATATATTGTACTATACATAAAATCAGCTATTGTAGATATATTCAGGACTACTGACAGAAAAAAGTTTTTAAAACATTTATAACGTTACCATTTTTAATTTTCTCCAATGTTAAATTTTTAATAACAATCAAATTCAGCGAATAATAAAACTCAGCTTTTTGTAAATAATATTTGACTGGTAAAACACTTTGGATTTCGTTCAAGATTTTGTAAAATATGAATATTAATAACCTATATAAGTGTGTAAAAATTGTGAGAAAGAAAATTAGCATTCAAGAATTGGCAAAAGATAATAATGTACCTTGATAGCCAACATTTAAAACACAATAATTTCAACTAAACAACATTAAAATTTAGGGAGAGTTTTTGGTAAAAGCGAAGCTAACTTAGACTCTATTTTTATTTTTAAAGATGATACGAGAAATTTAAAGCAATGTTTTTATACTATTTCTTTATCTGGTAACAATGGCAGACTCAAATTTTTTTTTTTTTTTTTTTTAATATCTCAAATGCAATATGACAACACTGTCCTTATCACTCTGTGTTTTGTATTATTTCAGTCTTACCTTGAAATATGTTATCTCTACTGCTGATTGTTATCCCTTTTATGAATCAATTATTCTGTCTCTTTACACATCATTATCTATTTTTGGTAATTATTATTCACAGTAATTCAAATATTTGTATCGGTCCTAGATGATTGTAAGAACTATAATATTAGACTAATTATTAACAAAATAATTGGACAGTAATGAATGAAAATATTTTTAAATGACCATCTTTTAAAAATATTATAAAACTCCTATTAATATTAAAATATATTAGAAACACCTGTTAAGATTTTCTTAAATACTAAGCAGTATTTAAGTGGTTTGCATTTTCATAAATTGAAAATAAATTAAAACCATGAAGTTTTTATATAGTTGTCCTAACAATAACAAGTTTGTTTAAATAACAAGTTGATTTGGAAAGAAGAAAGAAAAGGAAAAAAAAGATAAAAATTCAGATATAAAAGTTCTTATATCGATAAACACAGCTTCCACAAAAGTCTCTCTGTCCATCACTTTGTAAAGCTTATAGCTCGAGAACAGCTGACCTGATTTTCATGCGTTATTTTCTTATGTATATGGACAACTTTCAGTCTTAATTTGATTGAAAGTGAGTAATTAGTTTCCAAGATAAAATAATATTTGTCTGCACGGATAATATAAAAACCAAAATTTTCCACATATTTTTTAATTACGCATTTTCCAAAAATTTTCAACAACATATATTTTGTTACTAATTAAGGAAATTCATATCCTCCTGTATATTTTTGACGTTTGAGCTAACAACATTCATTTTTACAAATTGTATTAAATAATTTAACTTCATGACCCCTCTGTAAATGAGGTTCTTCGCCTTTAATGCAACCGACAGCTCATGTTACACGAATTAAAACATCAGTTATACAACGCAAAGTCTGTCAACTTACTGCTTAAGAACAGCTAATCCAATTTTCATGTGATTTACATTCGTATGTAAGGTATGTTATCTGGTCAGGTTTTAATCTTTGTTTGTTTATAATGAGTTCAAACAATATACATTTTATCAATTTCGTAGTTGGTTAGGGTGTTATTATTAAATAATATTTAACATTGAAACCATTATTAAAATTGCTTCAGGTTTCAAAATTATAAGTGGTTTTAGTTTGAATACCGCTGTGGAACACGATTCTGGTTAGTATGGCTATATATTGCGTGATCAACGGAGGAATTCCAATTGTCTGAATATTTTTCACATTTTACAAAAAAAAAAGAAAGAAAAATGTTAGATTTTAATTCTATTGTCAATGGCTGCATCTGATGGGTGTGTTTACCTACTAATACCACTCGCATTTATACGTGGTTTAGGAATTTTTATTGTTTTTTTTTTTTTATCAAAGTTTATGGGGGAACCTTTATATAGTTGTATTTTGGTTTAGAAAGGTAAATGTAAAATGCCCTAGTAAATCACATACAGGGCCGGATTTCCCAATAGGCCCAGGCCTACGGGCGCAAGCTCCCAGGGGGCGCACGGCCAAGAGAGAAAAAAATATTTAAAAAAATATCTAGAAATAAAAATTAATAGCCATAACTTTTTACATATTTTTTTAATTGATTACAAAAAAAATCATTCTGATTTTGAAGTTCATTGGAACAAATAATTGAGCTCACTATTTAATACATAAAATTACTAAAAGTGTTTTAAGACGGCATTTTGTTAAGCCCAGAACTAAGTAAATTAATCAAAAAACTTGCAATGGTAAAATTGCATCGTGGAGTGGTGTTTACGCAATTAACATATAGGCATGTTTTTTAATAAAGGTTTTTGAGGAAATAACTTTAACCAGACTAGGGGGCGGAAAAAATTATTGGGCCTAAGGGCGCCAAAATGCTAAATCCTAATTTGTGAAATATAATTAGCCTAACTTCCATGCTGGCGAAGCCAGAAGCACAGATATTACAATTTCACACTGTATAAGAAAATAATTCTTATGATTTACTTATAAAATACTGAACATTAGTTATAATAGTAGCAACCTCAACATCATAGTTTCATTTTAAATGTGTATTTTTAATTTAATTTTATTAAATTGTACTCCTTTAACCACATTAAAAAAGAAATAAATATGCTACTCTGAATCGTGTAACAACAAAACATAAGTTTTATGTAAAAAAATGTGTACTTATAATTAATGATAACAATATAAAATAAAAACTTAACCTAATCATAGACAAAAACAAAATAAAAATCAATCCAAAACAAAATTGAAACTTCTAATTTTATTACTATAAAAAAAAGGAATGAACTAAATTATAACGGAGCACTTTTATCAATAGAGACAAACAAGCATTCAATTCAAACACACAATATAGGTAAACTATCATTCAAGCAAACCTACAACAGGTAAACTAAAATCAAAGCAAATATACAACATAGGTAAACAAGCATACAAAGCAAACACAGCATACATAACAAGCATTCAAAGTAAACATACAACATAGATATACAAGCATTCAAAGAAAACATACAACATAGGTAAACAAGTATTCAAAGCAAACACTAAAGAGGTAAACAACCATTCAAAGCAACATAATATAGGTAAACAACAATCAAAGCAAACACAACAAAGATAAACAAGCATTGAAAGCAAACACAACATTGGTAAACAAGCATTCAAAGCAAACACAATATATGTAAACAAACATTCAAAGCACACACAACATAGATAAACAAACATTTAAAGCACACACAATATATGTAAACAAACATTCAAAGCACACACAATATAGGTCAACAACAATCAAAGCAAACACAACATAGATAAACAAACATTTAAAGCAAACAACATAGGTAACCCGAGCATTCAAAACAAACATACAACATAGGTAAACAATCATTCTATAATTCCTGGTAATAACATTTCTATATACATTCTTACGTATTCTACGCAAAGGAAAAAATGTAACTATTAAAATACATTAATACATACAACCCATACATACTTACATATTATACATACAAACTATTTCATACATAGATGCACAAAAATAAATACATTAATAAAATTCACATATAACTCATAGAAGCATACAACTCCCTTCAAGCAAGTGTTTCATATATGTCATATAGTAGTATCTCATATAGTAGTATCTCAACTTCTATATAATTTATCTCTATAAAAATATGTTATAACTTTACAAAATCATGTTCAACAGACTTTCAATACTATCCCAAAAGCCAGTTTCATAATAATTTTAAATATTTGTTTACTTGTATGCTCCAAGATCTTTTATCTAATGATCTTGTAATGTATGATTTGTAATTGTTTAGGTTAAGTGTAAGTAATTTTTAAATATGTACATGTAGTGTCTTATTTATAAATTATTGTTGATATAAACTATTATTTATTTAAATTAGATATAAGTTGTTATTTGATAATATTATTTAGAATTGCTTTCATATATTTTAATTGTATTACACTTTGGTTTTATTGCTCTTTATTTCCCAATAAATTAAGCTACATGGAACAATGGTTTATTTAGCAATTTTTTTAATAATTTGTATCGCTTCTGTTATTTTTAACCGATTTGTTGTCAAAATGATTGGTTATGCAATTCATTATTTATTTATACTAAGCTTGAGTATTTTAATTGCTTCATTAAAGTGTTTAGTTGTTTTTAGCCTATTATCTTCTAACAAATGTATTTAATGATATTTATTGACTGTGTCATTGACTGTGTCATTGTCTGTACATTAGTCTTTAAAAAAATGTATTGTTTGAATTATATGGGTGTTTGAAAAGTCTGGAAACAGCTTAATATCTCAAAATGTACGAATCTTATGAACTAGAAATAAATACAGTTATTCACAGCCATAAAAGAACTTCTTTTTGGTGAGTTTGAATTTTTTCCCCACCATCTTGGATCAGCCATCTTGAAATGAACTTAATTTTTTTTAATGGAAAGGTAGTCATGTGATACATGATTTTAATGTAAAATTTGATGAAAAAAAAAGATGGTCAAATCCGTTTTTATGTTATCGTCAATGAAATGAGCGAAAACACAAACTTGTAGATTAAAACAATCAAAGAAAAACGCAACACATATTACTATATTTCTTTTACAACTTTAAAAATTCCCTTTAAAAACATGATTTAATAATACTAATTGTAATTAACACCCTAAACTTTGTTAATTAACATGATTAGAGCAATGAAATAACTTCGAAAAAAAAGCAACCTCAGACTGAAAATCAAGTTTGTAAGCCAACAGATAATAAAATGATTTATTTTTTTAAACAATTTATTGTAATTGAAAACAGGTATTAACAAAAAATTTAATGACTAAGAAGAAGAAAATAACTTATTAGAATCACTTTTAAACTAAATCAGCTCTAAGATACCAACAACTACTAAATATTCTACAATAAACGCCCTAAACGCTCACCATGATGTCAGGAGGTCGCAAAATTTTAAATAATACCTTACTGAACAAATTGATTGAATGTAGAAGAGAGATAGAACGGCAGCTCAGATCACCAGATCTGTCTACTCTAGACTACTTATTTTGGGGTTATCTCAAAAACAATGTCTACAAAACTAAACCGAGAAACAATGACAAGCTTAAAAGACATAACCAAAATAAGAAATGTAGTAAATGGATATTATGTTACATTGGCACACTGTCAAACAGTAAATGGAAAACAATTTGAGCATTTATTGTAGAATATTTAGTAGTTATTGGTATCTTACAGCTGATTTAGTTTCAAAGTAAGTTATTTTCTTCTTCTAATCATTTTATTTTTGTTAACTGTTTTGAAATTATAATAAATTATTTTAAAAAATAAATCATTTTATTTTCTGTTGGCTTGCAAACTTTTTTTGAGTCTGAGGTTGCTTATTTTGTCTATGTATTAACATTGCTCTAATCAATGTTAATTAACAAAGTTTAGGCCGTTAATTACAATTAGTATTTTTTAATCACATTTTAAAAGGAAACTTTTTAAGTTGTAAAATAATTATAGTAATATGCTTTGCGTTTTTTCTTTGACTATTTTGATCCACGATTCTGCATTTTCACTCATTTGACCGACGATAACTTAAAATCTGATTTAGATACAGTAGAACCCCTCTTAACCGGTCTAGTTGGGACTGACACCCGGGCCGGTTGCCCGTTTGGCCGGTTAATCCGAGGTTCCCGGGAAAAATCGGTTTTAGTTCAAAGAAAGCTTATTTAATCAGGTAACGCTAAGAATTATGCAATTAAGATGTTATTGCAACTCATTTTATTGTACATAAATGTATCGTATATATTATGTTATGTAATATTATACATCAAACATGAAAAAATTAAACACTACAAACTGTTTTAAACATTGTAAAAACTTACATAATACAAACACACATCACTGTTTGAAAAATTGGTAATTTTGTTTGTTTTTTAGTTTATAAGGTTTTCGAAAGCCTTAAATTCTCACTAGCACCTGATTCATTTGGTGACATTTTTTCACCACATATGTGAGCGAAACGAATCCCGTGACGCTTTTTCCAACAATCAAGCCATCCCTGGCTAGCAGAGAATGCTGGTGCATGTTCGATTTTACCGTGAATTACCAGTGCTTTTTCAATCAAAATTGGACCACTCCGGCGTTCTTGGACAACCACATCCAAAGAGCTTCGTCGACGATGTCACAAACTGGTTTTTTGTTAGTGAACCGAATTGCAAGAACTTTTTCCGACTCAATTTTTGAAAAATTGATTGTCTATTTCGTCGCCAATCGTTGATGGTACATTTTCCCACGTTAAACTCGTCACAAAGCTTTTTTACAGATTCCCCTCTGTTAAGTCTTTTTAACACATTTAACCGCGTCTCAAACGAAACCAACACACGCTTCTGTTTTCGTAACTCGCTCATTTTTATTTATATACGTAGATCATAACCAGTCAAAAACAAGAAGAAAACTGAAAAGAAATGTTATATTTTCCATAACGTATGTACTAATTGATTCGTAGAAAAAAAGCGGCCCATCAAACGTTTTTGTCGGTATATGTCTGCTATACCGACGGGTGCCAATGCCGTGGTGTTTTTACGCCGCCGACAACGGGATACCGCTATCGACAAAGTCGTTTGACTTGCCGCCGCTTTGGTGTTTCAATAATTACAATTTATTTTCGGAAACTCTCATCGAACTAGTACACTACGAAATAGGCCAGTTAATCCGAGGACCGGTTGATCCGAGGCCGGTTAACAGAGGTTATACTGTATTCAAAAACGGATTTGACCATCGTTTTATCATCAAAATTTACATTAAAATCATGTATCACATCACTACCTTCCCATTTAAAAAATTAATATGGCAGACAAAGATTTCAAACTCACCGTAAAGTGATTCTTTTATGGCTATGAATAACTACATTTATTTCTCATAAGACTCATACATTTTAAAATATTAATCCTTTTCCAGACTTTTCATACACTCTGTATAGCTCATAATCAGGTCATTTTTATGTTTTAATATTTCTAACTAATGTCACTATTTCGACATGATGAGTTTGTCATATTATATTTACAATATAAATGAATTAAAAATATCAAAAAAATACCCATAAAACAATGCTCTGAAAGATTAGTCACAAATAATAAAAACAGGTAAAGAAATCAGCTGAAAGAAAACAATGACTTGTCGTTATACAGGTCTATCAACCCAGGAAACTAAATTTCTTGTATTTTGTATTACATATGAAAGCTTGATTTGTTAACTAATGAACAATACCAAAACTACCCAAATTGGATGAAAACTAAGGAAATTGGACAAATTGAACAACAAAGTAAATTGACAGTTAGGGAAGGGGTTTGACCACCTAAAAATAGATGGCTGGTAGTTGTGGGGTTAATAATGTTTCCTCAATGTTGGTATCAATAAGTGCAAACATAAAAAAAGTAATTATAGATTAACTACCTGACATTTTCAGTCAACAAAAACCCAAAAATTAAAGTTATGCTGAACACCTTATTAATCACACTTTCACGGACATCAATACCAATAAGGATATTTTACACAAATGTAAAAAAGGACGTTAAATGAGTTCCTTGGAAGAGTTCGAAATTTACAAAGCTACAATAATACAACTTTATATTTTATAAAATCTTCACGTTGGTATGCCAAATTTAATAATAAAGAAATGTCTATTTAATATAAACTTTACCCTTTTTTTCTATCTGGTAAAACAATTTTAAAAAAATAAAAAACAAACAATTATTTAAATAAATCTGTGTTCTTTAATGGCAAACAAATAGATATTCAATATTAAGGAATGTCTTTTTGATATGAATATTTTTACAAATTGTTACAGAATAAATAGATTGCTCAGAATTGTTCATTTGCTTTTATAAGCACTTTATCTCGGGGTTTGGATTGGTGCCGTCTTTTCCCAAGCTTAATAGTATTAACACAAAAAAAACATATAGATATCTAGTTTTAGAAACAAAAGGGAAATCAAATAATAATAAAAAGTCAATTGATGGAGTGTAATATGGGTGAATGAAAATACATATCGGAAACACTGGATTAATAGTTCAGGCTACAATCATTTATTTGTGCAGGTAACAATGTTCAAAAATATCAAGTTTGTTATAGTCTGTGTTTTCACTATTAGTATAAAGGGATTCACAACTTAGCCTAGTAGTAATTGGAAAGATCTCACCATAGGTTAATGTTTCTTTTTTTTTTTATAGTATTACTTGGTTTTTAGTTAGATAAAACTTTTTGGATTCTTCTTCACATTGTTTGGTATAGCTTCAATGGTTAATTTCGGTATAATTATTCAATTTCTTTACTTATATATCACAGACCAAAGGGGCAACTGATTACTCTGACAACTCTCACAAGAATGAAAAATTATTAAATGTTGTTACACTCCCGGAAATTTCATGCACTTGCCTATTAGATATTGCACTTTGGAGTAGTGGTGTTTGTGTGTGTGTGTATTGGGGAATTAGTTCAAATTTTGGTCTCTTGTATGGATGATTAGTATTAATTTTATAGTGGGAAATAGTTAAATTAATTAAAATACTTAAATAACTCCATATTACTGGTAATTAATTTTATATCTAATTTTTGATTTTCAGAACTTAAAGAAATTAACAAATATGTATTCATATTTTGGTGAAAACTCGTGGACCAATCACAGACGAGTTCTCCCGTAGTAGGCGTGATTACCAGATATAAGATGTCTTCCGTGATACATTTTAAATACGTTTTGAGTTGTTTTCCGGTTGTCCTGTTTTAACGGTATGATTTTGATAATTTTGTCAAAGACTTTTTAGAAGTAAAAATATCCGTTCTTTCTATAGGCTTTATCAGTTTTTATCCGGAGTTCTTAGTTCTCATGTAAATTGCATTTCTTTGTGGTTCCCGCTTTGATATTGATGTTGGTTGGGCAAAGATGTTGACTTTTAAATATAGATATTTAATGAATAGTTCATTTTTGAGCGAAAGTAGTAATTTTCCTGGAAGGATGTATGAATTTTAAGTGATTTTGATATGAGAAGTGTATGTCGAAAATATCAGGAAGTAATTTTAATTAGTTCAATTCTGATTTGAAATCGGATTATTTAACGTGTTTGCACCTTTTCTAGGAGTTCGCATATTTCTCGCTAGGCGTCGTTAGGTTACAAGTTTAGTCTTGAGATCATATTTCTTCTTCTGATTATTTTAATAGAATTATATTTATGTATTAAATTTTATAATGTATTTTGAATTGTTACAAAGCTTTTAAACAAGAACCTGACCACATATTAAACGGAAAACTTTCGTTTCAATCCAATATTTTATATGACAGTGTATTCAGTGTAAACATGTTTTTGTGTGTGTTATGTTTTAAATAACAACGACCTCCAAACAGAGAGATTTAGTTGCATAACACTCCTTCATATGGATCTGATGATGGACTCAAGAAGCCTGAAATTGCAGTAATCCTGAGATAAGTAACAGTGGATAAGTGAGAAATACCAGTAAAGGGTAATACAAAATTATTCAATTAAATGTATATAATGATAATAACATGAACTAAAATATAATTTAAATCTATGTCGTATATTTAAACAGGTGAAATAGGTAATGCATATGAATACAAATCAGATTTATTATTTGTATGAACATTTAATAGCCAAACAGTTGGCTATTAAAAATTAATAGGAAATAGTTCTCAGATACAAATTAAACAAAATTAGTTATCAGATTCGAATTAAATAAAACTATATAACCATTTTTATTTCCTAGATGAGTGATTGGGCAGATGAAAATATGAAATAATTTTTTATGTTTTAAAATAGTTGTTTGTCTTTGGATTAAAAATTTTATTAGTTCATTAAGAGCTTAAGATAAGGTCCTTGTCCATAGGATGTATCACGATTCACAAGATTTTGATTATAAAGTCAACATGAAATACTTCACTCACCAATTGGTTTCTTCTTTCTATAATTACCATATACTTAAGTCTTTTCTTCTTTACTTTAAATCTCAGATTATTTATTCATGAATACAATAATATATTTTGAAATCTATTGAGCACATAAATTATGTTAAACTGTCTTTAATGGTGTCCTGAGCCCAAGTCATTGTTAATTTGTTGTGGCTCCTCTGCCGGATTAAGTCTTACTTCTTCTTTTCTTATTTAAATTGACTTTTAACTTCACTGAATTTTACTTTCTTACTTATTAGATTACTGAAATTGCTTATGTTGTGAAATGGGCTATGTAATGGATTTCTTTGATCATGACTGTTTTGTCTGAGGTCAGGGATTGAAATTTATGGTATAGCCCTGATGACTTTCATATGTTTATTTACATAGATGAAATTGAATATCGTTATAAAACATTTTCCCTTTTTAAAATTTTTTAATTAAATATAATGAAAGAGAATGGGAATAAAGCTCAAATTTCTAACTTAATATATTTAGATAAGCAGAGTATTAATCTCGGGTCTGGATGTTGTGCCGGGTTTTGGTATTAAGATTGTTGTTATAGTCTATATTATATGAAAGTTCGTTATAAAAAAAAAAGTTTTCATATATAACATAGTCTTAATCTATTTCACTGTTACTAGTAGTAACATTGAATATAGTCTTATTAAATTTATATCCCCAATTATGGTTTCAATTCAATTCAGAGTATATCTTTATCATTTATCGCTCTGCTATGGATTATCGTCTTTGTTTATATAGTTTCAAGTTATAAAAATTCTTGAATGATCTCTGTTATTTCCACAAATTATATTTTTATTTGACTATAGCTTCTAAGAGTATGTAGTTAATGGTTTGAGATATTTCACACCAATACCAATATTTTTAAATTGTTGATATTTTGCTTTCTTGATTCCTCTAGCCTTGGATCATCAACTTTAGTTACACTATCACTTTTATTTTCTGATCACATATATATAAAATCGCAGTAGTTGTAAAATTTCACGCAATGATTCTTATTTCAAATTAATACATTTACTAAACATAATTTTTTTTTAAATAATAACTAGTTTTTAGAGTTTGTTTAGATTAGCATGAATTGTGGATGATAGGTATGAAAATTGTTTATGGCGACCATAATGATCAAGTAGCTAAGGGTTTTGTTATTTCTAACATCATGATATGTTTTTCTTTAAGCCTATAGCCTTCTAGCTATATTCAGTTTATTGATATTTTGCATTGTTTTTTTTTCTTTTCTAATTCTGATGGTTCGTTTTCTTAGTGGTTATATTTTTTTTTTGTGCTTATTTTTTATCAAGTGTATTTCGAATTCTTTCTTTAATTTTCCTCGTGAATTTAGGTTAGGATACCCATTGGATTTGTTACAAACTATTCAATCTTACATAAATTGGAATACATTTTAATTTTCTTACACATTTAGCTCAGAATCGACTCGCAATGAGAATAATAAAGCGAGTACATAGTATAAATTTACACAACACATATATTTTCATTTAGAACAGGTTAGGTTAATTTAGTTTTATTTATAAATTAAAATTATAATTACATGAAATACCATTTAACAAAATATTCTTATTGTAAACAAATCTAAACAAGCAATAATATTTGGTGCAGACATGCATCAGTTTGATTTTATGTTGGTAAATTTTGACAACATTAACACACCAAAATGTCCATGTAAACAATGACTTGAAATGTCACAATTAATTGTTATAAAAAAACTTGTTAAAATATTTTAGAAAATACAGAAAGAAACAGATAATGTACGAAATATTTAACAGTACGATTACGTTTATGTTTAACATCAGCTGTTTCTGGCTTTGGCAGAAGTCGTTTCCTTATCTATTTTTTTCATTCTGATAATTTTGTAAAAAATTAATAATTGAGGTTGATAACCTACACAGCACATAGACATTTAAGTAAGATCTAATTAAGACCTATTAAAAATAATTATTGAAATTTTAAAAATCTGAACAAGAAATTCAAAACGTTAAATGAACTCTCTGTCTGCATGATACGAAACAAACTATTATGGGTTTACATAAAGGTAACTTGTAATTTTCGATTTTGTTTTATAATGGGGAAAAAAAAAATTCATTGTGGAGGTAACTTTTTTCCCACTGAAAAATTACAATTTACAATCGACTGGTTTATAGGTTATACATAATGGCTAATGTTTACATTCACATCTCATATGTTACTCAAAATTTCAATGTTTATATCACTTGTATCAAACTTGTAATACTGTCAATCTTTCATATTAATGGCATTAACTTCAATAAACGTACGAAATGTTTGGCCAGCTGGTTATATATATATAGCCACAAGTTTAGAGGTTATACATAATGGCTAATATTCACATTCACGTCTCATATTTGTTACTCAGAATTTCAATGTTTATACCTGAGATCACAGATCATGTGATATGCTGTTGATCTTTCATATTATTGACATTAACTTCAATAAATGTATGAAAGGTTTGACCAAGTGGTTAATATACAGCACTATATTATAGCAAGCAAATTATTAGCTCGGTGGTTTTATATAAATACATATAGAGCCATCTGGCCAAACTTGTTGTGCATATAAACAGCGACCTATCATAGTCATTGTATGATGTGCACGTGTCAAAACATACACTCATTAATATCATGTCTTACCATTATGTGTAACCTATAAAACCATTGATTGTAAATTTTTCAATGAAAAAGAGTGACCTCCGCACTGAAAACATTATTTATTCATAGGAAGTAAGGTATGTAGTAGACGATAAAAAAAACCCGAAAATTACAATTACCTTTAAGTAAACTATTACCCTATTTTGATATACAGTTATTATGAATCCTAAAACACTAAAGTAAAATAGCCTGCCATCAATTGAAAGGATAGTCATAATAAACCTTTAAAGAGTTTCAAAACTAGACTTCTCTTGGGAGAGAAACACAGCCGATAACCCTCCAAAACCTGTAAACTCTAATGTTATAACTAAAAGATGGAGCCAAACAGTTGTTTCATTTGTTATTACCAGTCTAATATAAGTAATTACAAGACTGATTATCCTATAATTATAATGTTATAACTTTTTAGATTTATTTATATATAGGCTACTACAAATGATTGCTATTGAAGAAACGACTGTTGTCAAATGAATGTTGTTTATGCCATATTTAATAAATCAGTTAATACAGGCTAGTTAATATTTTTAAAGATGATAGCAGGTCTGTTTATTTTTCAGCAAAGTATGATTCGCTATACAACTGTGGCAATATCATGCTAAGCATTTCATACTACATTATTATTAACACATTACAAATGAGTTTAAACATTTAACAATTCAAATCATGTGAATATACCTACATATGAATAACTATATACGCAATCTGATATCTAGTGTCACTGTGTATTTAACTTTTACTTCAGAATTTTTACATATTAGGATATATAACTTGACCCACAATTATAATCTACATAGCACAGACTTATGCTAATATATGATTTACTTTATTTATTCTACTTTATATATAATACTAAAAAATAATAACAAAAATAGAAAGGTAGCCTAATTTTGTTACTACAAAAGGAAAAGTCCTCCATTTATGAAAGGACTTCTATTTCAACAGCAGGATTAAAAACTATTATTTTTTGTTTCATTATAAAAATATAAACATAGACTAGGGCCTACAAAATATTAAGTATTAAATTATTTACAACATCACAAATATTTGAAACTTTGCAGTTATGGAAAAACCTGTCAACTATATTGTAGCTTTCACATGTCTATACCTGGCATTTTCATTAACAAGTTAGCTCAAACATGTTTATTTCTGACTTGAAATAAATAGGGGAGGATAATATAACAGCTTAAATATAAGATTTACAAAACGATTCAAACTAATTTATAACTCCTAAGAGTAAATGTTCACATTTATGACAACAAAATATGGTGTTATAAATTTGTATTGTCTGTTCTATATATTAGGCTAACTAACCCCAGTTACCCCCTGGACATACCTTGTGCATGGAGACTGGGATGGTATCCACCAAATACCTGACATCATTGCTGCCTTGTATGAAAGCTGAAAATAATAATATCCAGAAAATTAAATGCATTCTGTAAACAGTCATATTAATAATACTGTCACTTTTATCGTATATTTGATATCATCCCGCCATAACTTGGCAAGTCAGCATGGAAAAGGACAAGACGTCCTTCATTCAATAGGAACCAAACCATAACACTTCATTTTAAATTTAGGAGTAAATAAAACAATATATTAGGAATTATAACATACCATTGTTATTAGAATTTGATGACATTTGTGATTTAACGGCGACATCTAATAAAGTTAAAATGAACAAATAACACGAAACTGAACTTAAAGACATTTTCACTTTCATATTTCGTCTTTCAGCCATCTGTGATTCTGTGTTCTCCTTTTTTTCAGCTGCAGTAACTATGTCGATTTTACTTTTAAAACATTACAACTATCGATTACTATCGAACGATAGTTTTATATAGTTTTCGATATTTCTGTACCGTAATAAGATTACCGTTTGGTATTATCATTATACATGTCGTTTAAAGAGCTATGTAAGATTAAGTCAGAACATAACTTCGTATTTGAAAAAATAAACACTACAGAACACAGGGGCGGATCTAGACTAAAGTTTTGGGGGGGGGTCATACTTCACTATGACTATTTTCTTACATCGAACTACCGGGGGGTCCGGGGTGCCCTCTCCCGGAAAATTTTTGGTATTTTTACGTCTGGAAATCACATTTTACACTATTTTATCACAAAAAAAAAATTAAAAATTAAACAGTATTGTTTTTCTATAGAAACGCTATTTATCTTAAGGTAAACGATAATTTTTGTGTGCTGAATCAATGTGAAATAGGAAAATGTTAGTGTTATATGGATTTTTAATTTTTTAATGTTCATTTTTTTGAATATTTAAAACTATTTTTTCGTGTACATAATATAGTAAGAAATGCATACATTTGAGATAGTGCCAGAGTACAAGCATTGTCAAACATTATAGTATCATAGATCATATATCATAGAATTACAGATCATACACAGCTTGTGGTATGTAGGAGAACTATAGTGCGAGAGATATGGAGAATGCCCTCTCCACTACCTCCAAATTAATTTGTAATATTTGATATCGGCTTATTATGTAAACAATAGTAAATAAATCTAGAAATCGTTAGTAGTCAACTTTAACACAGTGATTAAAATCGTACATAATAAAAACAAACATCGGCAAGTTAGAGTAACGTGATAAATCTATGACGCAGTTGACTTCGGGAGGACGAGTGACGAGTGTAGAGCCGTTGTGCGCATCCCGCAAAGCTGACGCGCTGACGGACGCCGCAACTAAATATGCAGCCTTTCGCTCCAACTGCCATATCACACTCTGCACTTTGTGCAGTTACAACGTTCTGTATATATTCGTGTTCAGTATAAAATTTCCTTTAAAACACTATGTCTTTGAATTTTGAAAGCCCAATTATAAAGCTTCTGCTTAGCTTTCTAATAACCCATTCTTTTTACTATACATCTAACTAAAGGAGCCTCTATGACCTCATGTTTTTTTAAAAACGCAACTAATCTGAACTAGCCATTTTGTAGAGAAGGAAATTCCAAAAATATTTTGTTTGAAGAGTTTCTAACTACAGTGTTTGGTTTATTCAGTATAAGCGTTAGTATATGAATCAACATAATCCGCTGCCTGGACTTGGACCTATGCCTGGTAAGCGTTTCGTTCCATCACTTTTGGTTTTCTTTAATCACTGATATGCATGAAATAACAATATAAATACATTTATTAAGTTAGTAAATACCTAGTTTTAACTTTAGTTATTGGGAAATATCTATATCAAACAAAAAATTAACCCAGCCTTTCACGATTCGTGAAACATACACAGGCATAAATATGTCTTATAAGGTGTTTAATTTCAATTATTTAAAAAAATTAAATTTAAACATTTTTAAAAAAAATTCACTTTTACATTATTTTCTTTACGGTTATTTTAAAAAAGATTCACTTTTACATTATTTTCTTTACGGTTACAGTACATCTCTTGACAATTTTGCTTTCTGACGGTTTAGCTTCGTCTGAACTACTTTCATCGTCCGATCGCGATTTGTACTCCGCTACTCTTTTTAGTCCTTTTTCAAGTATAGTCAATTTACTACTCATATAATCTTCTACAACTACATTCTCCAACGTCAAGGGATGGATATTCCCCAAGGTCAGTATCGGTGGCCGGTGTGAGTGCGCACATCGCCCTACTCCCGACGACTTATTATTATTGTGTGGACAATGACAGCTCAGCTCACCAGCCGATTCCGTTTTGTCTCGTCTTGGAGCCGCCTTTCCGTTATTGATATTATGTACGGTAGCCTTGTTCGGCTGACAAATTAATGTTTTTAATCATTTATGGTTTTGAGTTTATTCCAGAAGTTGGTTTTAATGTTTAAAAAAAAAACGTATGCTCGACCCGTTTGGGGGAGGTCATGACCCCCGTGACCCCCCCCTTGTATCCGCGCCTGACAGAACATTGCACTTACTTTCTAAAAAAACAAATATGTAAAATATATTCTACGTAATCCAAAGTATTTACGATTATTATTTCAACATTTTAACTTTTATCGGGTTATAAATTGATATAGACAATTGACGTTGTTCCAAAAAGTTACAGCGAAAAAAAATGACAACTTATGAGTATAATTTAAAAAATACTAAAATTAACCAACAAAGGTCAGGATTCTTTTTGCTATTTACCTTTTAATTTACTAGTGAACTGAATTTGTAAAAGTCTATTGATAACTCTGTCGTTATAATTATGCAGAAGATGAAAAAATTGCTACCTAACTTACCTCTTAGTTTATTTCATTTTAATATAGGTATCAACTCTACAATAGTTTATAAATAAAATATTTAAATTTAACTGTATATTACTTTATCAACATTTTAAACTTCAAATATAGTAATTAGACAAACTAATAAGTAAATCATGAATCCAAAATAATGTGTACTTTAAGATAAAAACTAAACAAAATCCAACCACAGCAAAAAGCTATTATTACATCATGACAAGCCAACTTGAAACACAAGAAAAATATATTAGCAAAGCCTGTTCGTAAATGCCAATAAAGCCTTTCAATACATAGAATACCCCCCCCCAAACAACTATAAAAACTATATGATATTATTTGTAGTTCCCGCCAAGGAATCTAATACATTAGTGTGAGGTGAACTTTTTTTTTTATAATATACCCTATTCTGTACTTCCTGTGATTTTTCCCTCGCAAAAGTCATTATGAATTGACCGGACGTCTCATTTTAATAATGTTAAAAAAATAGATTACAAAATACAATGGAATGTAAAAAAATAATATTTTCAAAAAGATTTTTATTTGCTAATATGATTATATAAATACTCATTTTAATATGATTAAAATACTCCCTGATATTGACTACGACAACATATGTTATATTATTTAGTATTATTATGTTCCATAAAATGTATTTAAAATTTCTTTGTAAAAATTGTTTATAAGCTTTATTTTATTATATATATATATATCGTTCATTTTAGACACACACTCACACACACATATATATGTGATTATTTTTATGACTCGTTGTTGTAAACACATGTGTTTAATTGAGACGCAATATTACAAATTTAGTTCAATAATTTATACCAACGATAAGTTGGCTGCCTGCAAAAAGAGTCATAATCGCTTGTAGTTCTGTTCACCATCTTTCTTCTTAACATCTAGCGGCAAAAAGGTAAGGGTAACAAAGAAACTATATAATATTCTAAGAAAGTAATATTTTATTTAGTATATAAGGTCACTGTTATAGTTGTCATTTAATTTACAACTTCGGTAATGTTTATAAAGTTAAAATATTCTTTAATATTACAAATGACTGATCGTGATTAAAATTTTGACAAAACTCCCCATGTGCTGGTTTGGATAAATATATCCAAATCCTTGGAACAATTTTGTTTCAAATTAATTATATTACTTCTCAAATACCAGTTTAAAAAAAGCTTTATTTTATTAACGATACAGTGATATGTAATTAAAATTGTTGTTAGAGATTTAATATGTTTGTACTCTTCAAGGTTGTAGCATTAGGCTATAGATTTTTTAAATAACTGCAGTTTTAGAGTTAGTTAGAATATACTAATAGATATTTGGTAACAAGTTATTTGTATTATTGATAATCTAATGAAAATATTAAAATTAAAGTAATTAGGCCTTGCACAATACTTGATGATATATGAGATAGGTACTTTGAGTGTTACACTAACATTTTTGGGTGGTAATTATGCAATCTACCTTGCCTCGAAATTTAGTTAAGAAAATCACTGAAATCGTTTACTACCTACCTTATTTTGAAAAATTGAGATCGTAATAGGTGTTGCAAGACATTTTTGAAGTAGTGAAATATAATAATTTTTAGTAGAAAGTTAGGTATATATATACATAATGACCTTCCTAGATCTGTAGTTCTTTAACTAGGTCTGGTTAGGTAACCATATAGTAGTTCAAACTTATTACACGACATGGTAAATGTTTAGTTTAAGGTGGCGCCTTATTTTCCTGGTTTTATTTTTTTACCGTCTACTACATACCTTACTTCATAAGAATAAATCATGTTTTCCTTGTGCCAATCACTATTTTTCACTAAAAAATCACAGTTTAAAACTATAAAATTGAGGGGTTTATAGGTTACACATAGTGCCAAGATATAATAGGAATAAGAATATCATATGGTTTGACGCATGCACAATACACAATGACAGCTAGATCGCTATTAACCTGGCTAAATCTTTTGTATTACAATAACACACACACATATATATATATATATATATATATATATATCTAAACAATAAGATCCAAAAATTCAAACTAGCTCTACGTTTGTAGCATCAAAAAATTGAAACAACAATACACTCTACTATATTTATTATTCTCCAATATTTAAAATTTAATTTGAGAAATGAAATATAACAACAATCCATTTAACCATTTAAGATTTTTAATGACCTTTTGTTATAACGTCAAAACATTATTACAATATACTTTAAGATGATTAATTATAATGAATAAAATTGTTCATTTATTTATCAGAAAGAGAAAAAAATCAAATTATATTGGTATGAATTAATGTCTATTATAGTCTTTTCTTTAAGTAACAAAAAAATTTCACTCAACTCGGGTGGGGTTAGGTGCTGACTTTTTTCCAATCTTTTAAAAAAAATATATGGACGTTAATTATAAAATAAAAGATTAAATTAAGTTCAATATTTACACATATATGAACGAATAACTATGACCAAAAAATGTATGAATGAAATGATATAGTTCTATATCTGTCCACCAATTATATATACATTATACACTGGTGAAAGTTTACTATAATGAATATTTGCTCCGAATCTAGGCTATTGGCTTGATCTCACCATATTAGAAAGTTTCCCTCATATTCAACTGTTTCTTGTTTCCCTCTTCACAATCGTTAATCGAACATCTTTATACTAGACAACTACCGCACTATTTCACTTTAACAATTCCTCTAAACTTGGATAAAACATAATATACATTTGCTCAGAACGAAAACTGGATTCACACATTTGCTCTAATAATTAATATTTTTTGCCAAAATCGAATAAACCGCCATCTAAGTCACTCCCCACTTTCACAATGATCTCTATGTATGAATGAGTTGATGATATTCATAATTTTTATTTATTTATTTTTGTACGAATTTATGATTTAATTTTGAATAGCCTAGTAAGTTTCTTTATTCCAAATATTAAATTGTATATACATTAAACAAATAACTTCTATATTTTAAAATCTTAATACTAATCTCTATATGTATATATATTTCTTTTTAAATTTAAATTTGACGGGATCGATAGACGATTCAGGTCTTACGTGTTATTGCGCCAATCAGAGCGTTAGTTTCGAAGATGGGCGTGTTCCTTCAATGACATAATTTCAGTGTTCGCTATTTCCTCACACATCACTTTGATGTAATCAATTTTATAAAATTCTTGTAGACATTTCGAATTGTTACAGTATGTTTATTGAAGTTAATAATTTGCTTACTTTGCGATAAAATTATATATCACGACAGGTTTGGCCAGGTAGCTATATATATGTATGTATATATAAACACCTACCCAAACCTTATAGGCCCTATATATAATCACCTTGGCCAAACCTTTCGTAAGTTTATTAAAGTTAATAATTTGAAATTAGATCATGGATAAAATCTGTGATCACAGCTATTATAGATTGAAATATCTATAATAACATGAGACGTAAAAGTGAACATTTGTCATTATGTCTAACTTATAAAAACGCTAGATTTGATAATTTTTGTATGTGATTTTTCAGTGAAAAATAGTGATCGGCACAAGGAAAACATTATTTTTTCTTATGAAGTAAGGTATGTAGTAGACAATAAAAAAATAAAATACTAAAAATACATCGCCACCTTAGAGTAAACATTTACCCACGTAAAAATGGGACTGTTTTTATATTCTTATGAAAAAAAAATTGAAGAGATAACATCATAAACAAAACAGGACTTACTAGCCACACCTAGTACATACATAAACATATTTTTTGTTTCATCCTAACACACCTATAAGTACAAAAAATCGATTGTTTTGATTTTCATCCCCAGAATTACCCCACCTCACCATATAGCCTAGATAATTGTTTACAAAAAAAAAATTTGGCGATTTTTTTAAAATCATGTTCTAATTAATTACCTTATTTCTTTAATAAAATAGGTTTTCAACATGGAGCTAACTTATTTACTAAAAAAATCACAATTTCAAAACTACAGAATTCAATTTGCCGATTTATATAATATATATCCACCGAAGTTAAGTAATTGAGCGCGGTTAGTACTTGGATGAGTGACCGCTTGGTAACCCATGCACAATTTCTTCTTGTTTTTTTCAAATTTATGCTTGTAAGATGGCTTATCTTACTTGACCTTGTAAGGTGTTCAAACCTATTAAATAGATTTTTCAATCATGCAATGTCAGAATATTAGGCTGTAATTGTAATATACATACAATATATATATATATATATATATATATATATATATATATATATATATATATATATATATATATATATATATTGGTAAATACAGAGTGTATATGCTGGTTGAATTTAGTGTTGAAAAATCATATAAACGTTTACTACCTACCTTAATTTGAAAGAATTAGATCATATTTGATATCGAAAGACACTTTTGAAGTGCCAAAATGAAGGTGAGGTTACGAATCCTGACGTTAATGTAAGTAACTACGTTAGACTATTATCATTAACACACAAACATTGTTTGTCATTTATCATATGTTTTTTGACAACGGTCTAAAAAATCATTAATATATATCAGTTTTCTAAAGATAATCAGAATATTATCAGTATGGAACATATGTATTAAGTAAGAACGTACCTTCGTGTATGCTTTACGCGATGCTCAAATTAACGCAATTACTAACCTAATATTAAAATGTTGTTAAAATGATTATTAAATGAAACAACGGTTTGAGCAGATAACAATGTATATAGTTATCTTCCCAAACCTGTTTGCTTTATTACGTTTGGTTAGGTGACTATGTATAGCATATATATAAATTTGTATGCCAACAATGGTGAATATAATAAATGTCTCATTGTTCGTTGTTTATGTTCATCCATGCAAATAGGTTACATTACCCTTACCAGACCTTTAGTTCCTTTATTAGATGATATATGTATAGACCTATATTGACTTGCCGAGACCTAGTTCACATGATTCTGAAATCATACAGCATAGTAATATTTTTTACATGTTAGAAGACAGTTGATGCGCATACATCTAATGACAACTGTATTCTATTACCTATACTTGACTTATGAAACCTAAATGCAGGCTCATTGCGTGTTCTGAACATCGAATGTGAACTTGTAATTTTTTAAAATTTTTTATAGAAACATTGGATTTTGGTACTTCAAAATTGCCTTCTTGCATCAAATATGATCTAATTCTTTCAAATTAAGGTAGGTAGTAAACGATTTCATGATTTTCACCAATAAATTAAACTGCCATGAACACTATATATTTATCTATATAGAATTATTTATACACGAAATTTTTTGTGGCTTTACTGTACATAATAAAAAGTGCACAAAGAGATATTCAAATTTGTAATAACTTAAATGATGATGTAGATTTAATTCGGAACACGAGACAATCTTTTTTTAAAAGTAATATTTGCAGTTAATAATCGTATGTCTGGTCTTCATTTATAACGTTAACATCCTGGTAAGCCTAAATGGCGCAAACAACATTGTATGGTAAAATATGTTTTAATATTAATGTCTCATAAGACATGTAACGTGCTTGCATCATACAATATGTGAATCTTTTAATATTAAATACAGTAGAACCTCTGTTAACCAGCCTCGGATTAACCGGTCCTCGGATTAACCGGCCTATATCGTAGTGTACTGGTTGGATGAGAGTTTCCGAAAATAAATTGTAATTGAAACACCAAAGCGGCGGCGATATCAAAAGACTTTGCCGATAGCGGTATCCCAAAGTTGGCAGCGTAAAAACATCGCGGCACCAAAGCAGCGGCGAGTCAAACGACTTTGTCGATATCGGTATCGCTTTGTCGGCGGCACCAAAGCAGCGGCGAGTCAAACGACTTTGGCGATAGCGTATCCCATTGTCGGCGGCATAAAAACACCGCGGCATTGGCACCCGTCTGTATAGCAGACATACACAGACAAAAACGCTAGATGGGCCGCTTTTTTTCCACGAATCAATTTAGTATAGCCTACATTATGGAAAATATAACATTTCTTTTTCTTGGAAGCTTGTGTTGGTTTCGTTTGAGACGCGGTTAAATGTGTCAAAAGACTTGACAGGGGGAAATCTGTAAAAAAGCTTTGTAGTGTTTAATTTTTTCATGTTTGATGTATAATATACATAACATAATATATACGATACATTTATGTACAATATAATGAGTTGCAATAACATCTTTATTGCATAATTTTTAGTGCTACCTAATTAAATAAGCTTTCTTTGAACGAAAACCGATTTTTCACGGGAGCCTCGGATTAACCGGTCAAACGGGCAACCGGCCCGGGTGTCAGTCCCGACTAGACCGGTTAAGAGGGGTTCTACTGTAGTCATTTTTGAAATTATGAAATCCTATTGCTATGTGTACATAACCTATACATAAGTGAATTCCATACGTATTTTCAATTTTTGCAGTTTTCAATTTCAAATCTTCAGTGTAAAAGTGTATTCTGCAATAAAATATTATACTATTATTACAAAATAGGGTTTGTATAGTTAATGATTTAGAAACGAATTTTAAACTAATCACAACATCAACTTATCAAATAATTACTGTTAAATTATATACCTACTGAAGTTGGAAGCTGTATATTAACTAAGTTTTCTCGTTTGAAATCTAGATGATGATCAGTAACTTAAGATGAATTCTAACCCTCTCTGTAAAGTGTACTTGATTATTATTGACTGTAAAAGCAGATATATCTACTCGGTCCCTATATTTAATGAGTCTTAGGTTTCCTTTGATTGCAGTTAGTTAATAAACGTCTTGAAATGAAAGAATAAGTGGATCCTGTGTCAGTTAAACATTGTGAAATTAGAGGACCGATAAATACCTTAGGTGACTGAAGTAGATACTGTAATTCCTTTTTATTTTCGGATGACACTGATCGGCTAGAATTATGTTCCAAATTACTTAAATTTGGTTTATTGTACCTTAGCGAGTTGGAACAATATCTAAGGTTGGGTAGCCCTTTATATGTTATAATAATAGTAAACAAGTATTTTAATTTAATTTTTAAAATTTTAAGTTATTTCATGTATGGTATTAAATACAAAATGAAGGAGATATAATTATCTAGTTTATGGAGGGGGGGGGAGATGACATTAAAGGTTCCACAATAAAGACTTATCACAGTACTTACCTATCAATCGACGCACTGTTACCTTTTGCAGCATTTTACCATTTGTCTATTAGTGGGTCAAGTATCAGCAATATTCCTTTTTCTTGCCCTCAGCTCCTAGCACGTTAGGTCTGTCTCACCTGGCTCTCCATTTTTGACGAGTCTTATATTCTAGTTAATTTATAATTAATTAAGCTAATTTAATACTATAGGTTTAGACTTACTACTACTACACAATAACACATTCACTGTTGTACAAATGGTTATGACCAATGGCTTAAACGGATATTTTGGTTTCACTACTTCATATTTAAATAATTTAAGGGAGTGCGCAGGGCCAATACACCATTTAATATGGATTCTAGTCATTGTATACTTTAATATTAGAAACAAATCCTGCATATAGTCATCAATTGAGAACAGTTAAGACACTTGTAAATTCAGACTTTTCAAAAGTAAATCTACAAGTATATCGTACAAGTACTGTGTTAAATATTATTGTTTACTTTTTATTCTTTGTATATTATACCTTTCTTGTAAATGCCTTTCAAGCATTTGGTGAGACATAATTTTTCTATTAACAAAACCTACTTATTCAGTGAAAACTGTACTGTATGAATACATCTAGGTAGAATTCTTTAGAAGCACACATCTAAACCAAAGCCAATAACAGTTGTTCAAAGCCAGATTTCCACCTCTGATTATGATATATTATGTTTTTATGAGTATAATTAATTTATGAGAAGCAACACTACTACCATCTCTAATCAGTTATTTAAAGATGAAAATAGCAATTGTCATTTGGAAGTTGACACTTTGGTTTGGACTAGAAAAAATCTACATTCATGTTTCGGTAGCAAAACAAGAATTTCCAACACTAGTAATCATGATGAAAAAATATGTTTACCACACAAACTTTACATCCAATTTTAAATAAAAATGTTTTCAGTTTTTCCTTTTAGAGAAAATACAATTTTATGTATTGTATATCTGTTATATGTATTTTAAGTGATAATTTACTACAATATTTTTAAGCGCATATTTAAACACAAACTAAACATGCAAAAGAAAAATTTATATTCAATGTCCATAAACTTATGAAAACAGTTTCTTCAAAATCAAAACACTTTTACCAAGTTTTTTTAAAAAGTCTGTTAAAACTTTGAAAACTAAAAATAGTGACAAAACCTAGAATTTTCACATTTTCATCTGGTAAAAGCTTCTAGGACTTGATTGGAGCATTAGTTTTATATATTCAGCTTAGTTCAGTGTGAAGTTAACATTTATTGTTGTTGGTATTATGTTAAGAAGTATTTTCTGCTCAGATTTGTTAATACTATGATGATCATTATAGTTTTTCACCTTTAAACAACAACAAGCCATATCCAGGCCTTTTCCAGGTCAAACAACACTACAACCAGTCTTTGTTGCAAAAAAAGGCATTTTTCCTCTTATAGTATTATTGATTAATTTGAAAGTTAAAAAATTACCAGAAATACTATTAAACGGTGTTGTAGGTAATTTGTACTATTAGTTTATTCCAATAAACAATTTTATTTTAACACTATTTATGGATTATTTTATTTTGTATTGTTTGTATGAAAAGTATTGTATAATATCGCATGTTGATGCAGTAGTTTGCAGTAAGTTAACAATTACAACATTTAGGGGTTTGGTGGAAAAGGGTTATTATTTCGATGTATATCTAAAGGTCGAAGCCCATATGTACCATCCACCAAACATAAGCTGGCACTTGGGCTTGGTGAGCCGAGGGGACGGACTTAGGCTGAGTGGAGGTGCGGCTATAAATACTTTAGGAATATTTGACTCCTGCGGATAATTACCACATGACTAATACTTCACACCCTTATTGTGTTCAGTTGTGGCTTTGTATATTGCTGAAATTGGTTTGTAATTTATGTCAGATATTTTTAGCAAATATAAGCGGCCGTTGTTAAATATACAAATTTCAATTATGGGAGCCAGAAAATTACAGTTGTACAGAAACAAAACTGAGGAAAATTAAAAGATAAGCTATTAGGGAAACTAATTTTAACATCTTAATATATTAATTTAATTATTTATTTTTTTAACGATTTTATGATATTTATATTTATTTCAACTGCTTTAAGTAGTTACATAATAATAAAAGTTATTAAAATAAACTAGCTAAATTATATGAACAAGTAAACTTATATAAACTTTTTTAAACAGTAACAATTAAATTAAAGAAATCAATTGCAGGAGTATTTTTATATACACTTCAGCCACAGCTCTCGCCCCGTGGAAATGGTTGTTGAGAGAAAGACGAATACAGGTTTTCTACCTAGCAGCCAAGTGCCAGTTTACATTTGGCCGACTGTATTATATTTTTAAATCTGGTCCTGTTTAATGGAAATATTTCAGAGAAAAAGGAGTGTTATATTTGCATGGATTGTTTACAGTTAACTAGACTAGATCTAGGTTTATTTAAGAACATTGTAAACAAGCCACAATCTGTAAACATTTAGTCACTACATTCTTTTTTCTCTTTAAACTTTTAATTTCCATGTTATAGTAATTATATCGTTGAAAACCAAAACTAGTTGTTAATTTTAAAAGGTGAGGTATTAATTTTTTTATTAAATAAATTCTGGTATAGTATATTGTTATTATTAAAGTTTATTAAATAATTAATACAAATTATACAATTACTGTATTTGAATTTAAAATGCTAAAATATATTCACTTTGAGCTGGTTTCAAGATAAGTACAAATGAAATAGAGATTATAAATTCGAGTCAGTTTTAAATTATATTGGACCTATGATAACTTCCAGAAATTAAATATGAGAGGAAATCAATTTCAAAATTTGGAATACCAATCAATTCAATGAATGAAAAAGTAAAATTATTTCTCGCAATGCAAAACTTCTCATTATTGATAATGCCTGTTTTAGCTTTATACTTCAGAACTTAGATATTAAGTATTAAAAAAGAAAATGCTTGAGTTTTAATGCATGCTCACAGTTACTTTGGTGCATCTGTACCAACGCAAACCTCTGGGAATCTCATATTTGCACTACATGGACAACATAAAAAAAGGATTTCAATATTTAGTATATTCAAGACTCGATTACAAAGTGTCTTAATAGAGCTTATAGACAGTCTATTACTAAACATACAGATTATCAATTAAGATTTTTGTTGTTTTTCTTGATTATGTGAAACTGGACCAAATTGTAGTTTTTTAAAATGTTAAATTTAAAGTTTGGTTAGTTTTACTAACATTTTTTTTTTTTTTTTTTTTTACTGAATGACCAACACTTATGAACATTATCTAATTACATTTTTGGTTAATTATTGCTGAAATCCATTAAAGTTTCTCAAAAACTTATATTTAAGACGAGGAAATTAAATTTGGTATTAATTTTTAGCTTTGGTACATTTGTTAGCTGTTATATTGTTTCATGTATACCTTGGTAATACTTACAGAATGAGCAGCTTTGTTACCAAGTACTAGATTTTATTCAATTACTGTCTTTTCATATACATATTATGAATATCTAACCATTTTATAATTTAAATTATTAAACCCTTTTGTAAATTAAAAAAAAAAATCTGTATAAAAATTATTTTAGAATTCTCATGTTTGTTAATACCATAAATAAGTTGTCAATTGTATTTAGACAAGACTGTACATCACATATGCCGGTATCAATATGTAGAATATGGACTTGTGCCATGAGACATATGTTATTTTTAGTTTAATTGCTTATATTCATAAAGTCAGTTGTTAAATAACTGTGTGTAATTTACTAGCTAGACTATAACAGATATTTTTGTTTGTAATAGGCACAATGTCAACAGAGCCGGAACGTGTAGGTGATGTATCGGAAGATGTTGAAGATATGGAGGATGAAGAAGAAAACACACAAGATTTGAAGTCACAAATTCTCCGTCGACCCGAACTTCTGGCTGCGTTACAAAGTCGCCTTCATGCTGAGATGTTACAAGTAGGCTGTTTTCAGTATTTAACAATCAGTACTTAATCATTTATCAATTTAGAAATGAACAATATTTTGATTAGATTTTCCCAATTTTAATTTGTTCATAAATAATTATGTTTACTTTCATTATACGTTATTGGAAAACAGCATTGGAGTAATTTGCTATGAAATAAAAACTCTATTTTTAAGATTTCATCACAGAAAAACTTACTGATTTACAGTATAGATATTTTTTTGGAATGAATATGCTGTGAAAGAATTCTGTACAGTGTGGCTAAAACATATCTATACTTCATGTAGTTCACTCATAAACTAGGTTATGGACGTTGAATGACTTATAACATAATATCAATTGACTGAACCTTATATAATTGTGTCATTTTGTAGGGTAATATTCAAATATCCTGTAATTATAATGTTTTAAAAATAATTGTTTTGATATATTCAAATATTTGTCTTGTAATTTAACCCTAGCTAAAATATAGTTTTTTTTTTTATCGTCCAGTCATTACCAGGACCTGTCAAACGTAGGATCAAGGCTCTCAAAAAACTACAGCTGGAAGCAACAAACATAGAAGCAAAATTTTATGAAGAAGTTCATGAACTTGAAGCCAAATACCATCTTTTGTATATACCTCTCTATGATAAGGTAATGTAATTAAGTTATATTTAAATGATTTAGGTGTTAAAAAGTATATTGATATTCTACTGCTCAATAGGTCTGAATGTTATTGAAATTTAAGCAAAACAAAAGTGTAAATGAAACAAAATTTAGATATTTTTAAGCAAGTTCAATGTAAACAAAATTGTTTTCCTATGTATGTAGGAAGAAAAGTGATAAGGAGTATGTCACTCCCTTAGAAATCATTTGTGAAAATGTTTGTGTTTTATACAGGTTTAAGAACAAAAAATAATAAACATATTTAAAATTACTGTGCAATATAATTTTATATGTGAGTGGAATTTTTCTTAATACGGTAGTTATAAGATAAACCAACTCGAAATATATTAACCCTTCGCATGCTGAATAAAATTTGCCTTATTTCACCTCAACGCTGAAATAACTTCTTTTTTTTTTTTTCAAAGTTAATTTTTGTTTTAGTTTTGTATGTGAAAGGTTAATAAAAAAAATGACATAATTGGTTTTCGGCTACATTTAACATTTTTTTATTACATACAACAAAATAGTAAAAAATTGCAAAAAAAAAGTTTTTAATTCATTTTTGTAAATTGGAACAGTTATATTGTGAAATAATATATAAAAAATACAAGCTAATGTTAAAAAAACAAAAAAAAAACTACTTCTTCAAAACATGCTCAAATGCAAACACAGAGGTCGTCGCCTATCAGACTAATGAGACTGCGAGTATTCCGAGTATAGCCGTTATCAGCTCTGTAGAAACTATAGAATGCGTGCGCCGCCGGGCAATTCCAGACAAAATAGCGTCCCCCTCCACTGCCTCGAGGCGTAGTACTTTCAACAAAACGTTTTTCTATTCCTGAATAGACAGTGGATATGCTTCTGCATTCTACCGGAACTTTGGTGAACTAATTAACTAACCATAGGCTAAAATATATTTTTGCGACTTTGATCGTCATCCGCGTTTGGGTCGAAGTCAACCATTGCGGCTATACTCGTTTGCCGCGTGGGAAGGGTTAAAAAACTTATATGTTATCAATATGATTATAAAATATTTATTTTATAATGTTGATTTATTTGTTAAATTCTACCATAATAAAATGAGACATTTTTGACACAAATTAATATAATTATAATATAGTTATAGGTCTTAAGTATTCTAAGTCTATTTGAAATTTTAAAAATGGTAAATTATCTGTTTTTTAAAGCGAGAAAATACAGTATTCAACCGGTAGACAAGTCGCCACTACACTAAACACTATGCGATTTCTTGCCGTTTAAAAAAATTCATAACTTCTACTAAAGTAAAATATCAATGATAAAATTTTTACTGTAGTTTCCTGTGAAGAAAATCCTGTGAAAAAATCAAATTTTTATCACATGTCCCACCAGAGATATTAAGCTCCAAACTTTGCAAAAATAGAAAATTCTCTATTTTCAAAAAATTACCAAAATGAAAGGAAACAATAATATATCAGTGTTATAACTCTAGCCACAGAGAGTACACTAGTATAAATGTAATTGTTTAAAAAATATTAACAGGGATTTACACATCCTTCATGGGGGAAAAAAAAAAGCCTTCAAAAAGTGAAATTTATTCGTTTCCGTTGTTCGTTTTTAAACTTTTTTTTCACCCATATGGGTACAAATTAGGCTGATTATGATAATAATCAAAATTAAAGATGGGAAAATGCTGAACAAAATGAATTTGGTTGCATTTTTATAACATAATTCGGTAAAAAGATGTTCACGTTAACGTCTGCAAACTCAAAAATCTCCGTGCGCTGAAAGACAAAAATGGCCGCTACTAAAAAATGGGAAGGGATAAAAATTTAATAAAATCATTTTTGTACTTCCAAAACATGAGGGAACAATATATAAAAATATTGAAAATGGTCAAGCACCCAAATTATTTTTTATTGGATCATTTCATATGGATTGACTCAAAAATAAAATGAAAATGAAAGTACGTATAATTTAAATGAAAATGTGTATGCCGTTCAATGATTTCTTAATAATTTTTAAATAAATATTGAGCTTGACTTGTGAGATAATATTAGATAAAATAAAACTCGAACACAAGATCTCACAAAAATTACGTTTACTTAATCAAACAAGTTGCAACAACAAAGTGATACATCAGCTACAATAACCAAATAAGGATGGCGACTTTGTCGTTGAAACATGTTTGATTAAGTAAACGTAGTTTTTGTGAGATCTTCTGTTCGAGTTTTATTATATTTAATAAAATTAACATATATATAATATATAATTAAATAATATTTCAAGTGAAAAATATACTACCTAGGCTGGGAATCGAATCTAGGACCTTTAATTTAAAACCAAAGGTCCTGGGTTCGATTCCTATGTCATATTTTTTTACTTGAAATATTATTTAATTATAATATTGGCTGGTATAAAAAAATGTATAAGCATTAAAATAAAAATTTAAAAAATCAATATAGGCTATATATATATATATATATATATATATATATATATATATATAATATTTTTTCCCCTTTCATAAAAATATATAAGAAAACCAAGTTGCAGATAATTTTGTTCTTAAAATTCGACACCTTAACATTTTTTGATAACATGTATGTATGGTTTTGTGAAAATAAGACGAACGTAACAAAGAAAGGAAAAATATAAAGTATTTGAAAATTCAATAATGCTTTTGAATTGTCTAGAACTATGTTCTGGGTGTACCCCTGTGTGTGGAGGTTTTTATCTGATTACGTTTGTATAGTCTTAGCGTTGACTATCAGTCTAGTTTTAGGCTTGAACTCTTTTCTTAGGTTATAAATTTAGTTTTAGTTTCCAACATGGCTATCTTAGTGTTTTCTCTTTTATGCTCTAGGTTTAACATTTGATAACGAGAGTTGATTTATATTCTCGTAACGTGGTGTATCCAATATATATAATATACAACCCCTTGTGCGATTCATCTTTACAAATTATAACCTATTTCCATATGAGCTTGAAACTTGAAATTAAGCAAACTTATTGCTTTTAGCCTGTAAGCAACAGGAAAATAACAAAAAGTTAAAAAATTTAATTTTTAACCCTGAAAGCTAAAAATGGTGGACACAACTTTAAAGTATGTGTAGCTTTTTTTGGAGGTCTATTGTGGTTAAACGGTAAGACCTTCCAAAAAAAAAAAAACAGATTGCACCAGTAGAGACAGATTTGACGAAATCAATAAGTTTGTTTCTACAACTTTGATCTAAACCCCCCAGTTTGTCAAAACCCATCGGGGGATTTGTGGCGAAGCTAACGTGGGGATTTCCCACATTAGTTTTATATACACTAATGTTGGGGAAATTCCGATTGAACAACATTAATAATATGAGAAATACATCTTTTGATTTGAACTATTTAAGAAAATCAACACGTACTTACCTTTCAAAGTTGCAAATGAAATTCTATGATAAATAACCAAAACTTTTATGGGATATAATATTTAATAAATGTGGAAAAAACTGGAAATGTTTGAGAAGTTATTGTAAAGACATAAATATTACCCCCTTCCCATATTAATATGGATTTATCAAACTTTTGATCTATTGAATTTATATAACAAATCTTTGTAATGTTTGTTTGGGATCAAAAATTAACTTTTGGTCCTACCCTAACCACATAAAGAAGATTTTGGGAGGACGACACAAAACTGTTTAGATAAACACCTATTGTGTGATATTTCATAGCAAAAGCCTCAATAGTAGACAAAGATCGATTAACAGGAACTCGGTCTTTTACACTCAAAAAATTAGAGACCATAAATAATTATTAAATTGAAATCTGTAAGCTTTTAAAATTAAATATAGCTTGAAAAAAAAATCTTTTTTAAAGTCGAATTTTTACCAAAAATCTTTAATTCGGTTTGTTTTGACTATTCCAATACCATTTTACAATCCATTACATAAATGCAAGAAAGTAAAAATACAATTTCGCTCCGCCTCATCCTACCCTTACTATAAACAGATTCTACATAACATACTAATGAAAAAATATCCAGTGAGCATAGGTCCGGAAATGCTTTCATTTCCAGTTATCCAGCATTTTGATTTCCCCCCTTTTTTTTCCTTCCCCTTTTTTTCTTCTTTTTTTCCCTTTCTCTTCACATATCTTTGGAAGTAGAAAGTATATTGAACTCAAATTTATATAGATATTTGTTACAAACAATTTTAATCCTGAATGAAAAACCAGAACGTTCTTTCGCATATTTTCAGAATAGTGGCGGTTTAAAATTTTTAATGTCAAATATTTTGAAAACACTAGCTTTACAAAACACCAAAAAAGTTACCTTTTTAGTGAGAATCTAAACAGTTTTTAAAATTTTTCAGTAGCTCAAAAGATAACAGAGTAATCGGTTAAATACAAAAAAAAAATTTTTGGTAGTTGTCTACCCTAATACCCATTAAAACAACAGCTGTTTTTAAGTTGCTAAAATTGTTACATCTGTTAGCTGCATTATTGCTCTTTCCTTTGAAAAGTAAACAGGTAATGTACTATTACTCCCTGGACATTAAATATGAATCTAAATTACACAAATAAGTAACTGGCTGATATGCATTTTACATATACAGTAGAGTCCCGTAAACTCAGCGTAATGTGGACCGGAAGTGTGCCGAGTTTGTGAAATGCCGGGTTATTGGGAATAAGGACAAAAAATAAATTGTAATATAACACCAAAGCGGCGGCGATATCAAACGACTATGTCGATAGCGGTATCCCATTGTCGGCAGTGTAAAAACACCGCGGCACCAAAGCGGCGGCGATATCAAACGACTATGTCGATAGCGGTATCCCATTGTCGGCAGTGTAAAAGCACCGCGTCACCAAAGCGGCGGCGATATCAAACGACTTTGTCGATAGCGATATCCCATTGTCGGCGGCATAATAACACTGCGGCATTGGCACCCGTCGATATAGCAGACATACACCTGCAAAAACGTTTGATGGGTCGCTTTTTTTCCACGAATCAATTTAGTATACATTATGGAAAATATAACATTTCTTTTCAGTTTTCTTTGACAGGTACGCACAGTATATACAGTAAATAATAATGAGCGAGTTACGAAAACGGAAGCGTGTGTTGGTTTCGAAAACGGAAGCGTGTGTTGGTTTCGTTTGAGACGCGGTTAAATGTGTTAAAAAGCCTTGACAGAGGGGAATCTGTAAAAAAGTATGTGACGAGTTTAACGTGGGAAAAGTACCATCAACGATTTGAGCGATCAAAGTTAATGCCCGCTTTGGGATCTGCCGAACTTTTATACGAACATCACTGTTTTTAGAAATATATATTTTTTCCCGTCGGGGTCGCCGAGTAAACCGGACTGCCGGGTTATCGAGTGCCGAGTTTGCGAGACTACTGTATATATATATATATATATTATAATTTTATTTTTATTTATTTTTTTAATTAGGTGGTAAGTCAAGTTTTATATAATTAACAAATTTATTATTCAGTATTGTTATACAATTAGGTTTCATTTTTTTCTTATTTTTTCTTTATTCTTATTATTTGAGAAAACTCTCTACTCGGGATTACTGTGGGTTAAAAGTTCATACTTGCAAACTGTCTAAATTAAATTATTACATGCATCATAAAAGATTTAACCTATCTAACTTAATGCTATTTTGGATAATAAAAGTACAACAGAGAGGTAAAAAACTAGCTGTGCAATAACAATACAGAAACTTTTTCACTCTCCCATCTCCAACAAAAAATAAATCATTATTTATAAATACTATAAAATTGTGGTTTCTATAATATTATATTTTTCAAAATAAGAATTGAGTTCTTATGTATACACCCCCCTTCCAGTTCATAGGACTATATATATATATATATATATATATATATATATATATATATATATATATATATATATATATATATATATATGGAAGATTTAGTCAGCTGGACCGTCTGTTTTTTACATCCGAAAACTTGTCCTATTTCAACAAAATGCTTTGGCAAGTTTTCAAAATTCACAAAATACAAAATTTTTTTGTTTATTATTGGATGTATGATATCTGAACTGGCATTTTAAATTTTATTGTGACAAATGTTTACTTTTATTGTGGAATCTAGAAGATTTTAACAATGTGATGTTTTTTGTGTTCAGCGTTCAAATATTGTAACTGGTCTCTACGAACCAAATGAAGAAGAATGTGATTTCTCTTCAGATGATGAGAAGGAGGACGAGATTAGTAATGAACTGAAAACTAAAGTCAAAATTGAAGATGTTACAGAAACCAAGGAACAGTCAGAGTAAGTTTCTGCACTTGTAATTTTGTTTGCCTAAATTGTTTGTTTATTTAATTTCTTATAAAATATAATGCAAATTGTGCTGAAGTTCATTTTTAAAGTTAAATTTATTTTCATCTTTCCAGAGAAGAAAAAAATAAAGCCAATGTCGAAGGAATTCCAGACTTTTGGTTAACTATTTTCAAAAATGTCGGCATGCTAACGGAAATGGTTCAAGAACATGATGAACCCATTTTGAAACACTTGTTGGACATCAAAGTTATCTTTTTAAAAGCAAATCCAATGGTAAGTGTTTTAAATTTACAGTAGAATCTGTTTTATAAACAAATAAATCTAATTATTGGTTGATAATGTAAATATTTTTTGCTACCGACATGTGTTCCAAATATCATTATCATGAAATATGCTATTTTTAAAAGAGAAAATTTACCTATAGTTGATTACACAGTTTATTACACAGTTGATCCAAGAAATAGTAACTGCTGATCGGATATCATTGTTCATGTAGAATTTGTCACAAAAATCCTGTGTTAAAAACATGTCAAATATTTTAAAGTCAGAAGTATCCTCATCTGGATTTTTATTTGCTTAAAGTTCTTCTGCATTTATTATTCCTCTTTAGAAAAACAATTCACTTCTTCACAATAAATATATGATTTTAATTTTTTTACCCAGTTCATGTTAGCTTGTCTAAATAGAAGTATCTTTTTAATAATGTTACTAATTTACTGCTTGGTGGTTTTATGTTATCCTGAATTTTATGATTTATTTCAAAGATTGTTGTAATTTGTGGTAGATGGCCATTCATTTTGTTCCTCACCTTGTACGTTTTTGCGACCTTTGTTAAATTGTGTAATTTATTTTCTCAACAAACCACCATTACTCATTATAATTTTCACAATAAACTTCAGTAATCTAGTGTTATTGCTGGTTTCATATTTCTTGCATTCAAAAAATGATTAAATTTCTGTAGTTCAGAGTCTGTGTATTTCAGTTGTCTTGACACATTGATCCTTTAACCCTTTTAATGCCAACCAATAGTGTTGAAAAATTCCAACGTCCGTATATACGGGCATCTCGAAGAAAAAAAATATTACACTTTTATTTTCTGTCAAATTTAAATAATATTACACTAAAATATTAACGTATTACAGAAGAAAAAAAGTTTTATATAGTATTCAATAATACTAATTGGCTGTAGCGAAGATAAACAAGGCTGTGACATTTGCGCGTCAGCTGGTTAGTTGGGAATATTCCATGCACAGATGTTTGTTGTATGTAATCTTACTAGTTTGTTTAGACAATACTATTACTAATCTTGTGTTATTATCTTATGTGACTGTTACTTTATGTTATTGTTATATTGTACGGTGTTATTGTTATATTGTGCGGTAAAACTATAAATAAATATGGATCGTTCATGTTCACAAATGTAAGAAGAGGTTCATCCTCTATGTTTACCACACCACTTGTGCTAACAGATCCCTGAAAAATTTAGGTCATCAACAATAATTGTGTAAATAGTTAAATTAGTTACAGTTTTATCTCAAAAAACTAAAACAGTTTGTTTTTATTATAAATAAGTATTTGATTGCTAAGGACTATGTAAAATTCATCCAGATACTTTAATTTTGAATATGCTCGCTAAAAACTGAAAATGTAGTATTTATTAAAAAAATTGTATTTCCATGTTTACTTTTAGTAGAAAATCTCAAATTTTAGTGTGTTTGTAAACATTTAATTACTTGTAATATCAATTGTTATGAGCAAAGAATTTTTTTCAAGTGTGATTTATCATGACAAATTAAAAAATAAATTGGAAAATATTGGTGAGTAGAATTATATTTTTAAGTGCTTTACAACTAACTAAAAGGCAATTATTGCATAAAATATAAGTGTAGGAAATTTAGTTCTAAGCAATATTAAAAAAAAAAAAAAAAAAATTAACAAATTATGTGAAAAATTAGGATTTTTATACACCTTTTAGTAAAACGGTAACAAATGGCTTAAAACGGTCTGGCATTTTTCAGCAGTACCAATGCAGAAATCGCTCGCATTTTTCAGACGTTTGTTGAATTTTTATTCTGGCACTTAAAGGGTTAAAATAAACCAATAAAAATAAACAACTGCTTTTCTCATAATCACATCTCTAGTCAGCTAATATATGAAGGAGCTTAGCATACTTATGTGCTGAGAAAGTCGAAGAACCCATCATGTTTGCAAAATTTTCAGCGCATTCCAAAATACCAAATTGTATTTACTTTCTGAACGTGCCTCGTGAGGAGATAATTTTCCCCTAATCTTAATATAGAAAGAGTAAAAACATTTTGTTGTTATTGGTACGAAAACAACATTTATAGTAATTTTGATATCTTAAAGCAAAATTATGTGTTGTAATTTGTGTTGTAGGGTTTTGTTCTCGAATTCCACTTTGCTCCAAATGACTATTTTTCAAATTCTGTGCTTACCAAGGAATATGAAATGAAGTGTGTGCCTGATGAATCAGATCCTTTTAATTTCGAAGGACCAGAAATTTACAAATGTAAAGTAAGTATATTTTTACATTATATTTATTCTTCATTATGTTTATTTGGTGAGTCTTATTTGTATTTTACAATACAAATATACTAATACATAAGCATAATCAAACCAGCGACTCAGTTAATAAGTAATCTGTCTCCATGATTTTTATGCAAAAGTAAATGGAAGGGATAACTACTACATCTGTTATCTGTTTTTTTTTTAATTCAGAAAGGTGAATAGAATTTATCTGTGGAATGAAAAAATTATAGATGTAAAGTTTTTGGAGTAAATTAAAAGATGAAGTGAAAATTTCACAGAAAAATACACACACACACAAACACACAATAAAACAAAAATTTTAGAATTTTTTCAAGATGTATAAAAGTTTTGTAATATAGTTGTGAATTGTATGGCACAACCTTTTAGGTAATGAGAGGGTCCCATCTAATTCCCAAGTTTACATGTTTTAATTCTATTGTGAAAGCGATTTTATGCTACAGTTCCCAGGTCTGGGGCTACAAGGAAAGCGATGAATTGGAAGGGGTATTTAGATTATTTATAAAAAGAATATTTAAGTTGCCAAATAACACCCCAAATTATGTTTTGTTTTTAGAAACAGGGTTTGAAAAGGTTTATTTGTTTACATTGAGAATCCACCTGAATTTCCTTTTAAGGGTTGTAGCTTTACCAAAGAATAGATTGCCAAACATTCTTGCTAAACAAATAATAAAAAGGGGCATTTACTGGTGCCAGGAGTGGAAAGTGTTAGGATATAAATACGGGATTGATGAGGATATGAACAATATTGATAGGCTACGTGAACAGATGCTTAGTGTTATTGAAGCGGTCAGAGCTACTTGGGAGGGAGAATGTTTACAGAGGGCAAGAAATGCGACATATCACAAACAGTACCGGGACCTTGACTTTCAACTCGGCAGTAGACTTGTTTTATTTGATAAATATGATATACAAACAATAAGTTGGATCATCAAAGCAAGGGCGGAACTTGTTGACTTAAACTATAAACCGTGGTGTAACGATAAAATATGGTTATGCTCCTTATGCAACATAAATGAAAACGAGACAGTTTACCATTTTATTGCTCGCTGTCCTATCCTATCCGATATAAGAAATTTGTGCTTTTTCAAACGCAGTTTAAATAGGGGGGAATTTGAACTTTTATTAAACGGGAGAAATTGGTGGAGATTGGGTAAATCATGAAGATTGCATGGAAATTTAGATGGGAATTAATAAATGAATTTAATTTTTAACTGTAACAGTACACAAAATTTTGGTTGGGGAGGGGGGTTACACCTAAATTCTTGGAAGGATTACTGTAAATCTATTTATATATGTAAGTAATTTTAATTGTATAGCTGGTGCCAAATTAATTAATTCTGTAGTCATGTATATTGAATATTTTGTATGATTTATATATGTATGGGTGCACTGATGGAAGGAAGGTTATATACACACAGGTCTATATGTGTAAATATATGTGACTCATAGTGTAATTTTTAACTATATTGTTTTGTTTATGCCAACCCAGCTGACGGTCAAAAAGACCATTGCTGTAAAGTACTCTGTAAAGTAAGAATATTATTAGTTTATTTCATTTTATTTTATCTCCTATAATTAATTAATTGTGAATTTATTTTATATTTTGTATGGAATACATGTCAAAATAAAGTACTTTTTCTATTTTAATATAGTTGTGAATATAGGTGGTAAAAGCAAAAATCAATTTTTAATTTCTAAGCCAAAATAACATGTAAAAGCTTATATTTACCAACTTAATATTATAAAATTTAAATGTTAAAAATCCATTTTTATGATTGAAAAAACTTACTGAAAGGTATTATTTTTTAAAATTCACATAAAATATTAATAATCTTCAAATCACAACTTGTTATATACCATTGTTTAGAAAAATGTTCATACAAATGAATTATGAATTTATAAATTGTCTGCAAATGATACATTTTTCAATCAAGTAAACAAGAATGAGAAAAATTTATGTCCAAAAATTTTAACCTAATAATCATCAACAAAATTGTATAAAAATTTATTTATACAATTCAAACACTTGACAATAGTTGTGAAGATTAATCTGTATCAATATATATATCAACAAAACATAATAAATAATTCACAATAAATTACAAAACAAAAACTCAAAATAATAATATACTGCGCACTAAACTATACTAGACACTGCTAGGTGTCAGATTGCTAATGCTACAAGGCATATTAGCTAGTTCACAAGACACGTTAGTTATGAATGCTTTGCTTTTGTCAGTTCAGTCCTAAATATTAGTTGGACAGGAGAATGGAATAAAACAATCGTGCAACGTAATGGTAACATTTGTAAGAGAAGCTTAGTTAATTATTTTATGCTTTAAGAGCTCTTAATAAAAATCAAGTAACTTCAGTTAGTAAGTCTGCGTTCTTACAAACTTATCATTAAATTTATTATTCCATTTTACCTGAAGGGTAGGGTTTCTATCTGTATCGTACTTAGCGGTTACTTCTACAACATGGCACATGGTTGACATAAATAATCTAGCCAGACATATTTAGAAAAGCAAGAAATCTCCTTTTTATTGTTATTAAAAACAAAGACATTATTATATTTCTCAACAGGAGAATTATTAAAATCTAATATTCATTACTAAAAAATGTAAAATCATCAAACATATATAAAGTTTAATTTTAGAGTTCTTCACCATTCCTTCTTATTTTAATTGATCTAATGATTACTAATTTCTAATGTTCTTCACTTTACTCACGCCTGTCAGTCCATACTTTACTATTCTCCTTTAATTCATAACTACTTCGCATGCACCATGTTATCGTATCTGAAACCGTTCAGCCATTTTGTAACAAAGGCTACTCCATGCTAACTCCTGAACAAAACTGGTCTGTGTTGATTCCTGGTGAAGACAAGACTAAGGCACGCTTTCTTCTTGCTTGGCAAGACGCTGTCGCTGAGGCTCCTGGGAAATCTCTCCAGGGTTCAACTTCCTGCTTACAGATACTTTTCAACATCTGTTTTATCTGAAATGCACTTCACGCGCACAATTTGAATTTTATAGTTTATTAGTAATTATTAGGTCGTTTATTGTTCTTTAGAGGATTGTTCAAATACACTTTACAATTATTTACTGTTATTATACTATGCTTATTATTTCTATTATTAGTTTATATTTATTATTAATGTTAAATGTTTAATTATATTTTATTAATTACTGGTTGGAGAGTGTCCCATGCTTACACATTTGGGGACATATGGTTACATAGGGGGGAATATTGTGGGGGTATTGGAATGCGTGTGGGCCCTTAAATTAATTATCCATTATTGCAATTAACACTCCAGGTCACTGATACTCTAAGCCAGCTTATAATGAGTTAAACAATTAATTATTAAATGAAATATATGCTATACTAATGGTTACTTATTAACAATTGTTAAGGGGAAATGTGATCTGGTTCAAAGATAGTGTAACCGGTGTCCGTCATAACTATCTCTGATACAATTATGGTTAAATAAGCAAGCACTCAATTATCCATATTCCTGGGGTCTTTAGACCCGTCCAAATGGTCTTAGCCGACCATTGTTCAGGTTAATATGGATGCGAAACTTTTAAACAATCACCTGATTAGTCACTGTAACTGTTCTATTTTGCTGCCTACCACACACACTCTGCACAAGGACCATCTCCTTGCGCAAGGCAAATGATGCACCTGGTGTCAATTTTCTGACATGACAATTCGAATTGTGGCGAAACGCCACAATCGGCAGATCTGAAAAATCGTCTTGCCAAAATATTTCAGAACTTAAATGTTTTGTGTGTTTTCCTATTTGTGTACTATTAGGTAATACCAAGGACCACTTTCCAAGGTAAGCCTGTGTCTCCTATCCATACAAAATCTAAACTGAGTTTATATATATGTGTGTATATATATATATATATATATATATATATATATGGATCTAAAATTTATCTGGTTTTTTCCCCTCCCTTTTATTAACTAGACCCCAAATGGTTTATCTAACACGAACTAACAATCACTACTTGCTGATTCCTCATTTTTTTCTTCTAATGAAATAAATATAAAAACTAAAATGGCAACAAGTGCATTAATCCAATTTTGTTTTCATAATGAAAGCTACAGTTTAATATTCGTTTTCATTGTATAATGTTAGGAGTGTCTATTTCCTGTCAATAATTGACAACTCTCCTCATGCCTCTACAACACACCATTAAATACACCTTTTTCCTACCCGGCCACTTTTTCCCCACATTATTCTTTCTGCTGCAAAAGAGGGTCTTTATTTTTATTTAGTTCCTTCCAAAAAAGTTAATTAATAATTGATTATTTCAGATGAAATCTGATGTTTTCATCATATTTAACACGTTAAAAATGACGATTATTGGAATTAGATACTCTCAAATGGGAAGGAATGGGGTGGGGTATACAAGAGTATCGGATTCTGTTATCCAATGGGAGTTTAGAAAATTACCCAAGGAAAACCATAGTGATGAAAAGGCGGAGTATCTGTTACCTATCTTTGTTCCTTATACCAGTTTATTTTCCAATTCAGATTTCCTTGGTTTTTTGCTTGTTTTGTGAATAGCCAATGACATTCAAAGAAACTAAACCAAACTTAAATTATTTCAATATATGCTTGGAAAAGGAAAGGAATAGAATTCGAGTATCTGTATTTTTTTGTTCCAATATATGTTCTGTATTATATATTATTTAGTGGATCTTGATTTATATTTTACTTTACAAACATACTTCATAATTATGCATAATCAAGCCAGCAACTCTGAAGTAAATGCAAGACATAACTACTACAACTGTTTTCTGTATTTATGGCTTTAATCTTGCATACACCCCCCCCTCTCTATTACATCTTATTTACTGAGACTTAATTTGTATTTTGCAATACAAACATACATGATGTGTTTGCATAGTCAACCCAACAAGTATGTTAATAAATACTCTGTTTGCAAGATGAGTGTCCAAAGTAATGTGCCAATCATAACTAATGCAATTGTTATCTGGATTTGCGGCTTTAACTCTTACATACATTTCTGTATTACTTTAGATTCTAGTATTACTTCTTATTTGGAGAGTTTTAATTTGTATTTTAGAATACATACACACTGATAATATGCATAATCAAGCCAGCAACTGGTTAATAAGTACTCTGTCTGCATGATGATTATGCAATAGGAAATGCAAGTCATAACTACCGCATCTGTTACTTGCATTTGTGGCTTTAACTCTTGCATACATATTACTTTAGATTCTAGTACCTATTACATCTTATTTGTAGATTCTTAATTTGTACTTTAGAATACAAACAAACATACATGATATGTATGCATAGTCAAGCCAACAAGTCTGTTAATAAATACTTTGTTTGCAAGATGAGTGTGCATTGCATAAATATTCCCTTTGTTACCTACATTTGTGGCTATAACTTACATACATTTCTGTATTCCTTTAGGATCTAGTATTACTTCTTATTTGGAGAGTCTTAATTTGTTTTTTAGAATACATACTTACTGATGATATGCATAATCAAGCCAGCAACTGGTTAATAAGTACTCTGTCTGCATGATGATTGTGTGAAAGAAAATGCAAAGAATAACTACCGCATCTGTTTTCGTGCACTTGTGGCTTTAGCTCTTGCATACATTTCTGTATTCCTTTAGATTCTAGTATTACTTCTTATCTGAAGACTCATAATTTGTATTTTACAATAAAAACATACTGATAATATGCATAATCAAGCCAGCAACTGGTTAATAAGTACTCTGTCTGCATGATGATTATGCAATAGAAAATGCAAGGCATAACTACCGCATCTGTTACTTGCATTTGTGGCTTTAACTCTTGCATACATATTACTTTAGATTCTAGTATTACATCTTATTTGGAGACTTAATTTGCATTTTAGAATACATATTCTGATAAATATGCATAATCAAGCCAGCGACTAGTTAAGTACTCTGTCTGCATGATTATTGCGAGGGGGGGAATGCAAGGCATAACTACCGCATCTGTTACCTGCATTTGTGTCTTAACTCTTGTATACATTTCTGTATTCCTTTAGGTTCTAGTATTACATCTTTTTTGGAGATTTTTAATTTGTATTTTAGAATACATACATACTGATAATATGCATAATCAAGCCAGCAGCTGGTTAATAAGTAATCTGTCTGCATGATGATTATGCAATAGAAAATGCAAGGCATAACTACCGCATCTGTTACTTGCGTTTGTGGCTTTAACTCCTGCATACATTTCTGTATTACTTTAGATTCTAGTATTACTTTTTATGTGGAGAGTCTTAATTTGTATTTTACAATAAAAACCCATGATATAAATGCATAATCAAGCCAACTAGTTTGTTAACCCTAATACTGGCATGCGGCTCAAATGAGTTGATGACGACATTGACGGGTGACAGAAAACAGTAAAAAACTCTGATTTTGCAACTCGAAATTAGGGTTACTCAAATCCACCCTACCGAAATAAATTTTATACCGTTGTAAAGCTGACGTTTCGTAGATGCATATACATGTAATCAAAAGTTCATAAAACGCTATAAGAATATTTAATTAATTGGTAAAGTTTGGTGTGTTTTAGTCGTAAAAATTGTCACTCACCAACTCACAGTACAAAGATAATATAGCGTCCTACTTTGTGTAAATGTCAGAAACTGATATTTGGTTCAAAGAAATGTAAAATTGTTCTGTTTTTAGTACAAATCTTTACCTATCCAACAAAGTTTGCCACATGTCTCTATGACATGTGTATGACACTCGACGCTAAATTGAAATGGAAAGCGCATGTTAAGAAGAAAAAAGATGAGCTAGCTATCAAGTATAGGAAAATGTATTGGCTGATTGGACGAAGTTCCCAACTTAACATGCACAACAAATTACTGTTGTATAAACAAATTTTGCAACCAATCTGGAGGTATGGTTTGCAACTTTGGGGTTGCACCAAGAAGTCCAATATTAAAATTATTCAAAACTTCCAAAACAAGGTGCTACGAGGAATTGTTAACACCCCTTGGTATATTAGGAATGATGACATCCACAGTGATTTAAAGATGAACACGGTAAATGAGGAGATTAAAAACATGGCAATCAGGCATTCAAAGAAGCTCACTAATCATGGAAATCCAGTTGTGCTCCAGATCTTGAATACCAACAGTGTAATAAGGAGACTTAAGAGAACCAAGCCTGAAGATTTAGTGCAGTGATGATACTTATTTCCTGCAGTTCTACTGTGGATATCCGGTGGATTTAATCAGTGGGCTAATTTCCGCCTAATAGTGAACTGTATATTATATATAAGCTACTAGATAAGTTTTATTACTTAGTTGTAGTATAAATAACAATGTCTCTAACTCTTATAGTATTGAATTTATAAATTATTTACGAAAAACATTAGTTTTACAGATGTATCAAACAAAAAAAAAGTTGTTTTCTTCAACTCAACTTTTAGCCTAGTAAATGGAGTTTAGAGAAATGAAATAAAAAATTCATTCGTGTCCAAAGAGCACAAGTTGGCACTATTTTATAGTATTTTTCTTCCTCTTTCAAACTACGTATTCCAAATTATCCTAGGTTTTATAGTTTTTGAGTTATATTATATTTTATAAAACAGGAACCAAAATTCTAAGATTTTTTTCAAAGAATTAGCCTTCGATTTTTATTATTATTATTTTTTTTTGTTCTTTGCCATACTTACTCCAAAATTATTTTTCAAACTTTTTTCATTACACTACTCAATTCTATGAACCTTTCTGAATATAATGATATACAGTATAGAAGTTAGTTTTCCATAAATATTACAATTTTTGGTGATTTTTTGAAAATGTAACAATTTTTCCCCCCCCTAAATATTTTCACAAATATTACACAACACTTTTGTATATCTTAAAAAAGGTGGTAAGCTATTGATTTTGGATAATACAGGTTTTTCTGAAAAATGTTAACTTCATTTTTTGACATCTAACATACATATTCCAAAACCGTTGAGAAATATGATGTCTTATAAGTTAGGTTTTGTGTAAAAATAATATATTTTATTAATTTTGTAAACAAACGTAGAAAATTAACATTGCTAAGTTTTGCCAAATCTAGGGTTAATAAATACTCTGTTTGCAAGATGAGTGTGCAAGGCATAACTACTACATCTGTTACCTGCATTTGTGGCTTATAACTCTTACATACATTTCTGTATTACTTTAGATTCTAGTATTACTTTAGATTCTAGTATTACATCTTATTTGGAGTTTTTTATTTGTATTTTAGAATACATACATACTGACAATATGCATAATCAAGCCAGCAACTGGTTAATAAGTACTCTGTCTGCATGATGATTGTGCGAAAGAAAATGCAAAGAATAACTACCGCATCTGTTTTCGTGCACTTGTGGCTTTAGCTCTTGCATACATTTCTGTATTCCTTTAGATTCTAGTATTACTTCTTATCTGAAGAGTCATAATTTGTATTTTACAATAAAAACATACTGATAATATGCATAATCAAGCCAGCAACTGGTTAATAAGTACTCTGTCTGCATGATGATTATGCAATAGAAAATGCAAGGCATAACTACCGCATCTGTTACTTGCATTTGTGGCTTTAACTCTTGCATACATATTACTTTAGATTCTAGTATTACATCTTATTTGGAGACTTAATTTGCATTTTAGAATACATATTCTGATAAATATGCATAATCAAGCCAGCGACTAGTTAAGTACTCTGTCTGCATGATTATTGCGAGGGGGGGGAATGCAAGGCATAACTACCGCATCTGTTACCTGCATTTGTGTCTTAACTCTTGTATACATTTCTGTATTCCTTTAGGTTCTAGTATTACATCTTTTTTGGAGATTTTTAATTTGTATTTTAGAATACATACATACTGATAATATGCATAATCAAGCCAGCAGCTGGTTAATAAGTAATCTGTCTGCATGATGATTATGCAATAGAAAATGCAAGGCATAACTACCGCATCTGTTACTTGCGTTTGTGGCTTTAACTCCTGCATACATTTCTGTATTACTTTAGATTCTAGTATTACTTTTTATGTGGAGAGTCTTAATTTGTATTTTACAATAAAAACCCATGATATAAATGCATAATCAAGCCAACTAGTTTGTTAACCCTAATACTGGCATGCGGCTCAAATGAGTTGATGACGACATTGACGGGTGACAGAAAACAGTAAAAAACTCTGATTTTGCAACTCGAAATTAGGGTTACTCAAATCCATCCTACCGAAATAAATTTTATACCGTTGTAAAGCTGACGTTTCGTAGATGCATATACATGTAATCAAAAGTTCATAAAACGCTATAAGAATATTTAATTAATTGGTAAAGTTTGGTGTGTTTTAGTCGTAAAAATCGTCACTCACCAACTCACAGTACAAAGATAATATAGCGTCCTACTTTGTGTAAATGTCAGAAACTGATATTTGGTTCAAAGAAATGTAAAATTGTTCTGTTTTTAGTACAAATCTTTACCTATCCAACAAAGTTTGCCACATGTCTCTATGACATGTGTATGACACTCGACGCTAAATTGAAATGGAAAGCGCATGTTAAGAAGAAAATAGATGAGCTAGCTATCAAGTATAGGAAAATGTATTGGCTGATTGGACGAAGTTCCCAACTTAACATGCACAACAAATTACTGTTGTATAAACAAATTTTGCAACCAATCTGGAGGTATGGTTTGCAACTTTGGGGTTGCACCAAGAAGTCCAATATTAAAATTATTCAAAACTTCCAAAACAAGGTGCTACGAGGAATTGTTAACACCCCTTGGTATATTAGGAATGATGACATCCACAGTGATTTAAAGATGAACACGGTAAATGAGGAGATTAAAAACATGGCAATCAGGCATTCAAAGAAGCTCACTAATCATGGAAATCCAGTTGTGCTCCAGATCTTGAATACCAACAGTGTAATAAGGAGACTTAAGAGAACCAAGCCTGAAGATTTAGTGCAGTGATGATACTTATTTCCTGCAGTTCTACTGTGGATATCCGGTGGATTTAATCAGTGGGCTAATTTCCGCCTAATAGTGAACTGTATATTATATATAAGCTACTAGATAAGTTTTATTACTTAGTTGTAGTATAAATAACAATGTCTCTAACTCTTATAGTATTGAATTTATAAATTATTTACGAAAAACATTAGTTTTACAGATGTATCAAACAAAAAAAAAGTTGTTTTCTTCAACTCAACTTTTAGCCTAGTAAATGGAGTTTAGAGAAATGAAATAAAAAATTCATTCGTGTCCAAAGAGCACAAGTTGGCACTATTTTATAGTATTTTTCTTCCTCTTTCTTCAAACTACGTATTCCAAATTATCCTAGGTTTTATAGTTTTTGAGTTATATTATATTTTATAAAACAGGAACCAAAATTCTAAGATTTTTTTCAAAGAATTAGCCTTCGATTTTTATTATTATTATTTTTTTTTGTTCTTTGCCATACTTACTCCAAAATTATTTTTCAAACTTTTTTCATTACACTACTCAATTCTATGAACCTTTCTGAATATAATGATATACAGTATAGAAGTTAGTTTTCCATAAATATTACAATTTTTGGTGATTTTTTGAAAATGTAACAATTTCCCCCCCCCCTAAATATTTTCACTAATATTACACAACACTTTTGTATATCTTAAAAAAGGTGGTAAGCTATTGATTTTGGATAATACAGGTTTTTCTGAAAAATGTTAACTTCATTTTTTGACATCTAACATACATATTCCAAAACCGTTGAGAAATATGATGTCTTATAAGTTAGGTTTTGTGTAAAAATAATATATTTTATTAATTTTGTAAACAAACGTAGAAAATTAACATTGCTAAGTTTTGCCAAATCTAGGGTTAATAAATACTCTGTTTGCAAGATGAGTGTGCAAGGCATAACTACTACATCTGTTACCTGCATTTGTGGCTTATAACTCTTACATACATTTCTATATTACTTTAGATTCTAGTATTACTTTAGATTCTAGTATTACATCTTATTTGGAGTTTTTTATTTGTATTTTAGAATACATACATACTGACAATATGCATAATCAAGCCAGCAACTGGTTAATAAGTACTCTGTCTGCATGATGATTGTGCGAAAGAAAATGCAAAGAATAACTACCGCATCTGTTTTCGTGCACTTGTGGCTTTAGCTCTTGCATACATTTCTGTATTCCTTTAGATTCTAGTATTACTTCTTATCTGAAGAGTCATAATTTGTATTTTACAATAAAAACATACTGATAATATGCATAATCAAGCCAGCAACTCGGTTAATAAGTACTCTGTCTGCATGATGATTATGCAATAGAAAATGCAAGGCATAACTACCGCATCTGTTACTTGCATTTGTGGCTTTAACTCTTGCATACATATTACTTTAGATTCTAGTATTACATCTTATTTGTAGATTCTTAATTTGTAATTTAGAATACAAACATACATGATATATGTATGCCTATTCAAGCCAACAAGTCTGTTATCACTTTGAAGCCTAACTCTCTAACGCGCTGCTTTCCTACAGAGTTTTGGACATGTTTTTAAAAAATTGTGGTATTTATTATATATGACTTATTATACATCATTTTAAACCCAAAGAAATTGCCTTTATATATATATATATATATATATATATATATATATATACATGTAAATACATATTTTACTTACAGTAAACACTCCTTAGTCTTGAAAAAGGGTAAAATACTCACACAAACAAAAATAGCTACACAGCACTACAGCACTTCATTAAACATAATTGGCCTTTGTATGATACAGTTTGAAACATTCAGGTACACAAAGGGGTACTGAAAATTCTGGGCATCACCATGAAGTTTCCTTCCTTCCAGGCTAAGCATCGTCGTAATTTGGGTCATCTTCAAAATCTTCTTTTGAATCACCCACATCGTCCTCTAAATCAATTAGGCCTAACATTGTCACTAAAAAAGTCTAAATCGTTTCGCCCTCAGAATCAGAACCAAAAATCTGTTCATTCACATTTTCTCTCAAAATGTCACTAATTAAATTATTTCCATCACCTTGGCCTATGTCTGGCTCGGATTCCCAGTCAGATTCATCAACAAAAGATCGCGAATTGTATCACTTTTCGATACATCTTCTGCCATATTTTGTAAACTATAACTAAAATATTTATATATACAAACACTAAAATACTGGGACTAACTACTAAAATAAACTAAAAGATTACTTGTATAACTCAAAAAGTATTTAGTATTCAAGATAAACACCAACAAAACATAACCAATCGTGATTACTCAGTCAGTCACTTTGCAGTAAAGAGACGCCTGGTGTGTTCCATGTAGACGTGTTATGTTGCCTAGTAACAGCTTTGTAATATTTTTATTTAGTCCAAATCAACAGCTCAGACTATTCGAAAATCAAAGACATACAAAGATAAATAACCAATGTGCTATACGAAAGTGCCGAAACCCGAGTGTATGCGAGTAACAGGCATAACTACCTCATATGTTACTTTCATTTGTGGCTTTAACACATTAAACCCTATGGGCGCTAACAGGGCTTATATGCATAAATACTGGGCATTTTTGCATTAATACAAAAAATTATTACATTTTTAGTTTTAATCAAAACACCACAAACCATACGTCATTTTAAAGAGGAAATCAAGAGCTTTAAGAAAATATAATATGTTATAGGGTAATTGGAATTAAAAATTATAAATATTCTAAAAATAAAAAATAGCTACATTATTATTATACTAACCTAGGCCTAGGCCTAACACTATCTTCATAAACTTGACCATTATCACCAGATTCATTTAGGCCTATGAGAAAACTTTACTTTCTTATTACTTTGACCATTTTGTGTATGACTAGATATATTATTGCTGGTTGAAGGACCTAAACTGTTGTATTTTTCCTCACTAACCTAAAAGTTGGTATCCTCAAAGTTTGGTGGGTCGGCAAACAGGCGGTCAACAAATTCATTATCAGAGCCAGCATCGTATACAGGATCACTTATTCTTTCATACTGTACCACACAATAGGGTTACGATTTTCATTGTCATCAAAACTAAAATTATAAATATTATAATTACCGTCATCTACACTATCGTCAGAGTTTGACAACTCTGAAAGAATCATTTGAAGTGTGTGTCTGTCTAAATAATCACTCATTTTCACAGTTCATTACACTATACTACACTAAATGACTAAAAAGATAAATAAAAATATTGCTATGGAAACAATAAACACATTTATTAGCGTACAAATCACATAGAAAGCTCACTAGCAGAACGTAAACAATGACGCGGTAAACAGAGCATAGACGGCTGAGCTTGACTCAGACAGCTGACATCGTGCTAGTGCACAATACGTCTGAATATTATTTTCTTATGACTAAACAGCTGACCATAGAGTAAAAACTGCTCATTTACTGAAAGAATATGAATTGGCGAACATTACTATACACCAAAAGATATTATTACACTAAAAATAACGACGTACCGAATTAAATAGCGATGCCCGATATATACTCGGGCTTCGTACAACGGCATTTACGGTACCCCGACCTTTACTCAGGCATAGGGTTCAATGTGTTAACTCTATGTCTGTATTACATTTCTGTATTACTTTAGATTCCAGTATTACATTTCATTTGGAGAATGTTAATTTGCATTTTACAATAAAAACATACATGATATGTATGCATAGTCGAGCCAACAAGTCTGTTAATAAATACTTTGTTTACAAGATGAGTGTGCATTGCATAACTACTACATATGTTACCTGCATTTGTGGCTATAACTCTTACATACATTTCTGTATTCCTTTAGATTCTAGTATTACATCTTATTTGGGGAGTCTTAATATGTATTTTAGAATACATACTTACTGATAATATGCATAATCAAGCCAGCAACTGGTTAATAAGTACTCCGTCTGCATGATGATTGTGCGAAAGAAAATGCAAAGAATAACTACCGCATCTGTTTTCGTGCACTTGTAGCTTTAGCTCTTGCATACATTTCTGTATTCCTTTAGATTCTAGTATTACTTCTTATCTGAAGAGTCATAATTTGTATTTTACAATAAAAACATACTGATAATATGCATAATCAAGCCAGCAACTGGTTAATAAGTACTCTGTCTGCATGATGATTATGCAATAGAAAATGCAAGGCATAACTACCGCATCTGTTTTTTTGCATTTGTGGCTTTAACTCTTGCATACATTTCTCTATTACTTTAGATTCTAGTATTACATCTTATTTGGAGATTGTTAATTTGTATTTTACAATACAAACATACATGATATGATGTATGCATAGTCAAGTCAACAAGTCTGTTAATAAATATTCTATTTGCAAGATGAGTGTGGAATAGAAAATGCAAGGCATAACTACTGCACCTGGATTTGTGGGTTTAATTTTTGCATACATTTCTGTATTCCTTTAGGTTCTAGTATACATCTTATTTGGAAAGTCTTAATTTGTATTTTATAATACACACATACTGATAAATATCCATATTCAAGCCAGCAACTGGTTAGTAAGTATTCTGTCTGCATGATGATTGTGCAAGTAAGTGTACTCCAGGTTATCCGCAAAATTTGGTGGCACAGATATCAGATATCGCGGATAATCTGCAAGAATGCTAAAAATGAAGGGAAAGTAATAATAAAATAGTTTTGTCATAAAAAGACTTTAATATACTGCACATAAAACACAGTACAAAACTATATATTTCATACAGTAAAAACGTTTTAATAAGTACACTTTACATGAAATAAAAAAGTGTAATAAAGAAGATGTTCTTGTAGTAAAATAAAAGAACAATACAGGAAACACATTACGCTACAATTTTAAAAACTGACGGTTTTTCAAAAAAATTAACATGGGTTTTTGTTTCTTATCGAGAAAACACTTTTCTCTTCATTCTTGACTAAACTTTTCTTAGCATCAGTTATTCAGCTAACTGCGCGTTGTCGACTTGTTCCTTTCAGTCCATTGTGTTGCAAAGCTACTTCGTATATCAATCACGCATGTGTGTATGTATCTTCTTTCTTTTTGCTCTTCGTTCGCCCCTCTTGCTTTGTCTGCTTTTCTTGATCAGTCAGTCGCTCGAACCTAGGCTCATTAGTGTTATAGTTCAACCAATCTAGACAGTTAGCTATCTCAGGCATAACTTTGTTATCATAGTTTTACTGGTTGTTACCCGTACTAAACAGCTAAAGAGAACTGTAAAATTTGTTTACTTATTTTTTCCGCAAGAGACGGATAATCAACCACTCGCAGGTAATTGGCTGCGAGTACACTGTACTATGTCTGTATGAATACATGAAGAACAAGTAGGTGCGACTGATCGTCCCATGGATGAGGAGCCCGTACTGGGGGCTATGCCCCAGTATGAGGTAGCCACTGATGAACAACATCTGGTCTGGATAGGCAGCTAGGTGGGGCGGCTTCCTTCCAGGATTTTGAGAGTATGGTGGGTGAGTGGATGGGGGTGTGGTCCGTGGCCTGGAGTAGTTCGTGGTTGTGTAGGTCAGCAGGGTGTTGGTGGTCGTAGGGCTGGCTGTGTTGGTGCAAACCGCGGCGGTCGCCAGCGTCCTGAGGAGCAAGAGTATGACCCGGCAGATCCCTCGCGTTTTCAGAAGCTTTACAGAGTTAATAAGATGAAAGCCGTGCATGAGATCCTCGGAGGTGATTCTCTCCATTGCGGTGTAGGGTCAGATGAGATCGAAACACACTTTCGACAGGTGTTTTCTTCTGGGGGTTATGCCCTTGGGGTGACCCCTGAGATTGTGCATGACGATGCTGGTTCCGAATGTAGTGGTGGATTTTGGAGGGTATCACACAGGAAATTGAGGCGATGGAAGTTTCTGAGCGCTTGGCCAGATTGCTGAATTCGGCATTGGGTCTTGATGGAGTGTCATATGGTGTGATAAAGCAAGCCGACCCTGGCTGTGTGGTTCTCACCGTCATCGTGAATGGATGTTTATAGTATGGTAAAGTTCCAAAGCCTGGAAGCAATCGAACACTGTCCTCATCCATAAGAACGGAGTATTTGGGGAATTGGCGGCCGCTAACGCTGGTGAGCTGCATCTCCAAGCTCTATACAGGAGTTCTAGCTGACCAACTGTGAAGTTGGGTTGCCAAAACATCTTGTGTTTCATGGGCTTAGAAAGGCTTCATGTAGCATGAAGGCTGCTACGAGCATAACTTCGTGGTCCAGTTGGTTATCGATGATGCTAGACGGATGGCAGTACCAGCCTCGCAGACTAATTCCCAGCTAGTTTACCTTGATTCGTCAGAGGGTGGCGCAGGTCTTCTTCCGATTGCTGACCAGGTCAACGTGGAATCGGTAGTCCATGCATTTCGGCTCGTTACCTGCCGTGACCTTGTGGTACGGGATCTAGTTAGAAATACCTTGTGTGATATAGTCCGATAACACCTCTGGCGGGAACCCCCTGAAGAGGCTACCTGTCGGGGCGAATTAACGGGGAGTTTAGTCACGATGGTGGTGATATAGCATCGGTCTGGACCAGTGCTAGGAACACCGCCCATCGGCTACACCAAAAGATTGGCATGAGGTGGCGCTGCTGTCAGGTGCTACAGGAGTTTCAAGTTGTTTTTCTCACACCAGACGGCCCGGTGGACCCTTCCATGGTTCCGGAGAATGCACTCCAGGTTCTTTTACGGCTGTTGAGAGCGGCCATAAGGTCCGGGTAACATAAGGTCTTGTGAGAAACACAGACCAAGACAAAGGTGGTCGAGATATCTGCTCAGAGTGATGTTTCAAATCACTGTTCGCTCTGGTAGGTATACTCGATTTGCCGACTGAAGGTTTGTCTTCAAAGCCTGCTTGGGTTCCGTACCGCTGAATGGTTGCAAGCATTGGGGTAATGGCGACAGGAAGTGTTGGTGCTGTGGTTACGTGTCAGAGACGCTGCCACATGTGCTGAACCACTGTCAGCGGCACAGGGTTGCCACTATGCCTTGCTGGGGCCACTGCCAAAGGCTGGCCAGTATAGTTCAAGTAAATAAGACTGTTCCAGGCATCGATTCCATGTTGAGGCCCGACCTGGTTGTGATCAACGAGGGGAGCAGCTATTTCAATCATTGATGTCGCCATACCCTTCGAGAATTGCTACCAGGCTTTTGTTGAGTCTCGGGCGGAAAAAGTGTGAATGTACGCACAGTTGGCGGAGGAACTCCATGGACAGGGTTCGATGTGACCCTGGATGACTTTATGGTAGGAGCTCTCGATGCCTGGGACAAGAAAAACTAGGGGGTCATCAAGAAATTGAGGATTTCCCCTTGCTATGCGAATGTAATGCGACGCCTTATGGTGTCCGACACTTTTTGCTGGTCACGGGACATCTACGTGATTCATGTAACCGGCCACCAACAGTGGTGATTATCTTCGACCGTTGGTGACTTTTTATTTATGTTATATTGTTATTGTTGATTGTTATTTTATAGTTTTGTTACTTTTATGTTATTTTCTCTCCATGTACCATAATTTTTGTTTTGTTTATTGTTTCTTTTTATTTTATTATTCTGTAATAGTTATAAGTTCATGGGCTAGTCCCATAAGAACATTGGTTTATTGCTTTTCACAGCTAGTATGCTGTATATGTTATTTATTGTTATTGTAAATTTGATTTGTTTAATCTGGAGCCTGTTATATATTGTGTTATAGGGAATTGAACTTTTTTAATGAATTTTTTGTTGTGCTCTAAGGCATTGTAATTATATAAACATGTTGCTTGTATCAATATTATTTGCTAATAAAATGTCTGTATGATGATTATGCAAAAGTTAATGCAAGACATAACTATCATATGGTTTACATACATTGGTGATATGACCCAGCAATATTTTGATTAATATTAATTCTTTTGTATTTTTTGAAGGGCTGTATTATTGACTGGAAGAAAGGGAAAAACGTCACATTGAAAACTGTAAAAAAGAAGCAGAAACATAAATCAAGAGGCTCTGTTAGGACTGTAGTAAAAACTGTTCAGAACGACTCCTTTTTTAATTTCTTCACACCACCGTGTAGTAAGTATTTTTCACTATGTTTACAAACTTCTACTTTTTGCATCATAAAAAAAGTTCTTGACTTCGTAGTAATGTTTTTATAGTTATGAATGCTGAATAATTTGTAACTGTTGAGGTTAGAGTTTAATAGGGCTTATATTATAGCCTATTAGTTTAGATTTTGTATGGATAGGAAATACAGGCTTACCTTGGATAGTGGTCCTTTGTATTACCTAATAATACACAAATAAGAAAACACTCACTAAAGTTCTTATATTTCGTAAACACTGTTCATTTCCTAGTCTTCTTTCTATACTCTCTACTGATTGAGAAAATGAACAGTGTTTAATAAATATTTCAGAACTTTAGTGTTTTTTATTATTTTTTTTTTATTTGTGTGTGTGTTTTCTTATTTGTGCACTATAAGGTAATACCAAGGACCACTTTCCAAGCCTGTGTCTCCTATCCATACAAAATCTAAACTGTTGATAAAGAGGTAAGTAATCTATATTGTGATGAGTCTTTATTCATAAGCGCCCTAGAACTGGGAGTGTAAGCTTTAATCGTTTTTTAAAAATCATGAAAAATACTAATATTATGCAAAACGCAACTTGTAAGATATCATTTTTCTCAGAAGGTGCATAGAATTTATCTGTGTAATGAAGAACATTTTAGTTGTAAAAAATTTGGAGTAAGCATGTTAGGAGTCAAAAATTGTTACGAAAACCGAAGCCAAAACGCCACATAAAAGAGTATATTTACCAAAGAACAAATGTTTATAATTTTTTCAAGATATACAAGAGTTTTGTAATATAGTTTTGGATAAAAGTTGGTAAAAACTTAAATCATTTTTATAATATTTTCAAAAGACAAAATTAATTTTTACGTAAAAGGTGGAAATTTGCTCAAAAGTTAAGTTAGGCCCATTTTGAAAAATCAACAGAAATAGTAATAATGTCCAAAACAATTGAAATCTTATTTTAGAAGTTTTCAAAAGTCATATATTTCAGAGTTAGGTAGCCGAAAAAGAAAAAAATTGTCTTTACGTCATCAAAATTTCGAGAAAATATTCACATTCAAACTTGAATAAAATAGCTGAAAACTTATTTTAGACTATTGAAATATATGCAGAAGTTGTAGACTATAGTTGTGAAAAGATATCTGTAAAAATATTTATAATACATTTTCAATATGTTAGCGGAAAATGTTTATATAGTCGTGTAAAAGCAAATCGAACAATTAGTTGCAAAATACAAATGTAACATGTAAATGATAATATAAAACCAAATATTAGGTAAAATAACATAAATTTTCTGTACTTACGTTTTGTATGGTATCCAGATAGTTTATAGTAACGCTGTTGCGTAGCGAGGAAGACGATCCTTCATTACTAGGCCTAGTCCTTCCTCGCCCTGACCTTCAGAAATGTACCATGTCTTTGAAGCAATCCCTGTGTATACTGGATTTGTACAGTGGACACCAGTAATGAGATTTACACTTGTTATTGTTATCCTCATTACATACGACACAAGTTTGTATAGTCATTTTTGTAAGTCTGAGAGGATAAAGGTGTCGAGCTAGTCACTGTGCATGTAGATGATGGAGTACGTAATTGTACATTCAACAGACCAGTAACAGAAGCATAAAAATCAGGATAGTAACATAGTTTATCAAATAAACCGACCATGAAATTATACCGTCTTTTAGTTTTTAGTCTTTTGCACTGTGGAGTCTGTGCCTTGAACAGAATCCAAACATTGAAGATGGCCATATCAATGAAGTAGTAAACTATTTTACACCAGTATTTCTTACATGGCCGAGAATAAGTTACATGATAATACTCTTGCCCTTGTTATGACCCCATCCATAAAGGTGTTGTAATGATGAATTACAAACAGTTTGACACCACCATATTTATTAAATACACTGATGTCTTGTGTATGACAAGTTATGGTAACTAGGTGCACTGGCTTTCTAGTTTTTTTCTCCTTGTATTTCAGGAGTAGTATTTTACCTCTTCTAAACTATTTATGCTAGAGACCGTAGGTACTTGGTGGTATTCCATTTTAAACTGGTGGTGAGCATGACAGGAGTTGGAGGTTAGGACATGAGGACTCTAGTTTTTCTAATCATTTAAAAACACACAATGTTTCAGATTTTCATGGTAATATAAATTTTGATATTTTACACATAGCTAATAAATCTAAAAAATTAAACCTTCTGGAAAATTTAGAAATTAATAGATTAGTTAAAAATAAAAATGTGTTAGTTTTAAATGAACAATTAGATTTAAGTAATTCCCCACTTTTGAAACCATTAACCAAGTCAAGTCATTGACCCTCCTCCCCACTCCCTTCCTCTACCTTTCTCATCTAGGTTATAAGGGAAAACCCAGCTATTGTTATAATGTGTATATATGGTGTACTGAACCTTATTGTTTCATTCTTGTATAAGTCCTTGACAATGCTTTAACTAGCGAAACCATGGTCGGCAAGTTTCTATTAAAACATTGTGGTTGATACTAAAAAAAAAAAAAAAAAAATTGTTGTTTTAATTTTACCTCTTCTGTAATACATGGATTCACCTGCAGCTAGTTTATCTTGGACAACGTTTCTAGGTAACTCTGTTGATTTTGTTGATCATTCTTGTCAATAGGTGTTGTTTGATAACAAAAAGGAGCAAAAACTTACCTTATAATAGTAGTTATCGATAACCAGGTGGTGACCTTTTCCCAAAGATTCTGCTTTTATCATCAGTTCCTTAACTACTTTCTGTATGAAAGGGGTCGAATCACTGGCCAAGAAGTCTTTACTGTTGTACATACAGAGAAGTCACGTAGAACAGGAAGTTGCAGAGTCACAAATCTTAAACTTCTTTATCCAAAAATGAGCATGTCTCTTTTATTTGGCGTGTATTGAACAATAGTTTTTCATGCTGATCATACTTTTATTAATACAGTGTTCTCCCGATTATCCGCAAAATTGGGTGGCAAAGACAGCGGATAATGAGAGTCATGGATAATATGCAAGAATGCTAAAAATAAAAGGAAAATATGTAATAAAAGAAGAGTTTTGACATAAAAAGACTTTAATATACTATACATAAAACATATAATACACAGTACAAACCTTGTAAGCATGGGACATCTCCAAACAAATAAAAAATAAATTAATAATAATAATTTAAGTATTTAAGCAATTAGATAAATAATAGTAATAATTAGGAATCTCACATAAAAAAAAAAATCAAAATAATTAATAACAAACATAAAAACTTTAATTTAAAAAACATTTAAAACAAATAATTAAAATCAATAAGTTTAAATTAAGCGCAACACATCAATACAATGTAACACCCTCTAGGGTAAAATTGAAATACCAACGGGTTGCTCCACAACTAAAACTATGAAGCTAGTTCAAACGGAAAACGAACCAATTCTAGGAATTTGCCCAATGCTCGCCATGCAAAGCCGTGGGGATTCCGTTTCGGCTACACAACCGACTTACTTCGTCTTTAGCGTGCTAAGATGAAGGACGCTTTCTCTGAACGCTGTTTGTCAAAAACAATTATGGTGCGATTTGAAGGGTGTGAGTACTTGAAAGTTTCACGCAACAAATGTTGTTAAAAAGGTGTGTTATCGGCTGGTGTATTTGGACATAGAAATGTGAGTAAAAATTGTTGTTATGTATGTACATTGGAGAGTAACCAAGTGTTTGTGTTTGGACAGTGGGTCAGACTTTTGGTATGTGGGTTTCACGTGAAAATTTGTAAAGCTTTTATTCTTATTATAGTAATAATATGTATAACCTAACACATAAATGATTTCATGTTGGCTAAGATATTTTTTTTTTTGTACAAATTATATACATGCAATTCTGGTCATGAAGGGGGGATTTTCATTAACAGACATGAGTGAGTAGAAATATAGAGTTAAGTCGCCATAATGTTTTGATTTCTTTATCGACTCCTGTTTCTTCTAGTACTACAAATACCACAGAATACACGACCCTGAGATTAAAGCCTAAAAATCAATCAATTAAATAAAAAATAGTAGTAAAATTCAAATGTAAAGTGTTCAAAATCTCAGTGAAAATAATCAACAAGTTTCAGAAGTAAGATTATTTTAATTTTATAACTTAAATTAATAAATAATAAATTTTCAACAATTAAATTCATTTTTTTTTTTGTTTTTTGTAACGGCAAGGCAAGCTAGTTACAACCTATAAATTAAAAACATTTTACATAAAACAAAAAGGTGTAATAAACGAGAAGTTTTTGTAGTAAAACAAAACAATACAGGTTGTTACACTAGTACAGTATTGCAATTTTAATTACCTGACGGTTTTTCAAAAAAATCAATAGTTTTTTGTTTCTTACTGAGAAAACACCGTCTCTTGATTCTTGACTGAACTTTTCTTACCATCAGTTTTTCATCTAACTGCGTTTCATCATCTTGTTCCTCTACTGGAGCAGTGAGCAGTCCATTGATGTGTTACACGGCCATGTCGTGCGTCAATCGTGCATGCGTGTACATTCCTTCTTCCTCTTCACTTACACTTTGATCTTCGTTTGCCCTCTCTTACTTTGTCTGCTGTTTCTTGGTCTGTCAGTCGCTCGATTCCTGGCTCATAAGCGTCACAGTCCAACCACTCTAGACAGTAAGCTTAGTTCTACTGCACACCTTGTTATCGTAGTTTTTACTGGTTGTTTCCTGTACTAAACAGGTAGAGAACTGTACTTTTTCTACTTGTTTTTTGTGCATAATGTAAAATATCAGATTTGAACTATCATATCTTGGCTCTACATTCTTACTGTAAATTTAGAGGCTATATCTTGCTCTTGTTCTGGAGGATATACACCTACCCACAGAGCCACCTGTGTTTGTGTTTGTTTTACTATACGTCTTCGTGTTCATATTGTATTAAGACCAGATGTAATGTGTGATGGTCCAGCTAGACCAGTATCAATTTGTGCTAATGTTGGTGTTTGTTCAACATTTTCTGGAAGTTCAAACCCGAGGAAATTTTCATCATCCGAGCTTTCTAAATCAGCAATTATTTGGGCGACATCTACCTTAAAAGAACTGGTGTTGATAATCACTAGTTATCTGAACAATGAAGTAAATGTATATATTTATTAATTACTTTAAATATGCATTTAATATTTGTTATAGAAATAATCTTATATTTGAATTGTTTGTTGTTTAGTGCCCGAAGACCCAGACACAGAAGTTGATGATGAGACTCAGGCACTACTAACTAGTGACTTCGAAATTGGCCATTACATTCGAGAAAGAATTGTGCCTAGGGCAGTTCTGTACTATACAGGTATGCATTTCCTTTTATTAATTCTCTTTTACTACTATATGTATCTTTAAATCTTAAGTTAACTTAACCCTCAAATTGGTTTGCGACTCATTTGAGTCGAATGTGCAAAGAAATAACTGCACAATTGTTAAACAGAAATTACGCCATTCTTTCTCTAATTTTCATAAATCCATATTTCTGTCTAACAAATCTACCATAACACTGTTCTATAGATCAAATCTTCCTGTTTCGATCTGTGATTTCCAAATCTTTCTATCTGTTAAAATTAAACAAAATCAAGAATTTTTAACTCTTTTTTTATATGCTAAAAATCACATTTTTTTCAATTGAACTTTGAGCCTTGTAAATAGTACTTATTGATATGTATAATATATCATTGTAAAGGTAATCTTTCATAATCGTGTAACCGAAATTATATACAGCAAAAGGTAAAAATTCTATAATTCGTTCAAGTTGAACTGTTTTGCAGTGAGAAAAACAGCACTGCACAGTTCTTCAAAATCTGAACAATTTCATCATATAATTTTTGAAAAGGTAATTCTTGTCCAAATACCACAAATTGACAATATTTTATCGTATTTTTTGTTTTCTCTTTTAAACTATGTATTCCAAATTATCCTATCTGTTATAGTTTTTGAGATTTATTACATTCTACGAAGTAATAACCAAACCAAACCAGACTCATTTTCTTTTCAGTGTGAAATATCACACTGTAATAAATTTTTTACTCATGTGAAATACCGATTACTTATGTGAAATTTGGCCTAACTTTTTAGCAAATTTCCATTTGTTTATGTAAAAATTAATTTTGTCTAATGAAAATTTTATAAAATTATTTTTGTTTTTACCAACATTTATACCAACAAATATACTAGAACTGCTTTTCCATATCTATATTCAATTTACATTTTGCTTTCATTTTTTGTAAGAATTTTTGATTTCTGACATACTAACTCCAATTTTTTTCCATTATACAGATAAATTCTATGCTCCTTTTTCGGAAAAATGGTATTTTACAAATTGTGTTTTGCATAATATTACTTTTTTTGCAATTTTTTTTCAAATTTGGCATACATTTTTGCAAATTTCCACTTTTTACGTAAAAATTAATTTTGACTAATGAAATGTTTATAGATTGATTTTTGTTTCTACCAACTTTTATCTTCAACAAGCGGCAAAAGACCTTTAGGTCGACGCCGGTGAGGCCTCTGATGGAGGTTATCACAGCCCAGTTTAATAATCTTCAACAATATTACAAATCTCCTGTATAACTTGAAATTAAAAAAATTAAAATGTTCTATAGTAAATATACCCTTTTATATGGAATATTGGCTTCGGCTTTTGTAAGAAGTTTTTGATTCCTCACATTACTCCAAATTTTTTACATATATTAATATTTTTTTCTTCAAATTAGGCATAACTTTTTACCTCATTTTGTGAATAAATATTTATTACATATGAAAATTTTATAAATAATTTTTTTTATCAACATTTATTCACAATTATATTCCAAAACTTTTATATATCTTGAAAAAATATGCTAATTAATGTATTTTGGTTTATTTAGGATTTTCTGTAAAATGTTAACTTCATTTTTTGATTCCTAACATACTTGCTCTAAAACCTTTACATATATTTTTTTTTATTATACAGATAAACTCTATGCACCTTTCTGAGAAAAATGATGTCTCATAAATTGGGTTTTGCATAATATTGCTATTTTTTATGAATTATTTTAAAACATGATTAAAAGGGACTCCGTTATAGTAGGCGTGTCTAGGGTTAAATATTTTTCATTTGATATAATCCTAAACAGAGATAAGTAAAACAATTTAAGCTTTTAAATCTTCTTTTTAATTACTAAAATATAAAACAGATTTTATCATCTAAGAAAACCTCGAAACTGGTTTTAAGTTAGCTTTTCATGTGAACCGAAAAAAATTCATATTCTATTTCACATTCTTAATTTCATTTGTTCAGGGGAAGCTTTAGACGATGAAGATGAATTTGAAGAAGAAGAAGGTGAAGAAGAAGAAGATGTAGATGAAGAAAGTGATCCAGACTATAATCCCAACAATCCTCGATCACATAATAAAGCGGCAGCTAAAGTGAATCCGGCAGAATGTCAACAACAGTAACATTTTGTTCAACACATTAAAAACGTTCCCATAATTTATGTTTAAAACAATATTTTAGCCAATACTATACAAAACAACAGTAACTTTTTGTACAAGATTTCAAATCGTTTCTGTAGATTTATGTTGAATATAATATTTTAGCTGATATTAAAAAATGACCAAAATATAGATACTGGAACATAATATAAATATTGTTTGTTTCAAATTGCCTAAATAATTGTCTTTCTTATATATATATATTTTTTTTGAAATAAACCCGTTGATATTTGTTAACCTGTTTCTTTGTATTTTCTTATATGATATTGTAATTTGCGTTGAAGCCATTAGTTATTATGAATGTTTCGCTTACCTCTGAGAGATATTTTTTTGGAAAGTATGTTAATAAATATTGCAAGATTTTCTTAACATGTGTTTACATAATTTCTTGCCATAAAACCTCTTTAATGTTATTTTAAATTTTAAGGTTTATTTTGATCATACTTCTAGTAAGAAATAGTATCATTTACATCAAAACTAGTCTGGAAATCCCATTCAGCAAATCAAAAAACTTGGGAATACAGAATTTGGTCAATATCAGTATATATTCCAAATAACTTTAAATATTACTGCCATCATTATGAAGGGGAGAAATTATATATTACTGAAATTACTGTGCCATTGTTTTGAACAATAATATAATTTTACCTTTCCTTTAAGAAAAAAAAACAAAACATTCTGGTCATCATTTTGCTAATGAAAACCAAATGATAATAGTATCAAATCTAAACTTCAAACCAACACATACTATGAATCTCCATCCCCCCCCCATATCATGGTTAAATTACCTTACTTTCACCATTCACATTATATATCTAAAATTAAGAATACTCTATAGGGTTGTCAGGTTTGGGATACAAAAGAAAAGAAGGAAACCTCCTAGATTTATAATAGTGCTGATCCAGCAAGAAGCCTCAGGATTACCCTGCTCAAAACTCAGTATAAGTGAGCACTTGGTTGAGTATTATGTTAGAATATATAACAGGTTCTAAGTTATATATTCAATGTTAAGTAAAAAAATATAAATTTGAACAATTGGAAGTGTACAATGGTAAAAACATCTGTTACGTCAACTAAGAAATTAATAAAAGGAATGAAAGACAGAATTAACAATTAAATTTAATTACTTAATCTAAAATTTGGAAAGATGATTCTCTTAACTCAACGTTAAACTAAAGTATAGATCTCGGGGATAGGGTATCCATGGGTTTGGTATTCATTCCTTTTTTTGGTGTTTTTATTTTTTAAGTATATATAAAAAATTAACTACATCAATTACAACTACAACATGAAACAATCAAGCCAAGGATATCGCCACCCTCCTATTGCACACAAATTATGAGTTATTTAAAGGAGATATTTTTAATTAAGTTTGTTAACCCTGGAACTGGTAATGTTAAGTTTCTTCGTTTGTTTAAAAATTAATAAAATATATTATTTGTATACAAAACCTAACTTATAAGATAACATTTTTCTCAGAAAGATGCGTAGAATTTATCTATGTAAATATATATATATATATATGAAACGGTTTTGGAGTAAGTTAGATATCAAAAATGATTTTAACTTTTTTCAGAAAAACCTGTATCATCCAAAATCAATAGCTTATTACCTTTTTCCAAGATATACAAAAGTTTTGTGTAATATTTTTGAATATATTTAGGGAGGAAAAAAAAAATGTTACATTTTCAAAATTAAAAAAAAATTTTACGAAAAATTTTAATTTCATTTTATTTTCAAAAATTCACTAAAAATAGTAATTCACTTTTACACAACTTCTATATATATATGTCATTATATTCAGAAAGGTCCAAGCTTTAATATATAGGTACCAAGCTTTAATATTCTTAGAATACTTAATAATTTACAAGATCAATCTAACCTAACCAATTCATTGAGATAGTCTAAAAACCTAAAAGACAGATAGTCTTTATGTGTTCTTAGTCGTGGAAATTGTTGAGCTTCTTCATACATTGGCTGACTGCAAAATCATTATGGGAGAAACAGTTTATTTTATATGATTAAAATATTTAATATAATTGAAAGATATTCTGTGCAAGAAATGTGAAACCAGCAGATATTCATCACCTGATTATTAATGTATGCAATGAGCGAAAAAATGAGTCGGTTTAATAAAAGGATGTGAAAACATCCATGATAACAAAAGTATGTGGCTATCAGTCATTAATAATGCTTTGATGCAGCTCGTAAATTTTAAACTGTATGAGAATAAACAGTTTATATTGAGTCATTTTCTCATGAATCTCCAGAACTTGTCTATTGAAATAACCCTTCAACTCAGAACTGCTAGTGAGGAATAATGACTGCTGCTGCAGTACTTTTTGGAGGTGTTTTAGTAAGCGCTTGCAACTGTTCATTCAAATATTTATATTTCATTTATAACAAAGGCCATTATAAGACACCACCATCAAAATCACTTTGAATTTACTTAAAAATTATAAACAATATAATCGCAACAAAATTTCTCTGATTAATCTAGCAAATATTTAATCACTGTGTATTTAATTATATATATGTGTATATATATACACAAACGGAGAGAGACTCTCTACTGATTGAAAAGTGAACAGTGTTTACAAAATATTTCAGAACTTTAATATTTCATTGTGCATTTTCTTATTTGTGTACTACTAGGTAATACCAAGGACCACTTTCTGAGGTAAGCCTATGTCTTCTATCCATATAAAATCTAAAATATTATTATAGGGTAATTAACTCAAGATGGCCACCATTGGGATCTCGGAAATTATCAGTTTCTCGAAAAACTTTAAATTGGGAACATTCCCTTGATTTAGACCGTGGTGATACCATATTTTTAATCTTCGCCATTTTTCCAATATGGCCGCCATCTTTAATTTTCTAAATACAAACACTATATATTTATTGCATTTTGTGGTAGAACATATTCTTTTATGACATTTTTATTCTTTAGTATTTTCTCTAAACACAGCGGTAACAAGCTACGGGCCGTCAAATGTAAAAACAAATATTATTGCCATATGATATTAAGGAACTTAATGTAATGTGTTGCATAACTTTTTTCAATACATAATTTTAAAACTAAAAGTAAATATAATTAAAAATTAAGACATTTACCCTTAACAAAGTTGTTTTATTAAGTATTACCTTCATTAGTGAGAATTTACAATACTAATTATAATAGATTTTCAAAGTGTCCCCCATCAGTGAAAATAGAAGCAGTCGCTCTTCTAAAAACATCATTAACAGATTTCAACAATGTGTTGTGTAAATCTCTTCTATCTTAATTGACATTTCTTCCATGGAAGCATATTGAAATTTATACAACTGGTCTTTATGTAATCCCACAGAAACTAATCTAACGGAGAAAGATCTGGACTTCTCGCCGGCCAAGCAATAGGGCCTTGGTTAGACATCCACCTATTATGGAAATGTTCGTTTAAAAATTCCCTTACCCTGTCAAAGTTATGTGCTGGAGCTCCATCTTGATGAAAACAGTTACAACAAATGGACTTCCTAATATCTCAACTTTCATTAAAAAAAATTAAAAAATGAAGATTTTTTCTGTAACACTAATGGAATTCCCTGGGGAAAAGTAGTCTGAAAATCAAATCAGAGTGACGTGTAAAGAAATAAGAAAGAGTATTAAAGAAAAGAAAAATTCCAACTTATTACTTCGGAGAATTAACTTAATTACCTTTACTGGAACTAAAATAAAATTAATGTTTTATTAACACAAAATGGAGAACTTAATCTTCAAAGTTATACACAAACTTGATTCTGTTTCTCCGAGTGCCATATCCTTAGAATAAATTAGGTCACAATAAAAATCATTTACGCTGATTTCATTTTTCGTATATTTTAGTTCAACAAAAAAATAAGGTCAACTGCAAAATAATAGGAACAATTCACACACAAATTAAACTAGGTGGGAATGTGTTACAAATTAAACATTTCAAAAGCAATAATTTATGGGTTTTTAATAAGAAATAAATATTTTTCACACAACATAAAAACATTTCGAGTCAGTTCTTTATTAAGGAACATTATAGGAATGAAGATGAACATGCAAACAATGATTATAAACAATAATTATAATAGGAAATTACAAAAAAACTCAAAAATCACATTTTAAAATTGTTGATGGTTTTATTTTGTGTATCATTATAAATTTTTATGACAATATTATTTTTTATAAAACAACGAATGTCATTATCCAATAGAAAATAATGTCTGTTATAAAACAAGAATATACATAAATTAAAAATATTATTCTTATAATACTCTTGAGGGCCTAGTTGGTGGGTTCTCTTATTTGTGACCTCAACAAACAAACATCTTCCTTTTTGTTTCTTCTTGAGCCAAAATGTTGGGACTGATTTTGTTCAAAAGTGGTACATAGTGTTTATTCTAATTATACATGTACAATAACTTCAAATTTGGAGGTAGCAGTCACAAGAATAAAAAGAAAGAAAATGGAATTTCAAGAAATAGCGTTTTTGATCAAATTTTGTACAATCTACCCTAAAAAAACAAACACAATATTCAAACATCCCTAGAAAAATGTTAGTTTGAGAGTTATCAGTGAAAAAGTCAATTTCACTAAAATTGTTTTTAAATTTCAAACAATATAAAGCTTATTTTCTAAAAATTCATTTGACTGATTATAATAAAATATTGGTGTAATATCTATTCACCAATGTGGATTGGATAAGGCGACTGTTAAAAGCATAGAACCTAGAACATATCATTCTGTAGTACGCTGTGTGTGACAACTACCTAAGAGTGAAAAGATCTTCAGAGACTGAACAGTACCAACCACCAATGCTGACAATTCTCGTCTCCCCATTGCTGTTGACTTGTACTGCTCAATTGTATACGATGCGTCATGTCATAGGTATCATCTGAAGTTAGATGCATGTTAATATTAACAATCTAAACCAATATGCCAAATCACAAGTAAAAAAGAAAATTCTATTTCGAGAGTAATTGGCAAAAAACTAAAATGGACCTAGACAACTGTAATCTCGTCTTCTTCCCTACGCCTTCCAACCATATGACTTCTGGCAGCGCAATATAGATGTATTTTAAGTTTTTCTCATTGTACAACTTATTAAAATTATATTTAAATTTAGAGATGCCAGTCGTGTCTGATGCATTATACAATGAGCATGCTGGAGAATCTGCCAACTCAAATCCGGAGATAATAGGTTCCTGTAAGAGCTTTGGAACATATTACTGGGTGAGGCAAATTATGTAAAATTCTCTGATACTTTAAGTATTCTCAACTTTTCCCTTCATCTCTAGATATATGTACGGAACTTTCCAAACTTTTTGATTTTTGAATCGACTTTAACGGCAAACATTATTATTTTTACATAGAATGGAGTCAGCCTTTACAAGTTCATCCATCTTCATGGATAGTGATTATCTCCCCCTTACAGAGAATTAATTACTTCCGAAGAAATAATTAAGATCATTAAGCCACCAAAAAGTCTATAAATATTACAATTTTCTCCTCTGTTCTTTCTCTTAAATCCTAAATATTAAATATTTTTAATACCAGGAACAATTAAAAACTGCAAATACCACTGCATCAAAATTGCTGCCCAGAGACTTAACAGCTGCACCAAGATTTCAAAAATACAGAAAACACCTGCCCCAGAATTTCTAATAGAAACAGAACTGATACAGTAGGGTGGCCATTAATGTTGATCATCCGAACCTAATCTTCAAACAATTTTGGGAAGGAAAAGTCAATACTTGAAGTCCAGTTAAAACTGTTTGAATGACTTTTAAATAATATGTTTGATATTTATTATTAAAGTAATTTCAACTATTAAAAAAATAAAATAAAATTACAGTCAAGACACTAGCAACTTATATTAAAATTCATTTCAAATGTTTAAAATTGATATAACTTTTGCAAGATTACATTATATACATGGTATTGACGGTCGAAATATTTCGGCTATCGCTATTACATTGAAACATTTATTTGGGTGAAAATTAGTGATTTTTTTATAAATATTTACTGTAGGTTTATATTATTTAAATTTTTATTTGATAAATTCTCATTTTTGGATCTATGTGTGTTATTGTGTAATAATGTTTTAAGCTTTTATATTCTACATTCGTGTAATAAAAATGTAACTACAGTACTGTATTGATGTTATTTTTAATACGGTGTAAGCCTATTACTTTCCTTGTTTAATAATCTGAACCCTCGGTTCCAGTTATTTAGAATAATCGATGCTCTACTGTTCTGAAAAAAATTTTTTGAGTATTATTTATAACTATTTAGTCATTGTTTTTAATTGAAACATACATGATAAAATATCAAAGCTGTTTTTCTAAGTATATCATCCAAATACAGATGTACTTTTTAACTTTTATGATAATTTACATAAAGGGAAAAGTACATTATTTGAATACTCAATACAAAATAATTAGTATAATATACATAGAAAATTACTTTTTATATTATTAATGAAGTAATAGAGGAGTTAATGATATAAAAAGTAATATCTTACTATTAAAGTAATAGGACTTATTTTCGCAGTTTGACTCGGGTTATGGTGTTTTTTCAAGGGCCTCTAGAACAAAAATATAATGGTCGTTCAAATTTGTGTTTATTAGAAGTCTAAAATTACTAGAAGTTTCTGTCCTAGTTGGTTGTAGTTACTAAACAAACTATAAATTGTCAATAATCTCTATCTTTGACACTTATTTATCCAATTTTCAATATTTAATATATTAAAATATTTTCTATGTAGCGAAAACATAGGCGTCTAAGTGATCTTTTCTTTTTAGTATTTTCTGCATATCCTTTTTAATTTTTGTTGATATTTGTGTTCTTTATACATACACAATTTGTCATCAAAGTTTTAACTTCAATTATTAATGGATCAAATGTCAATCAAAAAAATCTTCTGAAGTATCTTTACTTAAAAAAATCCTACTTTATTCAATTCATTTTTAGTTAATATTAACAATTGGTGTTATCAAAGTTTTGTGTATGAAATTTGTTTAGTGTGTAATAACTTATAATTTTGGATCTCTTAAAAGTCCTGCAACAGTTAAATAACTGGGTAAGATAGGACATTGAGTTTTTATTAATGTTTTCTTACGTAAAATAACATTTTGGTGTAGAGTATAAATTCATTTTACTTCCCAAAAAAGCCTTTGGAAGTACTAGTTCCATAACAATTTTTAAAATATTTTTATTGATGACTCGCAAGCTGGAATTTTTGAGATGTTGCAACCAATATGTTTGGGTTAAGAGCCTATACTTGAGGAAAATTTGATAAAAACCTTGAGATTGGACCAAAATAAGTGATTAAGTAGCAAATTTGATTAAAATCGTGTCACACATTTAGGCTCTAGGGGACTGTACAGATGACAGAGATCATTACAAAAACCATTTAGATTCAGGAGACCTTAAAACAGATATATCCGCAATAAACTCTATATCAATATTTCGACCCAACACATAACTTTCTCAATACTACATATATGTGCTATAACACATTATTATTTAGAAAGTCCAAAAATAATAACGTTAACTTTAGACTACGCTGAAAGAGATTATTGAATCTAATTATAGTTTAAATAAAACAGACAAAGAATTTTCTTTTGCTTATTCACAATAATGGTACACACAAACCATCATTAACAGATATAAAATAGCATACAAAACTCACTTTTTATTATATTTCAACCTCATTAAATGTCTTCAAAATATTGCAAAATCTAAGTACCTTAGGCCAAATATAAAGATAATTTTACGTGAGCATTTTGTCATTGTTTGTTAATAAGTATTGAAACCTTTTGATTGCATTAAGTATCTAATAAATATATAATTAATAAACACAGTATAATACAATAATTATAATTAATTACCCATATGTATTCGTATATACACATACATCTTTGCTAAATAAAAAAATCCATTTGTGAAAAATCAAGCTCATTAAAATATAAAGTTATGTTAACAATAAAAGAAAATTGTGTCTTTGTTGTGTCGGTAAATCGGTTCATTCAAACTAAAACATATTTGATATGTATTTGCTCACTTTTTTATACATTTTCTCATGTATTTTAATAAGTTTATTCTATAATATAATTTGTGCATTATTTTATTTCCTAAATATAATATAATTATTTAATGTTTGAAGTGATATAAATAATTTGAGTGAATAAATAATTTGATTCTTTTTGGTAATCAAATTATAATTTATGAAAATAAATTTAAACATAAACGGATGTAAATTTATACTTAAGCTATTTTTCCAACAAATTGTTCAGTCACCAAAGTCAAATGGTAAATGTTGGTATAGTTCACAACAAATGTTTTTCAACTTAGGCCTTTTAGGTTCTTTTAAAAGCAGGAAACCTAAATTAATATAGTCTGAATATTCCCCTCCCCTCGCAAGATTTAAACTATTTTCTATTATGTTACAAAGTGATAGTAATCTTCAGAATTTTATCAAATGAATTATGTAAGATATACCTTATTGCATAACCTATACTTTTTTAAATATTTAGTTGGAAGGACGAAAAGGTATTATAAATAATAGTGGAATTTCACTATTACTAGTCATAATGAAAAAGTAAGTTGTACACACAAATATATGTCATTGTAAAAGATTAAAGGTTCACTTTTTGCATGGATTAGGTTATTTCTTTCACAATGCATATAGTTTTATAAATTTTGTATAGTTGTTATGTTCATTTTAGGCAATATTTTTATTTGTTTAATAGCACAGTTTCACTGTATTAAATACAGAATGCTAACTAACAGAGAATACTGAAACATTATAGGAATGTTATTACACTTTTTATCTTTTCGTTAGCATTATTATAATTAAGTTATTACAGGAATAGACAGACTTTTTAATATATAACTGTCAGTAGTACAGAAATCATGACAATTTTTCATTTAGTTTGTAATGTAGCCAGTTAATTTTAACATTCTAAATCATTTTATTAGTGCTTGTTTTAAAGGTATGAAATTAGTCTTTCTTTCAGTAAAAAATAACAGATGATTATACTAGAAAAAGAAGCGTTCTAGCGAAATAGGCTAAAATTGAGGAACTGGTCTTGAGGCAAACAAATTTTGAATCAATAATTTTAACATGACACATTAGGTTGGGGATTAGGATGTTACTGGGGTATTATTTTATATTTTTTCTAGCATTACAACTATTTGTCAATTTTTTATTGTAAGAATATTTTTTTACCAAAATAGAAAATAGTTTTAAGTTGTGGAAGAGGGGAGACAAAAAAGACCAAGTCATTTTTATTGTCAGATTTTGAGCAAATTTGTTTTTAAAGGCAATCCTGAAACATTTTTACTGTTAATTCAAATTATATTAAGGTTTACACAAATTTTGGATAAGTTGCAATTAAATTTATTTGTAAATATCACAGTCCTAATATAAAAAATTCTAAATTTATAACAGTTTTAGTTTACAGTCGAGACTTAGTTTATTAATTTGACATAACAAATTAAAACAAGACCTATTTATGTTTAACAACTCATTTATATTAAGATTTCATAATTTTTACACTTAGACAGCTTTTTACTTACATTTAAACAAATAAAAATGATGAAATTTAAGGTAAATAAAAAATAATTTTAGTAAAAGAGTGTCACATAACTATTTGGTTCTAAGCATTTTACGCTTGTTAAATAATAACAAGCTACAATATTATTAAATATTAATATTATAAATTATAAACATATTCTCTATACATTTGAATAATCAATAATTCTATAGAAGGCTGTATATTTAATTAACTTAAACTATATATAATTTTTTTAAATTTACAAAGTAATAATAAATAAATAAATTAAAAAAAGTCATTAATCAGGCCTAACATTCAGGGGATAAACCACATTAAAAAAAACATTCCGATTAATAGATTTAATAAACAATATTAAATAAAAGGATTTATTAGTTCATTAGCTTCTTCAGTGCAAGATAACAGTACTACCACTACAACACCATAGATAAACATTTCTTTTTACACAGCAAAACATTTAATACAATCTTAACATATAGTAAAAAATGTATAAATATTATACAAAATTTATGTTGTACAATAGTACATTATAAAGTACAGTACCTACAATTTATTCAAAACATTAAAAAATATTATAATTTAAAAAATATATTATTCAAAATATAAATAAAACCAAACAAAAAAACAAAACAAAGCAAGTAAGACTTGGAGTTACAAAACAACCTGATGATTTTATTCTGCATGGAATGGTTCGTTGCCATAAGCTAAAGTGTATAGTTTAATTTTTAAATTCTCTTTTATATAATTTATTAAATTTTATTAAAAAATAGACTAAATGATGCTATAATTTAAACCATTAATTTTAAAAACAATTTGTCTTACTGAATTTATAATTTTAACCATACCCAAAAAAAATTATTATATAGTCCACCTTATTAAAACTTGCACTGAAGAAGAATTATTTATTAAAATATGCCAATTATGTAAATATTTTGTTTCAAAGGAAGATCTGTGGTTCACACAAGACGGGTTAAGTTTATTTGAAGTTTACATGCGATACGCATTGCCTCAATAGTGATTGTACATAATAACCTCGACTTACATAACCTTGTTTTATTTTTCTGTTATGTAAATTAGCTCATGAGTGTTTTGTGGGTGGTAGAGGTTGTTGTAATGAAGGCGGTGTCACTTGTCGAGACTTACGGGTAAATTTTGGAAATGAAATTTTGTGCTTTCTTGGACGAAGTTTATCGGATGTAAAATCATCAGCTGCAGTGGAGTTTGAGTCGGTAGAATAGGCTGTATCATCATCGGCAGGTTGCGGTGACATTGTCGAATCTTGACGGTCAGATCTTCTTGGAGGACGTCTTAGACGTGGAGGTGCGATAGCTTGTGAATCCAAGTTTAGATCCGAATGTGACAGTTTAGGAACAGAAGACTGGAACAAAAGAAATTCTGTTGAAAAAATAAATATTTTTCTCATGCATTGTTGACTGTAGAAAAGTTATCACAATTTGAATTTTGTCTCATGGCTGTTAAATTAAACATTAGATTTGATCAGAAAAGATGATCATTGAGCACACAAAACAACTACATTAATATTGGATGTCTATAAATTACTACAAAGAGAAATACTGGACTCTAATAGTTTCAGAATAATCATAACTTTGTAAACATATTAAGTCTAGATGTACTAGACTAGTCTAGATGTACTAGATTGTAAGAGAGGATAAGGTTAGATTTTTAATGCAACAACACCATAAACAGGTTAGGTGCGATTTTTTAATTAACATATATCCTGACGAAATCAAATTTAGTTGATGATGTAACTAACAAATTTAATATTTTATTTGTACGTAAACAACCTGATAAATAAATCAACTTTAATGTAATAGCATGTTAATGTTATTATTTATGATGAATTAGCTGTTAAATTTCATCCTATTGAGTTTGATTATTTTGTAAATGATGTCTTTGATTTTGTCCGCAATAAAATTTATGAAACCTTTTAACAGACAAATTAAAAAACTAAATAATTTAAAAGATAAAATGAAGATTCATAATAAGCGTAAATCCAATATGTTTTCTAAACACCAATTCTATGATAGAGTTATTAACTTATCTAATATTAGTTTTGATAATAAAGAAATGAAGATTCTTAACAAAGGTCTTAAATACAACCCTAGATCTTCTCTAAAAAACAGTAATTTTGAAACTCTGTCTGTAGATATTGAATCTATAAATAAATTAGACATTAACATTAAATATTTATGTTCAAATATAATTGGGGATACTGTTAAGAGTCTTCCTAATAAATGTTATTTTAACAATGAAGTTAATATTATTAAACAAATACAAAATAAAGTGAAAGATAACAACCTTGTTATTTCTAAAGCTGATAAAGGCAATTCAGTTGTTATTTTAGATAAAGTTAATTATGTTTGTAAAGTAGATGATATCCTTAATGATAATTCCTCTTTTAAAATATTAAAAAGTGATCCTACGTCTAATTATAGTAAACTAGTTAATAAATTAAGAATTGTACTAATTTGTTCCCTAATAACGTTGGCCAATACTTGAGAGTTATGAACCCCCAACCACCCAGATTGTATGGCCTACCTAAGCTTCACAAACCTAATATTCCTGTTCGTCCCGTAGTATCTTTTAACAATGCTCCTACTTATAAATTGGCCCAAAAAGTCAATACTGTATTTAAAAGTGCCACTAATTTTACATCTAAATATAGTATTAAGAATTCTTTAGATTTAATTAACAAAATTGGAAATGTTACTATACCTTCCAATGCTAAAATTGTATCTTTCGATGTTAAAAGCCTTTTTACTAGTATACCTATTAACCAATGTAAAAACATAGTCAATGATATAATTAGCGATACCAATGGTGATACTACACTTAGTAATGAATTAAAAACAGCCATAAAAATTTGCATTAGTCAAAATTATTTTAAATTTAACAATAAATTTTACCAACAAATAGAAGGGTTGGCAATGTCTCCTTTGTCACCTCTTCTAGCAGAAATTTTCATGGCTGATTTTGAAAATAATTTATTTGGTAAAGACAATCCTTTATTTAAAAATATAATTTATTGGTACCGTTATGTTGACGATGTTTTGTGTTTGTTTAGTGGCACTAATAGACAGTTAGACTCTCTCCTTAAAACCATAAATTCTGTAAATAGCAACATTCAGTTCACTATGGAAGTAGGTAACAATAACAGCATTAATTTCTTGGACCTTAACATTAATATCAGTGATAGTTATCATAAATTTAAAATTTTCAGAAAACCTACTTATACAGATACAGTTATACCTGCTGATTCTAACCATCCTATCAGCCATAAACATGCTGCTTTTCACAGCATGGTACATAGACTTATTAGTATACCTCTTTCACCTAATGACTTTCATGATGAACTGAATGTCGTTAAACAAATTGCTGTTAATAATAAGTATGAGGTTAGTTTAATAGATAATATTTTAAGAAAAAAGTTAAAGCGTAAAGCTGAAAATTTAGTCTACTCTTCCCGTAACGAGATATGTTAGATATTGTAAATTATCTTATATCAACAGAACTAGTTATAAAATCAGTAACCTTATTTCTACTAAATGTAATCGTAAAGTTGCCTTTTATTGTAATAAAAATCTAGGGAAAATGTTGGTCAATAATAAAGATAAAAAAGAAATGTTAGAAAATAGTGGAGTTTATAAAATATCTTGTCAAGATTGTGACTCTGAGTACATAGGTCAAACAGGTAGATCTATAAAAGTTAGAATTAAAGAACATGTAAATAGCTGGAAACATGGCTATAGAAACTCTAACTTTGCTAACCACCTTTTGGACTCGGGTCATAGTTTTGATCCGAAATCGAATGTTAAACTCTTACATATAGAAAATAAAAGCAATAGATTAAATAATTTAGAATGTTTAGACATAAATAGATCTATTTCACTTAGGCCTATTCTCAACTTAAATGACCAAATTGTATTAAATTCGTCACCTCTTCTAAAACCCACCCGTAACATAGTTCATTAACCTTTACCTACCTGCTAGGTCATCCCCCTACCTTTCCCGATTTCTCTATTGAATTTCAGTTTCCTGTTACTTATGTTTAAATAGTTGTCTATACCTGTAAATTATCAGTTGCCCGATGATGCCGCAAGGCGAAACAATTGTAGCTCATTTATACTATTAAAATATTTGAAACTTTAAGCTTTTGCTTTATTTTATCCTTGATAAATAAATGTTTAAAATTATTATTAAAAATACTCTAACAATTATTCTAAACATAATGTGACTGTTATTTTCTAACGGATGTTCTCTGGTTCATTCCATTCATCCACTGGCATCCCAATAGAGCCTTGGTAAGTTCTCGGACTCCTGGAGAATGTGGGTCTAATCCCTTGCCGACATGGAGGTGATTTATGTTAATTACTGTCCAGTTGTTTACAGAGAGTATAGTAGTAAGATTTGTAGATTTTTATACAGTGAAGATGTCTAGTGAGGCAATTATATCCAGTATTGAGTCTAAAGTTTGCTACTGCTTAATTTCTAGATATATTTTTGGTTTTGTTCCAGGCGTCTCCAATATTTTCCACTGCTTACGATAGATGTAAGACTGGCGTCCTTGCCAAACTTTTCCTGTATTTTGTTTTCCACCAGTCTTTTAATTGTTTCTATGTTAAGAGGCGTTTTCTTCCCTGCATATAACACTATGCATTTCTTTACCAAGAGGTCATAAGTTTCGTTTCTAGTTATTTTTACCGGCAAAAGGATCCATTCGAGTATTATTATTTTTCTTCATTTGCTAAGTAGATTTATTACATTGTTTTCTTATTTTATTGTGCGGTTTATTGTTGATTGTTTGATGAGATGGCTTAATGCAGATTTGGATTCAATAAGAAAAACAGATTTTTTAAAGACTAATCCTCTGACTAACAGTTGCTGGAGCACTATAGATATTGCTTTTATCTTTCTGTAAATAGCTAGTTTTGTTATCTCCTACTACGATATAATGCTAGAACAGTTCATAATGTATTCCTGCACCAGGATTTCTATTTTTGCTCAAAGGTAATCTGTCTGTATAAATCCTCAAGTATTTATCTTAAGGGTTACCTTCATTAATGGTTGCTAATTCTATTTATTGTAAAACTGTAAGAGGTGTGTCTTGCCTTTTTTATTTCAGACATGTGAGTGAGATTGGTGTTGAGTATTGGTATATTTGTTGGTGTAATTTTTGGACAAAGCGATTCTATTTTAATTGTGATGTCTCAAGTATTCATTGGCAGTATTTTTTGGTAGTATTTGAGTATTCAAAAATAATTTATCATGAGTATTTTATATCCCAATTCGTTTAAAGTTTAGCAAGTGGCCTATATACATAATGTAACTTGTTATTACTCTAAGTATCTTCAAACATGGAAAAATGAATTGTAAAGGCCCTGTGATGATGGCAACAACAGTGAAATGTACATAAGAAAAGTAAAAGTAAACAGTATTAATGTTTTTATTATACAAAAATTATTGTTAAAAAAAAAGAATATATAGATTCTTGAATGTGCATTATAATTTTATTATATTATTTTTAATTAAAGTGGTATTCAGTATTTTTATACAAATTATTAGGGTCACATTTTTAAAATTCTTATTATACATTTTTGAGAAAACTCTCTCTACTCGGGATTACTGTGGGTTAAAAGTTCAATATACTTGCAAACAGTCTAAATTATTACATGCATCATAAAAAAAACTTATCCAACTTAATGTTATTTTACAGAAAAATGTTTCTAAAGTATAGTCCCTATTTAGTTCCAATTTCTTCAAATCACATGTAGCCCAACCTTTAAAAGTTTTAACAAAATATACGACCTAGACTCAAAAATTGCAGCAATAAAGAAAAGTCTTTTGAGAAGTATGCGCCCTGTGCTGGAAAGCGACTAGGATAGCTCAGTTGGTAGAGCATTGACACGTAAAGTTAAAGGGCCTGGGTTCGATTCCCAGTCTAAGTTGTATATTTTTTCACTCGAAATATTATTGTATTTTTAATACTTGCTGGTAAAAACGTATTAGCATTAAAGTCAATAAATTAAAAACTGTTAAATACATACGTAAGGGCTGCAAAATGAGTAAAAATTAATTTCAATGTCGCATATGCGAGGTAATTAATTTGTTAACTCAAAAATTGTAGCAATAAAGTAAAGTCTAGTGAGAAGTATGTGCCCTGTGCTGGGAAGCGACTAGGATAGTTCAGTTGGTAGAGCATTGGTGATGAAAGCCAAAATCCTGGGTTTGATCCTCAGTCAAGGTCGTATATTTTTCACTTGGAATATTATTGTATTTTCAATACTTGCTGGTATAAACGTATTGTATTAGCATTAAAATCAATAAATTAAAAATTAAAATCATTTAGTTCTGATAATACTTTTTTTGTTGGTTAAAGAAAATGTCAACATAATTCTATAATAAAAGGTTTCAAAAGATCAATATATATATATATATATATATATATATATATATATGAGTATATGCATATACGAGTATGATGAAAATATGGATGGATCTCACCAGATTTCTCTGATCTATTTTTTATTGGTTTTTATTTATTTTTCGATATATTTGTAATAAAGGGTAATTTCTATTTATAACCGCGCTGCCTTTTCTTGTTATGAACGACTTTGTTGAGGATATGACTGGATTTATTCTTCAAAATTTCAACTCTTACATTCAGCAATTAGAAAAATGCTTAAGTTCCAAACGAAGGGTTCCTCAACAATCCTTTTTGTTTTTTCTTAAATTTTCCATATTAAGTTTTCCAGTATTGAAACTTGAGTATTCTGAATTAAATGTGATTGATTTATTATTTTGTTTGTATGATGATTATATTCTTCTATGGGTATGAATAGATCGAATAAATTTTGATATAATATTTTAGAATTGGAAAGTCAATTTTTTTTTACTAATTATAATGACAATTATATAACTTCTCTTAATAATACTATAATTAATTATATAATTTGCATATTTCTTTGAGCGTGTTAAGCAGAAGAACTAATTTTGAAATGTACGAAATTTCAAGGACCAGTCGGAAAGCGTGCTGATAGATAGGTGTGACATTACGTCACGAATTAAATGTAATGTCTGGTCGTTTACTTATAAAACACAACAAATGCCAACTTTATATTGTATAATTAATTATACATATGTATTTAAGATTTTGTACGAAATAATTTGGATATAGAAATATATGGTCTGTTTAAGAATGTTATCCGTTTTCCCTGTTATTGTGTAAATATTTCATAATCTTCTAAAATATGGTGTAGGCCAAAGTTATTTTTTACAATGAGTAATTTTTATGCCAATATTCAAATTGATATTCCTGTGTTATAAAATGGTTTTGGAATTTAGATTGCTTTTTCGAGATAGATGGATTTGCTTGAAACAATTTTGTGATAGAAAACATAGTGTTATATATGGGGAAATATGTTGTATTGAGTTTTACTAAGATTTTGTCGGAAAATGAATTGAAATTAGGCGATTTGCTAGTATGGTACTTTTCTTAGCTACCGCTAGATGTCGGGGAGTTCGTTGGTTTTAACTTGAAGACTCTGTAAAAGAATGTTTCAATTTAATTATTTATAACTCATTTCGAATTGTTACAGTATTTTGGTTTGGTATCACCAGTTTATGACTTGAAATGATTGAGATAGGATTAATATATTTGTATAGCCCTTGTTAAAGATTGTGTCCTCAGCAACAATACTGCTGCTCTCCTCTTTTTTCCTCCCTTGCTTGTAACAACCTCATTTCTTTTTCTTCACTTCCTTATTAGGTCTATATATCATACTTTAGCAATACACCTTTAAAACACATATATACACTGGATATTTTTTTAAATTATACAAGTTACAATTTGAGATGGCTATATATATTTATTTGTGTTAGATGGATGAAATGGGAAATGAATTGAAATGGGCTATGTGATGGGCAGCTTGAGGTGTGTAACTACAGTAGAACCTCGTTAAGTCGGACCAGCCAGGACCGCGGCCGATCCAACATAACGAAAATCCGTGTTAGCCGGAGAAAGAGCAGAAAACAAAAAAATGAAAATATACATACTGCACTTACAATAATTTCCTTTATTATGGAGAAAAACACTTAAAAAATATTTACTCATCACAATAAAACAACAAACACATCTGTGGAGTGTACAGGTATATCTACTTTTTGGAGAATAAGCTTGTAAGTTTCTGTTGTGTCAGCTTCGAGTAACGTTTACGTGCCGCATGGTTGTGCATCCGTTTCAACATGATAAGCTCGGCCGGTGTAGTCTTGTTCTGATGCTTGAAATACACCATCAATTCATCCAAGTGAGATGCTGCTTCTGCACGACTGATGACTTCTGGTTCTTCAGCGTTTTCCTCGTCTATATCACCTGGGTTACAATGCACCACACAGGCATGCAGCGCTACAGTTAGGCATCAGATGTACAGTCACGGCAAACAAACTCGGTTGCGTGAACTCGGCGGAAACACGATCACCGTGCAATACGCTACGATTATACGCTCGTATAAAGCAATAGTGCTATCAAAAAGCATATTTTATATTAATTTATATTTTGTTTATTTATTGCAAACCGGTCCAGGTTACCCGGAGATCCGACTTAAAAGGGGCCGACTTAACGAGGTTGCACTGTATTTTGGTAGCGGTCAGTTTCTTGTGGTTGTTGATATGGTACCCTAAGGTGATAGTCTATTTATAACCCTGAATTAAGGTGTCATTATAGAGTGATATCTGTGTTTTGTGCCAAATGAATTTGATTCCTTACCAGTTTCTTAGGATAACCCCCTTTTACAAATATGAAGATGTCATTTTTTTGTTAAATTCATGTAGTTCACTCTCTTGGGAACAAATCCTTTTGGCTCTGATTGTTTGGCCAAAAGATCAAGGATGTACTATTAAGTAATATAAAGGACCACTTTGCAAAGTAAGCCTGTGTCTCCTCCATACAAAATCTAAACTAATAGATCATGTGCCCTATTAAAAACTAACTTTTTAATAGGTTCTTTCTATATGAGCATATTTGGTCCCCTATACCAAATTTAAAATTAAGTTTATATCTTAATTTTTGTAGCAGCTATCGTGCTTACATATAGGCATAAAACATGAAGAATAGTAATAATAAAAAAACGGAGATTGACATTATTTGTGATTACCAAGCTTATACTTCGTAATAAAGGACAGATGGATAAGTGAAGGAATAACCCACAACTGTCAGGCAAACACAGTAGTTTAGCATTTAACAAAATATGATAGAATGTTGAAATAATATAAACAGATCATTATGCAAAAAATAAAATTTAAAAACTACTGATATATAATTTCCTCCTATTAACAAATTTTTAAAGTAGAAAATTTAACTATTGTGATATCCTTCATGGACATGCTGATGCCAGAGACTATAAAATGTCCACTGATGTAGTCATAAAAATAATTTGGCACAATTTTTGACATACTGCAGATGGAGAATGTGCACCCACCAGAGGTTGTTAATATGGTTTAATTTTACTGAAATTTGGTAAGTAGACTTGGTTTGACAAATAGAAAAATCAAAGTCTAAATATCAAAATGGTAGTCAACACAATTTTTTTCCCTCTTTTTCTTTCCCCCCCCTTTTTTTCAAGAAAATATTGTAATGTAAAAATGTTTGCTTACAAGCCAATGCTACTGGATATAAAAAAATGTACTTGAAAAAGTAAAATCAGCAAAGTTCGTCTTGTCTTGTTTTCTTCTTGATAAATAACTTGAGTTGGAATTGACGTAGGGTCAGGTGAGTGTGAGAGGACGAGGGGTGCAGGGGACAAGGAGTTGGCCCTGAAGAAGGTTTAGTCGAGCCAGGTGGCGACTGGTAGAGGAAGGTAGTGATTGGATTATTGACTCAGGATGGTTTCGGAGGCTTTGTGCGTGGAATGGTGAAAAAGTAATACGGCACTCTTGGTAGCCCTAAAAAGGGCCCTAGCCGAAAGGAGTCTGGAGATATTGCTGGCCCTGAAAAGTGCCAGTCGGTCTCAGGTGAGGTGAGGAGAGGTAGGATGAGATCTCGCCTCTGTGATGGATGTTCACCCACTATCGCCGGTGCCAAAGCACCTACAATTTTCTTTACAGGAGGCGACAAGGGTGAAGCAAGTGCTGCCGTTGCCAGGATTTCTCCGTTTAATTTCCAATACGGGAGGCCACAGGGTGAATCTAGAAGAGGCGTCAATCTGTGGAGTGAAAGAAGGAGACAGGTGATGCAAGAAATAATCCAAAACTTGTATGAGGTTGAATATAGCTGGTAAGCGGCAGGTGGCTTCGTGTGGCAGCAAGATGTGTGTGCTTTGAGTTGTGAAGACGACTGGCGTGTGCGTGTGGGCCAGTGAAGACGACTGGTCCCTGGAGTGGTGTTCTTGGTGTGTGATGTGAGGGGTCTCTTGGTCTCGCGTAAGGAGACCGTGAGAGAGATGATCCCTGTGAATCTCGTGTAAGGAGAAGTGTTGTGTATGGTGTCTAGAAGTGATGTTGTCGAGATGTCCACTGAAGGTCTCCCGGAGAAGAAGTGTTGTCGGTCTTCACCGCAGATCTCCCAGAGGAGAAGTGATCATTTTGTCTTTTTTGAGCGGTTACTTATACAACTTTGGCTCTGCTAGCTTGTAGCTTAGCTTGCTTACGATTGGTTGCTCCTAGACAATGAGCTGTCAATTGTTTAAGTTTACCGAGAAGCGAGGTATGTGTGTGTGTAATTGGTTCGAGATTTTGTCGCGGATTGCCATTGTTTGTGGCCGCGGAATTTTTGACGCTCGATGTGAGCTGTCGGCCAATCAGAGACAAGTGGCGATTGGGGGCTTGTAAGTTGAGATTGGCCGAAGCATAGCCATTTAAGGCCTGGGAATTGATGCATGTAAGTGTTGGCAGGTTTTGCCGTGTGAGTTGTGGTAAACTAGTCGGGTGAACTAGTTCCCTGTTGTGGTGACGTTGGCAGAATGGCCACAAGAAAAGTTTTATAACATAAATCTAGACATATTTGTACTGAATAATTAAAAATTTGATTGTAATACTTCAATTCTTTTAACAGCTTATTATGAGCTGGTGTATCTTCATCTGAACTACAGAATTTTTCTTTGGAGAAACTCAAAGGTTCTGAATATAAAACAGATTTGTAACAATTCTTTTACAATATTTTTTATACTTTTTTTACAATTTATTATTGGGCGCCAATATGTTGTTGTCATGCAATTACTCATGGGTCATTGATTACCGAATTGTACTCCGGAAAATTATAAACGGAATCGAAGTTCCTGTTATATATACATGTTTATTTCCAGACAATAACAAACACAATTAAATTAAAGAACCTGAAAAATATAATTCACACCTCATAATATATTAAATTTATCTGTTCGTTCATATTCTTTAATTTAAACATAAAAACAAATCCACTATAATCAATTATTCATAACTTTGGATGTTAAAATATCTTCTATTATTAAATGTCTTTTCTTCATCATATACTTTATAATCAATCGTTAAATTCTCTTATATAATGATATTTACTAAATATTTTCATCTTTACCAAGGACGCTTGCTTGTGCATTGTCTCTAGTTAAAATAATATCGCTGGCCTATTTACTTTTTTTTTTATGTAAAAGGGAATTTCAATTACTTGGTGGAAATAGTCTTGCTTATCACTTGGTAAATTTGAGTATTTTAATTTATAACAAAATCAACTGTTCTACCAGCCCACTTGTTGAATAATAAGTGAGTTTTCTTCTTGGAACTTGTACATTTCCCACTTTATTCCACTATTTTTCTGATTGGTTGAAGAGAAAAAAAAGTTTTATGTCTTTTGTTAAATACTGTTTTTATTTTTTAATGTATAGTTTCTATTTTTGTTTGTTGTGAATGTTTTATTGGATCTGTTTTGTTGTTATATCTTATATTTAATTCGCTAAGGAATTTCGGTGTCAGCCGCATACTTATTTACTATAGGGCCGAGGTATCAAATTAAAGTGTTATCTGCAGATTTACTGAAAATTATTAATTTTCCTTGGCAACACTATAGTAAATTCATAATTTAAATAGTATGCATGTTTATGGGTAAATAACACGTTTCTGAAACAACTGTTATAAATTCTCAAATGTGTTTAATTTTGTTGTTTTATTTGAGAATTTATAACAGCTGTTTTAAATTATTTTTAGGTTAACTTATATAATGCATACTTTATTTGTGAGGATTCACGTTGTGTTGTGATTCATGGCTTACATTTTTACATGTAAAACAAATTCTCAAATGTGTTTAATTTTGTTGTTTTATTTGAGAATTTATAACAGCTGTTTTAAATTATTTTTAGGTTAACTTATATAATGCATACTTTATTTGTGAGGATTCACGTTGTGTTGTGATTCATGGCTTACAAACTAAACAGTTTATATAGTTTATTGTTAATGTGTAACAATTGGGTTTGAATTTTTTATCTCGCAAAAGTTAGATATACATATTGTATAGCGCTTATTTTATATATGATTTATTGCTTACATCTCGCAAAAGTTACGGTTTATATGACTTATAGTTATTCAAAATTGTTAAAATTATTAACTGGAAATGACTAGTTTAAATTATTTTGATTATTATATTTTTAATTGTTTTAAATAAGATCTACTGTATTATTTTATATTCATCTATTGTATCTTTATTTATTTATTATTGTGTTATATGTTGACTAAGCCATACAAATGTAATTTTTTCTACGACGTTCATGAATGTTAGGTCAAGAATTTTATGATCTATCATAGAATTGTATTACTTGTATGCCAACTACTTAACATTTTAAAAAGCTCAAACTATATAAAAATGTATCTTTAAATGATATCAGATCTTAAAATTACAAACAACTTACATCTCTTTCCATAGTTGTCATTGTTTCTATGTCTTGACTGTATGAACGAGGAATCCGTGCTGATCTAGTCAGCTCAGGTCTAGAAAGCACTGGATGGACAGGTGAAAGCACTGGTTGCTTAGCTCCTAACATTTCATCTCTGAACAAAAGATACCACAAATGAAATGGTAATGTATGCATTAAAATGCACAAAACAATGACAATAAAGTTAATTACATTTATACTTCTCTAATATTGTACTTATGATTTTTTCATTTTGATCTTGAATTATTTTAATGTATGAAATACAGTAGATCATGACTATCTGGCCCTAGCTGTAGTGTAAAATAATATTAATTTAGATCCACAAATTTGGTCTATAAAATAGTTAAATTAGAATCTTTATTTTATCGTAAGGCCTTATAACAGCAGTACACGTTATCTACATAGTTTTTATATCCAAAGTAATTGCTGGCGATTGCCCAATTGCTTTATCGACAGAAATCATTGTAGAGCTACGTGAGCATTACATGCAACTCTTTTCACATCTGTACAAAAAAAAATAGTCTTTTACTTTACAGTACTAAATTAGCAGACGATATTTCTAACCAGTAGAAAGTGGCTCTAAACTCATGAATAAACAGGAGTAGGTATTTCAGTGAACACTTTTATGATTACTCTGTGTTGAATTCAGATACTACACTGTTTGAAGCAGAATTATTTTTCAAGGAAGAATTAAAGGAATTAATAATGACAACTTGGCTGAACACCACTATAATCAAACTGGCTGATTCAAAATGAGCACTTGAAGAAATAATAAATAATGATACACTGAAAAGTTCTCTCATTCAATGTTTTACAAACCATATATAAGATAGTAAAAACCACACACAAAATATAATTTTGCAGTCAATACCTTTGCACAGGAGCCTCGAGGGCAATGAAGGGCTCAAATAGTTTAACTAAGAAGGGAACACTCATACGGCAAAAACCCGAGAGTATTTTCTCTAAAAGGAAAAATGAAATCACTAAAGAAACTGTCACATCCGGAATTTATTTACACATAAAAGACAAACGATATGAAAAAAATACTACACTTGTACGAGGAAATCAAGGATCTCCAGAGAAATAAATCAGTTCCAAATCTCCGTTTCTTAACTGGACACAATTGCCTAGCAGAACTTTTAAATAGCATTAATATTTTAAAATCTGACAAATGCACATTATGTGATCACAACGATTCAAAGACGAACGTTAATCTGCAATAATTTTGATGGGAAGAAACAGAGGAAAGATCTGACTAGGCTGTACTGGGTAACTAGATTGAAGATAGTGTGAGCCAGTTCGAAGCATAGACAACAACAGTTGTTGAATTCCTTTAAAACTACATGGTTATCAATTTAGAAATTATTAAAAATCCAATATATTGTTTTTATGGATTTTCTTGTTATTACATAATTTGTCATTTTGACTATTTACCAGGTTTAAATGTGAAAGTTGAGCACAAAACTAAGATTTTTTAAAATTTAGTGTTAAGTTAATCAATGATACCCTGTTAACGTCACCACCAAGGGAACTAGTTCACCCGACTAGTTTCCCACAATCTACACGGCAAAACCTGCCAACACTCAGCCAACACAACAAACATCCATTCCCCGGCCTTAAACGGCTCTACATCGGCCAATCTCACAATACAAGACCCGCACTCGCTACTCGTCTCTGATTGGCCGACAGCTCACGTCGAGCAATTAAAAGTCCGCGGCCACAACAATGGCAATCCGCGACACAACTCCGAACCAACCTCACGTCGGGATTGGTTCGCTTCTCGGGAGAACTTAACAATGGACAGCTCATTGTCTAGGAACCAACCAATCCTAGGCAAGCTAGAAATTGTATAAGTACTCATGTTTCAGAGACAAAATCATCACTTGTTAACCTGGACACCTTCCAGTCACGTCTTCATACTACATGCTACAATCTATTCTCTGTTTGTCAACTTGCTGCCAACTCCGTGCCAACTGCCTGTACCAACCTGTTCTAACCCTTACACGTTTTTCTTTACTTCAACACCTCATCTTCACTCCTCACCTTCTCTTCGCTGCACCGACCGACGCCTCTTCAAGAATCGCCCCGTTGCCTCCCGTACGGGAAATTAAAGGGAGAAATCCCGGCAACGGCAGCATCTTGCTCCCCCGCTGTCGCCTCCTGAAAAGGAAATTGTAGGTGCTTTGGCGCCGGCGATAAGTGGGTGGACCTCCATCACAGAGGCTAGCTCTCGTCCTTCCGCTCCTATCCTCACTTTAGACTAACTGGTCCTTTTTAGGGCCAGCGACATCTTTAGTCCGCCTACCTTTCTTATAACAACTGGTCCTTTTCAGGGCCAGCGTCACCTGTCATTCATCACACTTTTTTCCCGTACCGCAATTCTCATGCCCAAAACCAATCGAGAGCGACGTATCAACCGTCGGAAGGCCAGGAGGCAATCACGATCCAAGCGGATCTCCGCCGAGATCTCCTACTCCTTCCCTCGCTTGATCTATATACCTATTTGTCCTGTCTATCTCCGTAACCCAGCTCCTGGCGATCCTAGAGCCCCGATGTACGTTGTTTTATAAATCACTCCTCAAAAAAACCTTATAACTTGCCACCATTCCGCGAAATAAAGCCTCACATCCTTCCCGAATCGAAATTCCTTCCTCTATCGTAATTTACCAGTCGCCTCCCGGCTCGGTTACAACTACCTCACGTTCCCTACACCTCAACTCATCTCCTCACTACCTGACCCTACGTCAACCCATTCTGTTTCTAATCCAATGAAAATTGAACTGAAAACAGACAAGTGAAGCAAACGCTCTGATTCTGTTAATCCAGATGAATTCTGTTCAGATGAACTCATGCTAAGAGACTAAAAATCACTTTTTTCAACTCAACATTTACCCTATTAAAAATTATCGTATCAAAATAAATTTTATACCGTTTTACAGCTAATGTTCCATAGATTCATATACATACAACAAAAAGTTCATAAAAGTTAACTTTATTTTACAATAAGTAAAATTAGTGTATTACATGCGATCAAGTTTTGCGGCAAACTGAAATTCAAATTATGGCATCCATTCGTCTAATTTTCACAAGCCGATATAACTATCTAACAACTTTAGAGTAACACTATTTTATAATATTTTTCTTCTTCTTTCTAACTGTGTCTTACAAATTGTTTTAACTGTTATAGTTTTTGGATCTATAAAATTAAAAACAAACCAAGAATTTTGTATGGTTTATTCATCTAAAATATCACTTTTTAAAAAATTTTATGTTTAGCCTAGTAAAACACACTCTATCGTAATAAACAATATACTGTTGAAATAGTTATCTTTGAAGCTTCCATATTCATTCTACAGATTGTGCCAAAAGCGAAACTAGAAATTATAAAAATTCGATGAAGTTGTTCTATTTTTCTGTTAGAGAGCCACACAACTGATTATATGACAAATATCTATATATATATATTTTCTAAATGTTAATACTCAGCCAAATACTACAAGTTGACAACATTTCATAGATTTTATTCATCCTCTTTTGAACTACGTATTCAAAATTCTTATATCTCTGATAGTTTTTGAGATATATACATTCTTGAAGTCGTGAAAAATTAACCATAGCAGTTTGTAATGTCCTGTCTTTAGAGAATTGTGAAAAAGGAAGACACTTTCATATTTTGATGAGCTGTTTTATTCCATTGAAACGAGGACATTCATTTCTACATAAATAATATAAAGCAATATGTTATAGGTTTACTTTTAGACAAGCTTATATAATTGGAAAATTGGTTGCATTGACAAGTTTTGCGTTTTATCTCAAGTGTCAAATTGAATGCATTCAGTGCGTATTAGGCTTGTTTCACGTGTGGCTCGATTTATTTCTGTTTGTGTGAACTTATAAAATAAATATTGAGCTTGACTTTGTGAGATAATATTATATAAAAAAAAAACTCGAACACAAGATCCCACAAAATTACGTTTACTTTATCAAACGCGTTTCAATGACAAAGCCGCCATCCTGAAAAAGATAGTAAGTAGTCGTGATTTTGATAATGTTACTATTTTTAGTGATTTTTTCAAAATAGGCCTAACTTTTCAGCTATTTCAGACTTTTTAAGTAAAAAATTTATTTCCTAATACAAATTTTAGAAATTGATTTTTATTTTTTTTACCAACTTTTATTCACAACTATATTACAAAATTTTTGTATATCTTGAAAAAGTTCCAAAAAAAGTTTTAGTGTGATACATATACGCTTTTCTCTGGGATGTTCACTTCATTTTTTAAAGATAATAAAACACAATTTTTTATTTTGTACTATCCACTTTTTATTAGTACAAAATAAAAAATTGTGTTTTATTATCTTTAAACATGGAATTCCACCAAGAACCATCGGTCTCAACAGTAATGGAAAAAAAAACCTTCATTTTTTGTTTCTGACACACTTACTCCAAAACCGTAACATGTCACATTTTTTTTCCTTACATAGATAAATTCTATGCACTTTCCTGAAAAAAATGATGTCTTATAAGTTGGGTTTTGAATAAAATTACTATTTTTTATAATTTTTTTACAAAGTGATTAAAAATGCGAAAAATGGTAATTTTATAGTAGACGGTTGGAGGGTTAACCCTGGAAATAGCAGAATGCTGAAACAGCACGCTTTGTGATGTGTCTGGACAGGTTCCCGTGTCGAAGTATCCAAGGTTTACTGTACCTACCCTGTATTTATATCTTTCAAACAAGTGTATCTTTTTATGTTTTAATTTGATTTAAATCTTTCAATTTTATAAGTTACCGTATGTAACCTAATATTAAATATAAACATACATAACTATATTACGAGATATCTAAATGATCTACGGCTTGGGCGTTATAAATTTGATAATCTACAAAGTTTCGTTTTCAACCGAGTGTTGTATTTAATAACAACCTCCCCTCAAGGGCTCATTATAGTGAGTACACGGACATGGCAATATCAAATCGCCTAGCTGGATCTATACCCTCTTCATGTAGTCTTGAGTTAGATACCTCTCTTTCATCTTTCATATAGGTCTTTCTTGACTAACTTTTTTTTTTTTTTTCGAACCTGAAGCTATTAAGAGTAATTGAGGGGTAGATGTCTTTTTTTATTTTATACTAATTTCTTCTTTTTTTTATAAGGCGATGATGACCAAGAGTTTTCACCTTTAAACATTAAGGAAAAAATATTAATAAACTTTCAATAAATTTTAAAAATATTGAAAACGAAAGAAAGCATTTAAGAGGAATATTCAACAATTTCTGGTGTTTAATTCTATTTACTCTGTGGTGAATTTCCCCAGTCATACATGGTGAATCCGAATGCCACTTGAAGTGGTTAATAATTTGAGCAATGACACTTCCTTGTTCAGTATTAAATTTTATACTATTTATGTAACCTCTATGGTTTGTAATATTATTTTGGGTGTATCGTACATATATACCTAACCTACATGTAAAAAAAGGTAAAGAAATAATCATGAGCACAAAAAATGTTAAATTTCTTGACATTACCCTACCTAGACGCAAATTTAAATTGGAAAAGTCATGTTTCAGGTTTGGCTGAGCAACTGGCGCCAGTTTGTTTTGCTCTCAGAATGATTTCCTCTGTGACTAGTTTAAAAGTAATAAAAGCCGTTTATTCTGCTCATATTGGTTCTCGGCTAAGATATGGGGTGGCATTCTGGGGGAACTCTGTAGTCTATAAAAATATTCCGCCTACAAAAAAGAATTTTACGCTCAATGTTTCATCTGAGGTATAAACAATCGTGTTTTCATTTTTTCAAAAAACATAATATTTTAACCTTTCCGTGTATTTATATCTATGAGACGTTAATTTTCTTTAAGAGCAACCATAATTTATTTGAAGTGAATCAGCACCACCACAAATACCCTATCCGTCAAAAACTATTGCAATATCCTGTCCACAGACTAAAATTTTTTGAACGTGGAATATATTACTCGGGTATTAAATTGTTCAATGCACTACCGGAAAAAATAAAAAAAATGGATTCTATCCAGAGTTTCAAGAGTCACTCAGAGGCTACCTTCTAGAAAATGCATTCTACTCTGTGGAAGAATATCTGGCCAGAAATACTCAAACCAATTCTGCTAATGTCGGGTAACTTATGACTTATGAATAAATTGATCCAGTATCTGCCCTGCATTTGTCTCAGTTATAGCCTTACTTGTTAAATATGTATTTGTGTGTATGTAATATATATGTATATATTTGTTATATTGTATTGTGTAATTATATGTTTGTAAATAAGTGATTGACTAATGCAGGAATGTAACTGTACAGTAGAACCTCTGTTAACCAGCCTCGGATTAACCGGCCTATATCGTAGTGTACTGGTTGGATGAGAGTTTCCGAAAATAAATTGTAATTGAAACACCAAAGCGGCGGCGATATCAAACGACTTTGTCGATAGCAGTATCCCATTGTCGGCGGCATAAAAACACCGTGGCACCAAAGCAGCGGCGAGTCAAACGATTTTGTCGATAGCGGTATCCTATTGTCGGCGGCATAAAAACACCGCGGCATTGGCACCCGTCGGTATAGCAGACATACACCCACAAAAACGTTTGATGGGCCACTTTTTTCCACGAATCATTTTAGTATACATTATGGAAAATATAACATTACTTTTCAGTTTTCGGAAGCGTGTGTTGGTTTCGTTTGAGACGCGGTTAAATGTGTCAAAAGACTTGACAGAGGGGAATCTGTAAAAGAGCCTTGTAGTGTTTATTTTTTTCATGTTTGATGTATAATATACATAACATAATATTATATACGATACATTTATGTACAATAAAATGAGTTGCAATAACATCTTAATTGCATAATTCTTAGTGGTACCTGATTAAATAAGCTTTCTTTGAACGAAAACCGATTTTTCACGGGAACCTCGGATTAACCGGCCAAACGGGCAACCGGCCCGGGTGTCAGTCCCGACTAGACCGGTTAAGAGGGGTTCTACTGTATTTAAAAATACTTGTGAATTACTTGAAATATAAGTTATTGTAATTATTACAAATTTAATTTTAATTTTTTTTATGACTCTTGCTATGCGAATTATGTTTGTCAACAGCAACAGAAAATAAATAAATAAATGCATTCAGTTGGAACATTTATGATACTTTTTAATAATTAATAAAATTGACTCTTACTACACGAATAATATTGTTTACAGCAATAGAATAAATAAGTAAATGTAAATAATAAATTTACTGGCATAGAATTTTATTGGGTTGAAAAGACTAAGTTATCTTTACTACATTAACTTTTTGGTAATGAAATAAATATGTTTCTTTTATTTATTGACTATATACTGTTCTATACAATTTAGATAATAATTTTACTCACGTATCACTGCCCAAAGTGAACTGGACACCGGCGGCAGTCGACTGCTGTTGTATTTCGTCTTCGTCTAGATCTGGTTTGTCGCTCTCTGAAGAGTCTGCAGCTTCGCGCCACGCCAAACTCTCACGCTCTGCAATGTCACTTGTCCTCACTAACCACTCCTTCACTTTTATATCACATCTAAATTAGTTCAATCTAACCACATCAGACTAAAAAATGACTGCTATGGGGAGGGGGTACTTTTAAAGCCATGGATATATTTTAATGCAAGAAAATCTTTTAAATTAAAAAAGATTTTACAAATTAATTATTTAATTATACCTCACTTGAAAATTAAATAATCAAAACAGGATTGTACTTCATATTCATTTCGAGAGTTTATACATTTAATTCATGACACTATTTTTATTTGTACATAAATTTATTTCCTTTCTAACATATATGTACTATAGAGATAGTTCTGTACTGGATTAAACATAATTTTAGAGTTTAGGGGGGGGGGATATATCAGTTTAGATCCCCTGAGTTCAAAAAATGTAGTTCATGTGAAATGTACAGTCCCTGAACAGATGAGCCGATTTTAATCAAATCTGGTATGTAGACATGTATCTTGGGATATTTTTTTGACACTAAATACATAAGGTCTTTAAAAATTTACATTGACAGCTCAGTGAATTTTAAGGACATAAATTTGGAGTAGGGTATTTTAACCAAATATCGGGTGAAAGGTATTGTGTACTGGCAAACGCAGCTTCAGTTTTTTTTAGAGTTATTATTGATTACAGCATTGTTGATGTGCTATTTAAATTTAACTGATAAGAGCATAATATGCATTCTCATGGACTCAAAAGCAGCCTTCTAAGCAATGGTGAGTCTTGTGAGCTAAGTGATTACTTCTTCCGAATTAAAAAAAAAAAATTTAACTTAAAATAGTATTTTTGTAATTGTACACATCTAGATTTGTTTTATCGTCTAGCAACACTCAAGTTGTGGAATATTAATAAGTTTTCCTGACTTTTCTAACACGCTTTATATTTATGAAACGTTTAAATATGCAAGACAGAATGAAAAATACTGTTTTGAAACTACCTTGTAAAAAAAAAAAAAGCACAGACCTATATTGTTTGAAAAAGTCCTAAATATGCTTGTACTGTTTTCTACATTCATCTGTTCATAGATATTGCAATGACATTATTATCACTTTAAATTCTAAAATGTTAGGTGGTAAATCCGCAGGAGTACATTTTGATTGGAAAATAAATTGTAATTTTTGGATGGTTCTTTCTGACCAACCTTCATAATTAACAATTTAAGGCCATACGATAATTTTAATATGAATAATTTAACTATAACAATAATACAAATTTGGATTTCTAGACTCAATGGGAAAAATGTTTCTACAATTTAAGGATTATATCAAAACAGAAGTTTTGAAATTACTAGTATATTACTACTAAATTAAAAGATATTTTGATAAAATGACTAAACCATTTTAACTATGTTTAGTACAGTCATAATTTTAAACGGTTTGATGTGATAAATTGTGAGATTTATTAAGTATAAAATGTTTTAAAATACCCATTAGACAATGGACGCATTCGGTCACACTCATCAGTATACCATAAGTTATTGACATCACTTATAGAAGTGTGCTAAGTATTATTCATCCACATTAAATATACTGGTGAGTGTGACTGAATGTGCTCAATGTGTGTTTCAGAAGCATGGCATGATCCTAACCAAATTTATTTTAAAAATTTTGAGATAACCGTTTATTATGTTAATGAATAAACAGATTTTTGGCAAATTCTAGTTTGCAACTTAAATCCCAAAATTAGGAACAAATTTTGTTTTTAAAATGTCTTTTTAAGGCAAAATTCTGATCCAAAATCCAAATATGTAGTTAGTTGTTAGACAAGTATTTCAATAAGAATGAAAAAGGTTGACATAAAACAACTATTATAAATTTAAGCCTACAAAACTATTATCACTTCTTTATTAACTCAAGAGTCTTGGGATTAGAATAATTTGTTCCTAAATTTCATATAACTTTTGGCGAGTGTTATAATCAAGATTTTTTAGGACATTTTTATTACTATAAAAACTATACCAAATTCAATGGAAAATTTAAGAAATAGTAAGTAACACCTAGCAGAGAAATCATGTTTGAAATATTGACGAAAGTTTGCACGGAATTTCAGAATATAGACTCCCAACCTTAAGTCTATAAAATTTAATAATTGCAAATAACAGATCTATGTTTAATTAATTGTATTTGTTTTAAATAAAACTTGTTGACCGATTACACCATTGGTTTGGGATTAAAAAACTTTTAAAGTGTCACTTGATAAACAAAAATCCCCCCCACCCTTCAATTGTGAGAGTTAAAGTAAGTTGAATATTGAGTTTAAAGTTATAATTTGGTCAGATAACACTCCCAGAGAAGTTGAAATTAACAAAAGTTTAAATCGTGATCATTTCATCTCTATTGACAAGGGTTCAACACCTTATTATACAATCCCTACACAATATTCTAGCGGCAAATATCACAGTTATGCGACATATTTAAATATAATAAATAAGAGATCCAGAAGCTTCGAACTTACATACTTAACCCACATTTTTTTTTTTAGGATTTCCAAATATTAAATTTTTAAAAATAAGAGAAAATGACTATAGATTCCACACAATATCAATCTGATGATCTCTGTTAAATCTGATAATCACACACTCCTGGTCATACTCAGATAACAATTAAACTTCATTTTTCTTATGTGGCTAAACGGGTTACAACAATTTTAAAATGAAGATGCCAATTTTTCAAACATTAGAGAGTAAGAATTAAAAAGAAAATGCCTAAAAGTGGGGAATACCTTTATAATAAAAAAAACAGGTTTCTCAGAATTATCAAAATAAATTAGGTTTTCGGTTCATTATAACATGCTTTTGGAACACAGTATAAGTACACTGTATTATAACAAAATAAAACGAAGAAACACTTGAATGTTGCTACCCCTAAGTTCTTTTATTCAATGCATCATTAGGTTAACAAGTTTTTATTATGGGTCATATATACCCTAAAAATAAATTAACTTTGTGAAACTTTCAGGACAATAGTGTACACTGAAACAAAGAAGAACAGGTAGCAACAATCGAGTGAAAGAAACTAAGGTATACAAAAATAAAATAAAACATTTAAATAAAATATAGGAGTACATATATTTTCAAAGTGCAACAATTAAAACAAGAATAAAATAAATACAAGCCTTTAAAAAGCAATATAGATAAAAGAATGAAAAGAAAAACATGGAGTTTATAGAAAAATAGTTATAATCACATGCATGCAAGATAGATAAACAGTCAAGAACAGAAGAATATAACATACTCATTAAAATACACACATACATACCAATACACAACAATGATAATCTAAATAATCAAGAATAAATTCATACCAATACAGAGATGCATAGTGTTATGTACGCTTTACTGCTAACTTCCACGATATAATAATTTATACCAAGCTCGTAATGGTACTTTTCTTTTCCTTTATTATTTCTCATCAAGTTGTAAAATGTATAAACTGTTATTATAAATTATTTAATGCATATTTAAGTAATTTGTGCACCATTCTTGATAAATTAAAAAAAAAATTTCAAAAACATTTGTGAAAACCATAACCTCAAAAACAATGCAAAATAAGAGCATAGGCTAGATTCTAAAATAAGAGAATCTAGCCTGTACTGTCACGTTAAAAAAAATTGCACACTTTTTTTGCCACTAGGAGATATCGTGGATCTATTGTATTTAAATGAATAGTCCCATTAAGACAATGAAGAGTGATTTTTTAAAACTTATGTATGATTCATTGGTGTGAATTAACATTTTAAAGTTGTCATTCAACATTTTGTTATTCTTTTTCCTTTTGTATATTAACTTTACATTTAAAAGGTACAAAACTGCTACAAGAGTGTTGAAAAACAACTTTAAAAAGATTTTTTTAAAGTCAATTTCTATGTTTCGTTTAACAAAATGTAAACTGATAAATATAAATGTAGAAAAAAAAGATAAATAACCCAAACTAATATGCAAATCACAAGTAAAAGAAACAGTTCAGTTCAGAAGTATTTAGGTAAAACCTAAAATGAACTTTGACTGCTGTAATTACAAATACTTAAGGGGCTAACCATAGTGAGTATGGGCATGGCAATTCCAAGGTACCCCAACTGGACCTTTTGTCCATGTGGTCTTGGGTTAGCTCTCTCTCTTTCCTTTCCCTGACCAAGTATTGTTTTCTTCTGGCCCTGACGCTATAAGAGTAAGGCATCACGTTATCATTGCCTTTTTCTTTAAACAACAACTTAAACAAGATTTCAATCATGTACGGATAGGATTACTTTATGACACCGAGTGCACAAGTGGAGGCTTTATTTCAATACAAACAACTACGTAGTTCATTATATTTGAGTTACTAACAAAAATTTTGATTTAAACATAAATGACCGAGGCCCACATCTGAGTGTAGGCTCAATTTACAAACGCAATAGCGTTTCTCTGTAGAAAGCATCAACAGAAGTTTTGGTGTGCTACTAGTTTATACATGAATGATCAAATTTCTGATACATATATTCTTTATTGGGTTAAATAAAGAACATGGAATCTAATACTGCTTGTCTTAACATTTAGAATAAAATAATTTCTAAAAAGTAAAAAAAAGAAGTTGAATCAGTGCTAAAAGATTATAAAGTTGCTAGAGTACAAACTTTACTTGTGTTGTTATTTTACTGTGCAAGAATAAGGATAAAGAGTTTTAAAATCTCACCTGAACCTGAAGTTATCATCTTTGGTAGGCAAAAACAGTAAAACTTGCATTATGATATTACCCCAAAAGAGTTTATTAAGTTACACCAGGAGTTTATTTCACAAAATTAACAGTTTGACAAAAGATGTGTGACAATTTTGTAAGATTTTTTTTCTTCTAAAATATTTCCATTACATCCTGATTGGATAAGTAATCAATTCAAACTCGTTAAATAAAAGTTCCAATTATGTTTAAAATAAATAAAATTGTCCATTAAATTGAAAAACCTTAAAATTTTAACAAATAATTCTTTCTCAAAATAAGATACTCATATTCTTTAGCATCAGATGACCACATTTTAGACACACACAGTGACAAAGTCTCAAAATAAAGATATGATAATTTACCAATAAACTCATCACTAAATTAACCATTCTTTTTATATTTTTATTAAAAAAAGATTTTTTGACAGGTAAATGTAATAAGTAACTGTCATTTACGAAAGAGAATTCAAATAAACTTGTTATTTGTAACTTGTAAAACAGAAACGTTTGACAATTTATACTAGTCACTTGTTTTGTGAATTAGACCCTCCAAGAGCCTGTCAATAAAAGTACTTGCAATAAATGAAAGAAATTGCTTGCAATAAGTTCTTTTTACTAATTATTTGGAAAGGATACTGATCAAATAAATTAAGAGGATAGTGTTGATTTTAGACTTTTAAATCTAATGGGTCTTTATTTTTATTTAAAGAATTTTTTGATAGTTTGATATAGATATCTTCATTTATATCAAAAGGCTTCTTCTGAATTTACCATATTTGTATATAAAAAAGAAAATGAAAGTAGAAAACAATTTATATTTCGGAAAAAAGTTCACAAAGAAAATGAGTATTACGCATAATAGTTAATCAATTTAGTCAGCTGTTACATGTAATCAACTGTTATATCCACTATTCACTACGGTTATGAATTTAGTCAATTTTATTAAATATTCAAGCCGTACAGAAATTTAGCTCCACTTGTTACCCTTTTGATTTATTTATGTCTGGAGGTAATCGGTTCATGGCCTTTAACTTATTGCAATGTTCAAAATTTTGTTGATGTTTTAATGCAACACGGATGAGAGGAAATCATTTTGATATTGTTCAAGAAATGAAGAAAAACCTGTTTCGGCCCATGGACTGGAACATATGCCATAAAACAAATAACTCTGGACACAAATTAAAATTGTGAGAAGTAGAACTTGCTCACAAATTAATACTTCAAACAAAAATTATAGACAGCTTGAATAATCGAAATGAATAGTGCATATAACAGTTGATTAAATTGTTTAACCATATTTCGTAACCTATTTATTACTTTGTCATTTTCAATTAATTTTTTTACAAGTAAGTTAAATAAATAAATGATAAACAGAACTTTACATCCAACTATAAACATGATACAATTACTAGGCTAAATAAACTTTGTAAAGGTCAAATAAGTTTGCATTGATGGGTCGTTATCCAAAGACCAGGGAATTGACAAGATATTCACATAGGGTTTGTATTACATGTACTATAAACAAAAGTAAAAAGATTGTAATATCTTCTTTACAATTGCTGTGATAATTTTTTTAAAGTATTTGATGTGATATATGTGTAATATGTTTTAATAGGAGTGTTTTAATACATATAGTCTGACGATGTCTTAAGTTATAGCGAAACAGCTGTAGCTTCTTCAGTAAGTATTGATTAGGTGTATAAAAAAAAATGTATGTATAACTATACATATGTAATATATCAATTCGTATGGTTTAATGGAATTAATATATAACTATATATACAGTATATCTAACCCTGGAAGCTCGTACAAAAAAATAATAACAAAAATTGATCAATATATGTCTGTGTACCATCCATTTCAATCAAATTTGACTTAAATATTGTGCTTTTGATTCCAAATAATCCACAATGGTTTAAAAATAAAAGAATTAATAAAAAATTGAATTAACATTTTTTAATCAACAAATGTATAAAAAAGAAGGAAAAAAATATATAGATAATGACTAAGAGCCCCAAAATGATATCTTCAACACTCTACAATAAATTCTATCATCAAAGTCACTTCCATTGAGAGAAGTAAATAAAACCAAGTACCTGCTCGTATTAAGCATTTTTTAAGGAAACAGTTGATTCCAAATTAATAGTCTTGGGTAATTATTTGGCAGAGTACTGACTCAGTTTATCCGAACAGTTAAGATTTTGCTCATAATCTGTGTGAATAAAGTTTAATAACAGCTCTAAATTGGAGATAATACTCAGATTTCTTATAGGGTTTTAATAATGGTTATGAACATGGATATTCGTAAACAACAATTTATTCGGAAAGAAGGAAGATAAAGTTATGAAGAGCTTTTGCAGTTTGAAAATTAAAGCATTGATATTTTGAGATAAAAGTTCCTGCCAGATAATAATGAAACACAAGGAAGCGTTCTTGACCCACACTTTTCAGATCCCTACAGTCATGGAAACTTTAGATTGCATACGTACTGATAGTCCTCTCTATTTGGTGACAAACAACATATGATATGATTATTCTAAGAATTTTTAAAAATCATTTTTACAATTTCTAAAGATAAAAATAGTAAAGGTGACATTACAAACACTAAAATAATAATAATAAACAGAAAAAATCTTACTCTGTAACATATTGAAATGTCAAATTAGATATTTTTGTATGGGATAAAAGTAATAATGTGAGGATTCTTCAAAAAGTTAAAGACCAAGATAAATGTTTAGTTGCCATTTTTCAAAATGGGTTCAATAAAATATTGGTGAAATTGAAGGTTTATGATCCAAAGTAATATGCAAAGTTGGATATAAAAAGAAATGTTTTTTTTTTATACTTGATCTCAAAAAACTTTGAGAGGAAACTTGTAACCAAATATTTACAGTTAAAACTAAAGATAAGTTAAAATGATACAGATGAAAGAATGTGTAATACATATGTTAAATGTGCCTTTAACATAGTATGAGTGACAAAATCATTGAACAAGCTTTCCGACACACTGATTCACAATCGAAATACTAACTGAACAAAACAAATGGTCATAAAAATGTCAGTTCGGTAGTTGTCAGAAAAAAAAGTGAAACTGAACCATGAATGCAGTGTTCGAAAAAATATGCAAATAGGGCCAAAACCTGCTTTGCTTTGCATTATCCTAAATGTGCATCCTCAGGATAAATTATTTTGATTAAAATTTAGTTTTTAATGACATGGTCAAGGTTCATTTTTATTTTTTGTCAAATATTCTGAACCTTAATATTTGTTTACTGGCAATTTTGCACAAAGGTTTAGGTCATAATCTTCATATTAAAACTTGAAAACAATCAGTAAAGTCAATTTTGAGGAATTACATATTTTATAATAGCCCCATTGCCGGTTTTTTAGTTTTATACCAATAACATAACTCATGAAGTGGCATTTTTGGAGAGATAGCTTCCAATACCTTTGGTTTAGAGCTCGTGCAAAAGGAGTGCCTATTTCAGAACCATTGATTCAAACTGAATCTTTAAAGATGGCAATAAACTTAGATAAGACAATTTCAAGGTATCTAATGATTGGTTTGAGAGTTTTAAATATCATCCTTTTCAATTCTATACGTGGTGAAGTTAATGATGTTGATATACAGACAGTAACAAATTGGAAAACAAAAATTAAAGAGTTAGTTGCAGGACATGAACCTAAAAATGATAACAATGGTGTCGAAACAGGCCTGTATTTTAGAGTGTTTCCTTCAAAGACATTGACTGATGCGGTGAGAAATATAAAGGCGGTAAGTAGTCTAAGGAAAACTATACAGTATTTATTTGTGCAAACATAATTAGTAAAATTGAGAAACCAATAATGATAGGAAAAGCAGCATGACCCAGGCCTTTTATACGTATAGATTGCAAAATTCCCTCGCAGTGCTTTGGGGATTTAAAAAAGCTTGGGGATTTATGACCAAAGTTTTATAATGGAAGAGTGGCTTATTTTTTTAACGGACTAATGAAAATTCAATTGTAAGGTCATATTCTTTTTAGACAATAGCGTGAATCTAGCCTATTTCCTGCGACACAACTTTAGTTACATAACCGATGGATCAAGGTATAATTTACACACTGAAATCTTTTTATGGGAAGTTCATGCTACAATCGCTTGTAGCTAAAATCTCCACCAGTTAATATGTTTCTGAACTAGTTAAGCAGTTAACTGGATCCATCAGGCCACAAAAAAAATTCTTCCTGAAACCGTGAAAAAGTGTGTTTTTAAAGCTGGTTTTCTGGCTCAAGAATCACCGACATTGAAGTAGAAAATTTAAATGAAATTTCTGATCTTTTGTACAAGGAAGGCTTATAAGTTAAACTTGGAAGACACCAAAAATTTTGACAATGAACTTGCCACATTGGAAGACATTAAAACTGCGTCCACATTGCTCTCGAAAATAGCGCATCGTAGTGATGGAAGAAATGGACGATGACAATGAAAAAGATGAAAGGAAATTGTGAATTCACACTTTTCATAAAGCAATACCCTGTGAACTGACCTTCAAGAATTAATAGTTCTTAAAAATGTTCTGGAACTAATGCTGGATGCAAAAGAGATCAATTTAGAGGTCTCTTGTTAAACATCGTGACAATGAACTTTAAAAGACATGTTTGGAGAGAAAAGAGAATGGATTGCAAGTAAGATGATTTAAAATAATATATAATTAACCTAGTTTTCATGTATTGAATTTATTTTAATTATTTCTTCCTTCCTTGTTATTATGACAAAAAAATATACTGCACAACATACTGTATATATTTTTCTTTTGTAAAACTAAAACCTCCAAAAACTGGAAAAAAAATTATTGGAGCGATTATGTTCCATTTTAGGCACGTTTTACTGTATTTTGTTCATTTCTAAGTTTACTCTTGTTATGAACATTTAGACGGATTTAAAATATATGGAAGTGTAAAAACAACAATTAAAAAATTGGACTTTGTTTGGATAAGTCATTTGCCCAAAGAAGAAATGAATGAAATTTTGTTCAGTAATTTGTGTTATAAATACGATACAGCTGGATATCTTCTTATTTATAAAGTTATAAAAATGTTAAATGTCGTCTCCAAATTTTTAAAAGCGGAAATGTAATAATGTTAGTATTTTAATATTCACTTAAAAGTTAATAAATACAATATTTGAAGTTATAATTTCACTGTAAATTTTTGTTAAAAGATAAAATTTAAAACATTGCTAGTCAATACTTTTATCATAACTGTGTTATTGGTACATTTAAAACAAAAGTTTTAAAAAACCCAAAAAACAAGTACATTTAACAAATAAAACATTCTCGAAAAAATCATACTTAAAAATTATTTAAATCTTTGAAAGATTGAGATGAAGAAGAAAAAAAGATTCTTCAGGAATGGTCTTGCTTAAGAATAGGAAGTAGTGATCCACCAAGACATGTAGGGATTATATATTAGATTAACAGAAGTTTGTTTTATACATAAAAATAAAACAATTATAAACCTAAACATACAGAATCTACTTTACAGAAATAAATCAACCAATTACAGCTATATGTATATAAAAAGCAGTAATTAAAAACAAAATAATTTGATATATACAAAACTACGGTAACTATAACCACAAAATTAGTTAAAATTCTGTTCATATTATATTTTATATTAAAGCAAACCATAACAAATATGAGGGATTATTCATCCTTATTTTTATTGTGATAAAATATTAGTGAGTGAATGAATACTTAATCTTAACAAAATATATGAGGTGGTCATAAAGGATAGAGACTGATTTTCTTGTGAGCTAGGGAAGTAAGTGTAGTGTTTTGCATCTTGAAAGAATTCATTATGAGTGAAAATGTGGAACAACAAGTGTGTGCATGAAATTCTATCAAAAGAATGAGAAAACTTAGCAAATGTTACTAGTTGCTTAAGAGCGTGAGATAATGTCACGTGCATCTATTTGAGTGGTTTAAAAGATTTAAAGAGGGAAGACCAAGTGTTGAAGGTGATGAACACGAAGGGATGTTTTTCACAAAGCTGCAATGATGAAATCATAGAAGAAATTTGTTAAGCCATCCGAGATAATCACCATCTGACGATTTGAGAGTTTCGGAACATATTTAACATCTCATTTGGCTGTTGATTTGGACAAGAAAAGAGTGACTGCAAAGTTTATTTCAAAACTGCTGACAGATGAACAAAAAAGACATCAAATAACAGATTGGCACTGATTTGCTAGAATGTGGTGAATCTGATGGAAATTCGGAAAAATCAGTAATTACTCTTGATGAAACCAGAGTTAATGGTTACAATCAAGAGTCAAAAGCCCAATCGCCGCAGTGGAAGATACCTAATTCTCAGCGACCCAAGAAAGCTCAACAAGTTCAGTCAGGTGAAGGTGAAGGCGACACTGTTTTTTGATTATGAGAGTATTGTGTATCAAGAGTTTGGTCTAATGGAAAAACTCGAGACAAAGGAATACTACACTGAAGTTTGTCGCTATTTACGAGATGCTGCAAAGAGAAGAAGACTTAATCACCTGGAATCAGGATCATATCAATGCTACAGCACACTCAGCCAAATTTTTGTCAAACACATTTTGTATAACAACTACACTTACTTTTTTTTTAACAAACTTAGCTCGGTTCAAGTTTTGGCTCTTCACAAAGATAAAAATAACGCTTAAGAGTCGACATTTTCAAGATGTGAAAGAGATAAAACCAAATACATCAAAATAACTACAGATGATTTCAAAACAATACTTCCAGAAATGTTTCTTGAAAAGCAGGGATGCTTTAGATAATATTTTTTTGTTTAAATTTAATCAGTCAAGATACTTTTTATCACACCATGTATTTTTGTCTTTATAAATGATACAAATAAATTTTACTACAATTATAACATATTTACGAAAAAGAGCTACAAATGATATTTTACAAATTTTGCATGAAACATTATGTTTATGTTATAGATTTTTTGCCATTTTGCAGTATTTTATATATTAAAATTTGTATTTTGTTTTATTTTATATAATAGTAACAAAAAAACAGTAATGTAAATTTTTGATACAAAATATGTAACGTTTTGCTGAGCTGTCAGCAATTGTTAAAACTAATACACACTCACACACATGACCTCACAAATACTAAAACATACACACTTAAAGGAATGGTAAAATTATACAACCTCAATAACTGAAAAATTAAATGCAATCTGTTTGGAACACCGAGTAATCAATATTCAATTACTTATCATTATCAAAACTAATATTTTTGCTACGAAATGCTACCCAAAAATAACCAGAATTCAAATGTGACATAAGAAGTGGATTTAGTGTGTGATGCATTAATATATGAATTAGTCAATATCATTCAGAATTTGTGCTTAGTCTCATCTTGTTCTATGCTGACAAATTCATTTTGGGCGTTTTTTTTAATGTCTGCAAACAAGTTTGATTTTCATTATAAGGAACAAAACATGTGTTTGGAATTTTGTTTTAATTTAAGGAAAACAGCAGCTGTCACTATTTTACTACTTCAATAAGCTTTAGGTAAAATGCACGTGTATGATTTAAATTAAGTGAAATGTTAGTTGAGGATCAACAGAGATCTGACTAACCTTCAAGAAGCTGAAATGATAAAACGGTTCACCACAAAATCGATGAGATTGGTTGGATTAAAAAAAAAAGTTTAAATGTTCGTCATGACTGAATGAACGAGTTCTAAATAACTCACAGTTTCATTTTAAAGTTATGACTACAGATGAGTCTTGGTACTACGGTTAAAATATGAAAACGGTGTTATGGCATCTGACTTTGTATCAACTGTTAAATTCATTTTGGATAGGCAATAAGAATGGACAAATATAGAATCCAATAACCTATTGGAAGTAAAATATACAGTCTATTATCCGTGGAATACATCCATTTGTGCCAGTCTTTGAAAGGAATATCAATGTTTGTATTGGTCATTCCATGACCACTTATAGATTTCTAATGAAACACGGGAATCCGCCGCAATGCTCAATTTGTCAAGGTGTGTACTCTCGATTAAGTACATGCTTATTGACTGTGTTACTTTTGAGAGGTATGTATAGACTATTTGCTCTACCAAATTCTATTTAGGTGATGTTAGTGGATAGTCCTCAGATCCTTGATAAGTTATTGTCTTTTTTGTGTCGCCTGAAAATATTTGATAAAATTTAAAAAAATTCTAGTAAATTATTGCAGTCATTTTACAGCTACGTAATATGATGTTTAGTTCTCCTTTTAAATTTTTATGCTTGTTAACTCGTTGGAGGACATTTCTACAGCCCTATAATATGTTTTTAATTGTTGTTAATTGTATTTATTATAGATTATTATTGTTAACTTGTTGCAGGGTCTTTTTACAACCTTGTAAAATGTTATGTTGTTGTTTACTTCAGTTTACTAGTTTGTCTTGTTATTTTTCTTAAAATTTCATGTTATTGTTTTTGTTTTGTGTAAGTTTTATGGTGGAGCATCTTAATGCTCAATTTTATGAAGCCGATGATGATCACAATTGTTTTTCGCTTAAAACTATGGAAAAAAACAAATAAAATAACATAACAAAATAAGCAGTAATGGAATTGTAGACCAAAATCGTGGACAAATGATGAATCAACAGTTTTATTTGGTATTAAGGAGATAGAGTTCCAGAACTGTTTTCACCTGTAAATAAAATTCTGGGACAACTGTATTGGGTCAAGAGAAAAATACTTAATAAACGTCATTCTGGTTATTTTTGGCTATTCCCTGGTATTACTGGATGTGTAAATTAAAAGTTTAATTTTGATTTGTACACACCCTCTTAATTTTTTTCCCAATCGAGATTTAAAATAGGGTTTATAACATTAAGTGTAAATTTTACATTTTTTGTAAGAGGTCACGACTCACACGGATCTGGATAAGTAACAAATACATAAAATAAAATCTTTTAAAAATAAAATATATAGAAATAAATAATTGTATGTGATGTTCTAAAATGACAGTGATTTGAAATTATAAATATGACTAAATGTTTGTATAACTTAAAAATGTATATATACAATATAAATAAATAATAAAAGTATACTTTTAAAATTATTCTAAATTAAATAAACTTATAAAAAGTGCAAATATGTCTGCAATTTATCACATATAAACTTTTTGTGTTGATTACTTTTGAAAATAATTCTATACTTATAAATTATACATTAATGTTTAACAAAAGTGATGAGGTTTTAATATCAAAGTTTTGGTGGCTGGAGATGTGCTGGCTGCTAATTTTAATAATATAATTTGTTTTATATTCTAAGTAATATTATATTAAATAGATATCAAAATATAAATACTAATAAGTATTTATTTTTTTGCTTATAAATGTTGCACCACTAATGTCAGTTCAACCCACTTAAAAGAAGTAACACCTTAGTAATTTTACGATTATTTTAATATGATTGAATCGTAGTAATATTGAGATATTAATATTTTGCTTTCCATTACGGTTAAGTAACAAATAAAACATAATCCGCAACTTTAAAGACATTCTAATTAACAATGGAAAGACTAAATACATGTATGATGGTGGAAAGGAACAGGAGACTGGGTTTTCCAAAGATGGGTGTTGCACAAAATACAGTCAATCTTCAAGTACTTGGTTATAAAAATAACACTTGATTTAACTTTGGATGACAATACGAAATCGAAACATGTAAGGAAGAAAGGTCATTTGTGTGATGATTAGTAAGTACACTATGGCACAAAAGTATATCTAATGAAAATAAACAATGAATCTAAAGTGAAGAGAAGGCCACTAAGAATCAGAATAGAAAAGATACTAAATGCTACAGAAATGAACTTCTAGAAACAAGTTGAAGGAAAATCGAGATGAACAAATTCATTTGAGTACAATAGTAGACAACATAAAAACAAAGCAGCTAAAATGGTACACCATATACAGGAGATGCCTAAAGGCCATCTTTCTAAACAAGTGTTGAAGTGGAAATCATGTAGAAGATACAAATGCATACATAACCCAATTTCATTAACATCTTACCATTAACATTAGTCAAACATTTAAATAAAATTTTAAACATTAAATTATAAAAAGAAATTTAAAATAAGATAAAAAAGTTAACAAATAAAAGGAAGAAGAAACAAAACAAAACTAGAGGAGAAAAGAAGAAGACTGTGGGGGATTGGAGGGGCACCCGTGTACCACAATGAGAAGCAACAAGATTATATTTGGAGGAGTTTAAAATGTTTCCTTATAATAGTGATATATAAATCAAATTGGACACTAAAATAAGGTCAAAAGTTATTGGATAGCTTCATCTACAGAAATACGCACACGAAATAATTGGTAACTATAATATTATTGTCAGAAACATGGTGAATGAAAAGTGTTAAGAACTATCTACCTGTACACAACCACGATTTTATAAAGACTAAAATATACTTATATACCTTCAAATCCATATTAACATTGTAAAATCAATCACTAATCACCACATCCTTTCACCCCTTAATCATCTATCTAGTTTTAGAATATCTGTTGTAAATCACTTTGTTAACCTTTTTGTATAATTAGACTTAAGTGTGTTAGTTATTCAATTGAATTCACAACAAAAACTGAGGAAGTTAGCCGTGGCATCTCAAACAATAGATATATACCAGAGATCAAGAATATTGTAAAACCAAGTTATACGAATAATCTTAATAAAAGATTTTTGTGAATACATTTTCTAGCTTCATTTACATATTGTTTAATTATAATATATAATTCTTGAAAGAAAAACGTTAGTAAATGACAAATGATGATAAAAATATGTAAAAATATATAAATTGCTCGAGTATGCTAATTGTCCGAGTTTTTTTTTTTTCAGTTTGCATAATACTATACAACTATTAAACATTTGTTTTTTCCCCTCCATTAACAAAATATGTTTAACTCATGTCAGTGTTTGTAGCTGTGAGTGTGATTTTAATTGTAATATTGTATGTATTATTTATTATACATTATAAAAAATACTTTAATTAAAAAAAAACAGTCATTTTCAAAACCTGAGTATTGATAAAAAATAATTTAATCCAGAAGATCATAATACAATTATTTTAACTGTCCATTTTTAATTATTAAAAAAAAACAAAAAAAACAAGGAAAATGAAGACCTCTTGTCATATCCCAGCAATTTTTAAAGGGGTTTTATTCTTCTACTTATAATACAAATGTATTGTAACAACAAAATATGTGTTTTTAACCTTTGTTAAAAATCAACAATAAATACTTTATAAATAAATGAAGAGCTTATACAATTATTATATCTAGTATAATCTTTATCAATGTTTTAACATTTTTTTTTTTTTTCAGTTGACAAGTTTCAGAGTTATCCATTATCAACGAATGCACTGGATTCATCCACAAATGGAATTTGTCTTATATACATCTTGTAAGATCATACTTTTCTTCTAGAAATCTTTTGATTGACACTAACACATACTCTTTGCATAACTGGTTTTAACAGTTATTGTTTGAATTTACCCCAAGATGCAGTCATTGAAAAAGTGTCCTGTGATTTCAACGACAAACTGTTTATGAATATTGAGAGTTTTGTTATTCATCATTGTAATGATCTTGAAAGCACTGCGCAGATGGGTAGATTATGCTGCATGTCTTTCATTACTCAAAGCACAGTAGTAATCACTTTAGTAATGCCGACTTTGAAACAGAAACTGATTTATGGTTTGCTGAATTTAGGTGTACTTGCGGACAAGATCCACTTACAGACAAGACCATTCATTATTCATTTGTATAATTAGTTTATGAAAATGGAAATGTAGATATCAAGAAATACCCAGGCTGACGTGCACATTGGATGATAATATGAAGCGTTTGAGACAGTCATGCTAGCGCAACCCCAAAAAGTATATAGTTCAACATAGTTTGAGATTTGGCATTCCTAAAACAACTGTTCAGAATGTTCTTCAAAAGTGTTTGAGATTGTGTGTGTACAAAATTCAGCTTAAACAAGAAATTAGGCGACCAGATGGATCTAAACTAGTTGAATTTGCTGTGTGAATAATGCTCAGTTCAGAGGTGATGGTACTTTCTACATAAAAGGGCGGTTGACCAACATAACTGTAAAATCTGGGGCTAACATAACAACCAAATGAAATTTTTTTAGTATGTTTGTAATTCTCCTAAGAGTCATGTGGAATAAAGTGTGATATTTGCTGAGAAAACTATTACAAATGTCACTTACTTGAACATGTTCGAACAAACTGATGACAGAGAAAGAGAAAAGGAAAAACAAGATGTGTGGCCATTCCAATGACAGACTTCCAGGCTATATTGGGATTGGAAGGAATAGTTCTATTTTGTGGCTACCAAGAAGCCTTGATCTGACCCTTATGAATATCTTCTTCTAGGGTTATGTTAAGAACATTGTAAAATCTGTGATCTACGCCATTTAAGTGTCCTCACCATCACAGTGACTGTTACTCCTGGTATAACCAACTTTACATGGAGATCAATTATCTCCTATATGTTTCTTGATCAATTAGGGTGAGGGAGGGTTGCTCATATTAAAACTTAATAGGTTATGTAAAATACTTGTTTATTTTCTGTTATCTTTTGGTACAGAATCAAATAATTTACCTGAACCATAATTATTTTACCTTCAAATCACGGGACACTTTTGTCGATGAACCTGTATTTATAAATTACATAGCTGTAATAAGCATGAATATATTTGAAAATTTTTGCATGAATTAAAAAAGCTTTCAAAATATTGTTAATTTTCTATTAAAATTGTTTAAGAAAATCAATTTATGTTTAGGTTAAAAGATAACAAAACACAAACAAAATATATAAGTTTTTCAGCCTTACAAGCAGTTTCTTCCATTGTATTTGTATGTTATTATTTCTGTGAAGAATTAACAGTTTGGCACAATGTTTCTAAAATGAATGTTAACAAAATTAATTTTCTAGCACAGAAATAAACAAGTGAGTGATAGAATAATTTGTCACTTTCCTGTTTTTTTTTCTCGCACTTTGGGGATTGCCGTTGCTTCTGATAAGATTGAAGTATAGGTCTGTCATTGAGTCTTATATGGCCCAACTTTCCTTTGTTTCTGTGCTTCTGAATTGTTTCTTATATGAAGTCAATAGGCTTCAGAAATTAATTCCTTATCTTTTCTAATTTGCATATTCTATACTAAAGTACAGTGCATTCCAACAATCAGTAAAATATTCCATTTTCCCATAATTATGTCAAACATGAATCTAGACAGTTGAGTCGACACCTGTCAATCTGTGTTGCGATGTAAACAATATGTCTTAGTTATGTTATTATCATATTTTTTCTCAATTGTTTATCCAAGCGATTTGATTTAGAAATAGGGTTCTAAATGTCACTTGAGGAATTAAAGGGTTCTTACAAAATCCTAGATCAGATATGGATAGTGAGAGTGATGGTGAAATAAACTAGTTAGTGATGGATATGGTACTAAATTTCAATTTCAATATAAATAAAAAATATATATTAATGGTGAAAGATATTTTCTAAAACAAATAGTTTTTTGAAGAGATAATCACTTTTTTCCTACGTTGTATTAAACATGCATTTTAATAGTTGAGTTGTCAGTCTGTAATCTAAAAGTAAATATGTCTTCTAATTCCTAAGTTATCATTAAAAAAAAAAAAATTGTTATCCAAAGTTTTTATTTGGAAATATAAGTTCTAAAAGTTTGTCACTTGAATAATTAGAGGAGTTACTTAGAAATACTGGATTAGATTTGGATAGTGAAAGTGACGATGAAATAAGTCATGGTTATCTTATTAGAAAAAAAAATGCTTAATTTGTTTCTTAAAACCTAATAGTTTTTAAGAGAAAATTGCACAGATCACATCTCTTAAAATTGGATTGTTCTGAGTTGAAATGATAGATTTTATAACCGTGCAAATATATTATAAAATGCTTAGGACTGGACTGTTCATCATGCTCCAACCAGTCTCAAAAATTGTAAAATTTATGAAATTTAAAAATAGATATCTCAAGTTCTCAATTAAAAATATCAATTACTTGCATGTCTCATAATTATATTTCAACATAACTCTCTGAAATATTTATAATTAGTTTAAGCCGTACGGAGAGAATATGAGTTAAAAATCTGATACAGAAATCTAACCAAAATTAAATTTGATATGACAGTATGTTGTAAATTAGCTGTTAAACATTATCAGATGTTTTGAAAATTGGTCGTCATGACAAGTCATTCAAGAATTAATACAAAGATAATTGCTACTTACACAAAGTTAAATTCATATTTAACAAAATTTGTTGTCAATCAGAACTTCCAGAACATAATGTATATTTTATACAATTATATTTACATCTTATTAAAAAATGTATAGGCCAATAAGCAGCCATATGACTATTTTTCGTATGAAATTAGTGTGACACAGATGAAAGAGGTGGGCTACCAAAACCAAAAGGAGACAAGAAATTTACAAAAATTTAAATCAATAAGATGGACTAAAAATGTTTTAACCCTAAAAACAGCAACTTTGATGGCATCAATACTAGAATAGTTAATTATGTATTATACCTTTCTAACTGTCAGTAAAGTTTGGTCAGGTTTCCTATTAAATCTATTTAATTCTCTGTTTTGTCTTACCTGTTGTTACACGAAAAATTACACGTTCAATTTATGATTAAAACATAAATTATTTATGGTACAACAGTACACAGTAAATGAGATGAGAAACATCACTTAAGATGAGAAATATATGCATTCTTAATTTATTTTGAAATCAAATTAATACAGTTTTACATTATCAGTTATTATGTTTTGTTAGGGTGTGTGAACTTAGAATTTATAATCTAAACTGGACTTGAACCGAACCCTTATTATAAAAAGAGGATGGAGAAATTATTATTAAAAATTAACAGAAATTGCTTAATAAAATAGAAACACAACCTATTCTTATTTTTCCTTTATGAACATAAGAGTAATGAGAATAGTAAAAATCATAACCAGGCAAAAAAATATACAATGTTAACTAAGGCTCAGAGGGTCCACACTGGAACACACACCATTTCCATAATGTGAACATCAAGAACACTGGAAAATCCAAAACCAAACCCAAATTAAAAGTTAACTTATGAATTGTAAATATGACTTGTTTGACCATAGTGTTTGATTTTTAACTGTTTATGTTTACAATCATGTATATGTTTGTAAAAAATCAGTATGGAAAAAACCTAGTTTATACGAACATCAATGATACATATAATCCAACTAGGTTTGGCTTTTAATGACTTTTGTTTAATTTATATCAAGTTTTACCAAAATAATTATAAATTGCATTCTTCCTACTATATACATAATCATTCATCTTTAAAACTGTCAAGGTTGTTTCACTTAGGAGAGAAAAAGTGTTGAAGTTTTAGAAATTTTGAACAATTGAGTAAAAATATACTCAATTTAATTTTATAATCGAAATCAAATATTCAAAAATTATAATTTCCTCGTACAATTTATGAAAAATATATTTGGCTAGATATTTTTATAAATTATGTTATTCTGGGTTATTTTGTTTCACTTCCTTATGTTTACGTAGGACAAATTAAATGTTTTTATAAAAAGTTATACCTGAAAAAAGAAATTGTTATTGTCAAAGAATTAATGCTTTTTCTCTAAAAAAACAAAACCTGTAAAAGGACGTTTATGATATTTGTAATGTAAATGGAAACAATTAAATTCACATATAAATATCAGGCATTATTGGGTATTAGAATATTTGAATCTAAATAGTTTTGTTGTTGATTCTTTTTAAATATTCTGTTTGAGAATGATTTACAAAACACAGATTTATCTATAAATTACCATCCAGGGCTCTTCTAGGGTTAAACCACCCCATCATGATTTAAACAATTAAAATGAAATCCTGTACCAAAAAAAAACCATTACATGCAAGTTTATATGAAATACCTGGTATGTTAGTTTTTAATACATTCAACTGGGGAGAGTTACTAAGGGACTGGCTTGGTCCCAATTTTGATCGGACTTCCCAATTGTTTTCCATTTTTCTCTTCCAAAATATCTTTTTTCTTCCTGAAAATATCGGTTTTTGTCTTTTCACATATTGTAAATTTCATTAGCACGTTCTGGAACTGTTGAACATTCGACAGACCTATTTTAGTAAACTGCTACATTAAAAATACTGTATATCTATATGTAGATAATTACTCCAATAAATGGAAAATATAAAATGTATTACAAAGAAGTATATTTATGCATTACTTCTTACTTTGGAAAACTGCAATGTAGGAGAAAAAAAATGTCCTCATCAAGTTTATTTAAACAAAAAATCTTTAAGAAAATTAAGAAATATAAAATTCTTGACGTCAAGAGATTCAAGTCTCAAATTATGTGACAATTTGTTTTTCTTTCCTTGATGATACATATGAAACAATATGTAAGTAAGTAATCCCACCAAATAGCAAGTAAATAGAAGCAGGTCATCAAGAGATTTGAGCACGTGTTATCGATCATGTAAACTGTGAAAGTAAATTAAGTCCACACACATTTTCTTTCTCTAGAACTTTCTTATGCCATAAATATGACTTGATTTATCGGAACAACTTTCTTATTCTGTCTTTTCTATACTATTGTTTTCCACTATTCAAAGTACAGTATTCCTTTCTTTCCTGTATGCTGATTAGGCAAGTTAAAAGGGAAAGTAATTAAGCTATTAATCACTAACATATTTTTAGTAATGATATGTGCCATCGCAATTAATTATAAAAGATAAAATATAATTAATTTATATTAATGTTTAATTATGAGATTTAAGATTGGTTCATTGTATTATTTTCATTTCTATACTAATAGTTTATTTTTATGTAGTTCTTAAGGAGAAAACAATAAATAAATAACAAATGAAATCATAAATACAAAAGTAGCTAGTTTATCTTCCATTGGCTGGTGTCGGCAGAACTTAAGACAATGTTAGAAAAGGCAGAATAACATATTCGAATTAATTATTGTTCTGGAGATCATTCATAGTTTTGATAATCACTAACTAGCCTAAAATTTTTGCAATGAGAGTGGTTAAAATTGTTACGTTACAATTTACTTACTTGCGTTATGTAATGAAACTGCCAAATATAAAGATTAATATATTCCCACTGTTATATTAAGAACAAGCTGGAGTTTAAACATCCAAACTGAAATTGTCACAAGAAATGCCAGATACATGTGAATACCCACATTTCCTGTGCAACTCATTACAGATTATACGAGGTGTGTCTATAAATAATGAGAGTGTGTTTCTACTTCTTAGATAAAGCAGTGGGAACTAATTGTGAGTTCTTAGGTAGATAACTTGGACATGTCGGAACCTGCATTACACACGACTCTTGGACCAACACGTCTCTTGACCACTCAGTTGATTTTGAGTCATTGTTTAGTGCAGTTGTCTGCCAGAATAATGCCAAGTTTTAAAGTTTAGTAACGTGACAAATTGTAAATTTTAGAAAAATTGAGTAAAATATCAACGAAATGTTTACTAGGCCTTACAAAGAAGATTACTTGTCTCATACACATGTGTTTGAGTGGCTAAAAAATTCAATGAAGGATGTCAGAACACAGAAGACAATGAATATACTAGACAATATTCAACTTCAAGAACTGAAGGAACATAGAAAAACCTCCAGATTGTTCAATATGACTGCCGACACAGTGTCCAAATAATAGCTGAAACCGTGAACATTATAAATCTTCTGTGTGGAAAATTTAACAGAGGATCTCAATACAAAAAAAATTGTGCCAAGATAATCACTAGAATTCTCAGCCACAGCGAAAAGAAAATTTGCACTGACATGCTGCAGAAACTTGACGCCAACTCCAACCTTTACATAAAATCACCATTTATGACAACCTGGATCTTCCACTATGATCCATAGACCCATATACAATCAATACATTGGAAGATACCATCATCACCGAGATTGAAAAATATCATCAAAGAAGACAATTAAATTATCCAAAGACAAATTCATAGCTATGTTCATTGTGTTTTTCAATGTACAGGGTGTAATTTTTGAAGAAAGGATTCCAGAAGGAACAACGGTGATCCTATTATAAGGAAGAATCAGAAAGAAAAAAAAACAAAACAAACAGAACTGGAACTGGAGAAAATGGTTTCAATCTTTATCAGGAAAATGAGGCTACTTGCACACCACTTTCTGTGAAGCAGTTTTTGGCCGACAAACACATTATTACAAAAGAATACCTTCCATATTCACCATTTTTGACACTATGTGAATTTTTCTTTTAAATAAAATTTAATCTGTGCTTAAAGGAACATGTTACGAGTCTGCTGATGCACTAAAGAAGAAAACAGCATACAGCAACTGACCGGCTTTAAACTTTTGGCTTGTGGAAAACAAGGTTGTAAGTATGAATGGGAACAAGTAAGTGGGAATGTAAGTAATATTGAAGAAGATAAGCATTAGAATAATGATACATATAATTAAAGATGAGTTATTGTACTAGTCTTGTTATTAAATAGACACACCTTGTATTAAGATAAATATAATCCAACTGTTGGATTAAGAAGAACACGTTGGAGTCAAAACATATAAACTGAAATTACCAAAAGAAATGTCATATATGAATGAATACCTATACTTCCTATATAACATAACTCATTACAGATTATATCCCAACAGAAAATCATTATTACACCTAAAATTTAAAAGAAATTAACCTTTATATTCTTTTAAACTAGAATAAAAACTACTAGAAATAACCCAGTCAATTTCCACTAAATTTGGTGGAATAGGTTTCTCTTCTTAGAAAAATAGTTTTTAACATTGAGACTAAAATTAATAAACATCTCTAGTGCTACCTCCTTTTGTGTTAACCCTCCCCCCACCTTACTTTAGGAAAGTTTAAATTTCTTAAAATATCTCATTTCCTTCTAATATCTCATTTTCTTTGAATTTTATCAACAAATATCATGGTATACAAAATTATTCTATTAAATATTTCCTACAAATGAGGGTTTTTCGAATTTGAAATGGCTATTTAGGATAAATGTTTAACCCTTTAACTCCCGGGTTTTTTTGAGTAAGGGCACTCTCCTGACCCAGATAAAATTTTTTTAAAATAATAATATATTACAGTAGACTCTCATAAATTCGGATCACAAAAATCCGAACTCAGGAAAATCTGGACCGGACGTTAAAAAATTTTTTTATAACAATTTGCCGCTTTAGAAGCCTTCAATCTTCACGCTATCTTCCGTATTGCATGAATGACGTATTTTGTAATGATTCACGGGCAGTGGAAGTTTCCGCACGGCTGACGAGGGGTAGAGCATTGACACGCCCTATCCTGTGTTTTACTTAATTGCTGTCCAGTACTGTATTACGTACATTACAGTAACAGTACCATTAGTTAATGAGTCAGAGTGTAACAAGTGTCGTTGGGTATCGGCATGGGCCGGTAGCGATTGCATGTGCGTCTTATCACCACTCGTATCGGCCCCGCGGCCGACTTATCTCCGACTCCAGGAAATCCCAGGGTTTTTCAGAATCCGGACCGGCCACAATAGTCCGGATTTATGAGAGTCTACTGTAACATCACTATATTTATATTATTAAAATTAGTTTTTTAATATACCGTACAAATTTAGCATTTTTTTATGTGTTTCCTATTTATGTATACAACTATTACTACTTTGGATTATAAAATTTGCCTACTACCGGCAATAAAATTATCTGACACATCATTGATATCACCTTTAGAAACATATTCTCTTATTTCTTCAACATTTTTTCAACAGCTGTTAAATGAACACCATGAAGAGGAGAATGAATATAAATTTACTGCAGTCTAACCACCTACCATGGAATAAAATTAAACACATTATAAAAATTTATGAAGATTCCCAAACAATTACCGAATACGCCATAGCTTTCTATGTGATATTGAAATCAAACATCCACTAACACCTACCACTCGCATATATGTGAGTGTGATAATCAAAAGGTTAATAGAACAATTTTTTTGTCTTAATATTTTGTGATAAAAATGAAAGGAAAACTACAAATTTCTAAGGTAAATTTCAAAAAATTAGTTATTTTTATATACTTAAATGTAATGGTAAAAATATATTTACTTATAGGGCTATTTTTATAAGAAATGTTCTGTAGAATATTTTTCACTTATATATTTTTATAAAATTGTTGCAGAACAAGATATTTTACAAAATATTTGTCCCTAGAAGAAGATGTGTGTGTGTGTGTGGGGGGGGGGGTTAAAACAGGGAGTGGCACTAGTTATGTTCCTTACTTATCTCTCTAAGAAAAAAATCTACTCCACCAATTTTGTCAATTTCTAATCATTCTGTGTCTAATTTGAGTGGGCTATAACCTATTTAATTAGGACTTAGGCCTAGGTATAATTTTACTTACCTTGTTTATTCAAATTAAATGGATAAAAATTAAAAACAAGAAAAAACATTGCACAAACTTTTTTCCACTGTCACATCCACAATAAAAATATTACGAATAAATTGTTTTTATATGACATAAACGATAGTGATTACATTTTTAGTTTTAGGCCAACTAACCCTAACAGCTAATTTTCTTTGGTAATGTTTTGAAATATTGATATGGGCTATGAATTGCCACAATTTATTAGAATATAAAAATCAGTCATCTCTAAGAAAATACAACCTTTAATGATGGTATAAAAGTTCATTCAACATTCAAGTCTTACTTTTACAGTAAATTGAAACCAAAATGTTAGAAAGAGTTTTCCTATTCAACAAGCAACCATACTTTTGCTTTAAGAATCTAAATTGTACAACAGCTAAAAATCTAGAATACTTACAAATGATGAATTACCAAATGATAGTGTAATGTAGGAAGAACTTAACTTTAAAAGAAGAAACATAGCTTTGTCATTAGGTTGTTCTTTCGCTGTTAATATTAAAGTTCTATATTAACGGGTGTTATGTAATAAATAGTCCCAATATTAAAGAGTTCAACGGCATGTTACTGACTTATGTTCTTCATGTAATCCAAAAAAGGATAATTCTGCTAATATGTTTTTCTTCATTTTAAAATTTTATCGAAATTATGTATAAAAGGCTAAACTTTTTACAATTCATAATACTTTAAACTATAATTCAATATAACAAAAATCATAGCTAAAGTAAAATTAAAAATATTGTCATGTAAATAGTAAACATTAATACATAAACATCTTCATATCTATATTAGTTCACTATTCTGTTTTCCAGTAATATATTTTACCGTTACACTGACGAGATCTTGAGGCACAAAATAAAAAGTGAAAAAACATTGCACAAACTTTCTCACTCACTCATTCCCAAAACCAGCTAAAACTATTTGTCTCCAAAAATGTCCGTTCAGTTGTCAATCAAAAAGTGAAAATGAAGCAAGAATAAGGTCTTTGAATAAATATTTATATATTGAAATAAGGCCATATAAACACTTGTTCTATAGTTCACTTGAGCTATAAACAAGCCCTCAGCATAAATAGTATTTGATTGCAATAATTTTTTTAATTAAATTTGGTATGGGGACATATTGTGGCCACATTTTGGGGCTTTTTTTCTATTTTTTTAGTACAACTCGAAATTTGAGAGTAGCTATCAAAAGAAAACAATTTTTGAGGCTCTAACAATTTTGATCAAATTTTGTTGAGTCTAGCCTCTAAAGACACAAATAAAACTATTGGTTGCTATTTCTTTGAAAATCGGCTTAACTAATTGAATTCAAATATGTAGATTAATCAGCCAAATCAATATGCAAAATTGAAAATAATAGAAAAATATTGATCAGAAATAATTTGCAAAAAAAATTATAACAAACCATGTTATCATTTAAACTTGATTTTATCTTATAATATTTATGCATAAATGAGTTTATAACAAAAATGAAAAAAAGCTTAAACTTTATTTAAATATATAAATATTGTTTAAAGTAATCTACAAAATAATTTTAAACAGCATTCATGGTTGATTATCACTTTAACTACTGAAGTGACATTATTGGTGACAAATAGTTTTGTTTGGTTAGTATTTCGATTGTAAATGGGTGTGAGCAATTTGTGCAATTTTTTTCACTTTTTATTTTTGCATAGTTGATTCATCAAGTCTTAAGATGCTGAGAAATATTGAAACATATTGCTGAAAATTAAAGAATAGTGAACTGATTTGAAACATCATGCCAGATAAATAATCAGGATTTAATAGATGTTCCTATCTCTAAGCAAATTTCTTGTGATTTTTTTTAAACGTGATTTCAATGTGTTCATAATAATGAAATTCAAAAACGAACCAAAGTCGAAAACTTTTTAATGAATAAATCTTGGTATTTGTTACAACGTACTTACCTGTCTCCAATTGCTATGTTTTCCATTAAAAAAACTAACCAAATTTTTAATTTAATACAATTTTTGCTGACCGTCATTTTACATCAGAAAGACAAAAGAAAAGTGCTATTATAATTAGATGAAACCACCAAAAAGTATAGTACACAGAAAATCTGTAACTTTCTTCCTTATTCACTTGATAATCATACTGCATAAGGCAAAGTTTTAGGTATGGTACAGTATATGTAAATTGCCTGAACATATCAATATGAAGTGTATAAACTACATAACGACTATTTAATATGTAAGACAGGTTACGTGTGGTTATACTTATAAATAATAATTATAACATGGAAATAAAAGAAAGCTAACATAACCTAACTTATCTTAGATGGCCCCACAGGGACTTTATAGCAAGTATGAGCTTGGCAATCCTGAGGAACCTAGCTGAATCTACATATTTTTTCATGATTTATAGGTTAGATCCCACTCTTTTAACATTCCCATCAGGTCTCTCTTGACCAACTCAAGTTTTTTTCCCAACCTCGACACGACACTTTTAGGGTACCGGTATTCAAGACCTAGAGGTCTTCCTTTTTGTTTATAAGGCGATAATAACTGAGAGGTTATTCACAACAGCACAACAAAAATTATCGTAGATGGTAAATATTCACAGTGCAGATTTCAAACGTATTAGCTATTTCTAAAAATGTAACAATACCTAAAATGTAAATATGTAAAACTTTGTGCAGTACAAAGGAAGCTAGCCACAGAGCATCTATGTACAATATTTGTAGGTTGTTTATCTATGGTGATTGTATACCTTTAACTTGCCTTTGTAAAGAAAGATGATGGTCAATAAAAGTATATGAAATTAAAATTTGATTTTTTTTAAATTGGTCAAAAATGTTGATAGGAAAAATTGTTTTCGCAGAAGTGATTGATAATCATTATAGTCATCAAATCTAAACTTGATGACTATTGGGGAACTGGAGGTGGTTAAATACAATGAAACAAACACTTAAATCTTAACTCCTTCAAAGCTAAAATCTGTAAAAAAAAAAATACTGTATCTGATCAAAATACCATTACCTTGTAACATTTCTTTTAAAATGAGTAAATGAAAATGTTTGTAACCCTGTGTACTTGCGAGTTCACTGAAAAATTAGTGCAAAATAAATACCACAAATATTATTGTAAAAAATATTAAGGAAAAAAAAAGTAAAGAATTAGATATTGCAAATTTGCATAATAATTAATATGACTTATTAGTAAAGTGTAGCAGAATATTAGCAGTGCACACCTCCAGCCACAGCCACACAAACACAACAAACAAGCTCGACTAAAAGTAATGATCTGAGTTGTAATCGAAGGATTCGTCATCCGTGACAGATGCAGTAGGAGGTGTCATGCTCTTACCTGCTGAAGGAGAATACGAACTGGTATCATCGTCTAAATCATCTTGACTGCTGCTCATACGACCTGTAACAGAAAAACAAAATGTGGGATGCAATAAACACAAAAATCTGCAGGGAAATTTGTTTCTCAAAATTTATATAAAACTCATGTTATGGTTAACAAATATTTAGATTTATATTAGTTATACTAGAGTTTTTGTTATTCAAATCATTCAAATGATTTAGAATGATTCAGAGGACCAGAATGTGGCTGCTGAAAGGATATCGAAGAACAAAATGGTTTTTGAGCGGTCAGATTATACATGCATAATGTTTTCACTTTAAAGCAAGTGATAGACTGTACCACAATTGGGAGATTCACATGGCGATCATTGACCTTACTTATTATAGCGTACTAATTTTAAAAGGTATGGTTTGCAATGGAAAATTAATGAATTAGTAAAACAGTTAGAATTAAGGTTGGGATGGAGCTGACAACAAAGTTATTGATTAGTAGGTGATTAAAACAAGGATGTCCCATAGCCCGACATTTTTTAGAATATACTTCCATGAAGCTCTTACTAAATGGTAGAAGAAGTGTGGTAGTATGGGGGTGTATGTTGGTAGTTTGGGGATAATGTTTGTAGTATGGTGTATGTTGGTACTTTATACCAATTTTCCAAGTGATGAGGCAATCTTCGCCGAAGACCGAGTGGATATTGATTACATGTTGCATTGGATGGGGAGTATAGTAAATGGGATCAGTTTATAAATTCATAAAAAATTGAGTATTTAGTAGTCAGCGGTGATGTTGAAGACCTCCAAATCAAATCTGGGAAAATTAAAAGGAATTTAAATATCATGGTGTAAAAATATCGTGAAATGAAGGAAGCAAGTATGAAATTGATGCCAGATTGGGCCAAGCTAGAGCAGCTACCAGGAAACTAAATGGTTTACTGTGGAGCAACAAAATAAAAGAAGAATATATAAGTCATTTATATGGTGTAGATTATATATATGCATCAAAAGTCAATGATATGGGGATGGACTATTGGAGGTGATGCAGCCACACAACTGTCTAGATTGAATTAGAAACATGGATATTTGAAATGAAATGGAAATTGACATTGATATAAGTGAGACAATTCAAACTTGAAGGTTAAATTGGTTTAAGCATCTGCAAAGAAAGACGAAAAAGGTGGCCAAATAGGATTTGGGAATGGCTCCCAATCAAAAGAAGAAAATGTGGAAGCCCTAACCATTCTTGTGCAAGGGATGTTGAAATGGATAGGGCAACCAAAGCCTTAAGATATAAAGATTGTTTTGACAGAAGAAGCTGGGGGCTAGGAAACAAGAAAGAGCATCGGCCTTACGAAACTTGTTGTTTAGATAGATGATAGATTCAAATGATATGTAAGGATAAAATAAAGCAAAAGCTTAAAGTTTCAAATATTTATTAGTATAAATGAGCTACAATTGTTTCGCCTTGCGGCATCGACGGGCTAAGCGTAGCCCGTCGATGCCGCAAGGCGAAACAATTGTAGCTCATTTATACTAATAAATATTTGAAACTTTAAGCTTTTGCTTTATTTTATCCTTGAATATGGAGTTTCAACAAGAAATATCTGCTATTACATTAAAGTTCAAATGATATGTGTTTCTTTTCTAACAATGTACAGGAATATGTTTTGCTTAATTATAAGAAAGCTTGAGCATTATTGTAGTAAAAAAAGTGCACCAACTTTCCCACACAAAAATCCAAAATAAAAGTATTCATCACCATTTCCCCAAAACACTGTCTTAGAATTAAATAGTTGAATATCTCAAAATCTGTTTAAACAACCTCGATCAAATTCTGGTCGCTATCTCTCCCAGCAGGATATGGCGAGATGATTGTAAAAGAAAATTATGGTTGACAAGTAAATTAGAAAACTGAAAACGAATACTGAAAGTAGTGTCTAGTTAAAGAGGAAAAAAATTTTTTTAATGATTGCAGAAATAATTTGAAAATTAAAACATATTGAATTACATGGCGGCCTTAATATTTAAAATTAAAAAATGATTTTTATGATGGCGGCCAATATACTACAACTTTTAAAAGTAAAATTTATCTTCTAAAGAAGAAAGGCATAACTAGAATCCCTGAATAAATGGTGGAATATTGCACAAACTTTCTCACTCACCTATTCCCAAAGCCAAATGAATCAACCAATACTAATTATTGCCATAAATGTTCAATAGTTGTCAATCAATAAGTGACAAGGAACCATGTATGCTGTCTTTGAACAAATATTATATATTTTAAAAGAGCGTAAACATACTTTGCTTGTGCAATAAACATGTCATCAACTTAAAACATATTTATTAAAATCAAGGTTTTAAAAGAGAAACAAATGAATCTAAGTAACTTGTCACTAATTTTTAACTTCATTTATATAATTCAAATACAAGTAATAAATTTGTTAACAAATGTACAAAATTATGATCAAAGCAATATTTAAATAATCATTTCAAGTGAAAAATATATGACCTAGACTGGGAATTGAATCCAAGATCCTTACAAGAAAAATTAAAATTAATTAATTTTGAATGTAGGTGTGTGTGTGTGTGTGTATATATATTATATAGTAGGACCTCCATATAACGAAATTGAAGGTTCCAAAGAAAAAGTTCGGTGCATAGAAATTTCGTTATAAAGAATTTGTATTTGTATTTTTTTATTTTATTATTACAGTTTAAATACATATAAAATATTAAAAACATATTTATTAAATAAACAAAAATATTAAATTTAAAGAAATACTGCAGTATTTAACTTGTGTTATTTTTTGTATTAATTGTAAAAATAGTCGACTATCTTAGAAGCAGCTGATTACTGTATTTCTTTGTAAAGTTTGCCGACTAACGTACCGAGTTGACTAATATTAAGGAGGGGATTGTGGGAACTAGTAAACAAATCCTATTCTCCGGAAATGTACTTTCTGCAATTCTTGGAACTAGCCAACTTTTTTGTTTTCTATTGAAGAGTGCTGACAGACACATTCACACGCGCGGCTCGGCCTACCTGTTGCTAATGGTTCTTCTATGAATCACCAACTAGCCCTTGTGCTACAAAATAAAAATTTTGTAGATTTTAACTTTACCTAATTTTTACTCTAATTACTGAACTCTGAATATTATTTCTCGCAAAATGAGTCCAAACACAGACAATTGTTACAACTCTAACTGGTTTTAGTGAGTTTAAAAACTAGAAAATAAATAAAACGGGTCCATTATCACGTACGGTATTTTTTATTGTAATAATCAGACGTCTTTAATATATAATAGTAATCAGATCAATAACAAGGAAACTGTAAAATTATTAAACTGTATTTTTTCTTTCTTCTCCAGCTTCTTGACACTTCAAAATTGCATCCCTATTTTTTATTACTGTTGAGAGAGTGCTTGGAGGAATTTCATACTTCTGTGCTATAAGTTTCTTCTGTATGCCGTGCTCGACATCCTTTAAAATGTTAATTTTATCTGCTACACTTAAAGCCTTCCGTTTAGACATCGCAAATGCTCTGTTCTCAATGACAACTCAGTCTATACTGAAAGATCAGATATACAGACGAGCACCGCCAGTACCGCCAAGGTGGGGAGAGAAGGGGAGTCCGGAGCCGCAAGCTGTCTGTGACTCATACTAACTCGCTGACAGATACGGGTTCTTCTATGGCGCCTCTCCTTGTCACCATTACATAAATTTTAATAAAAAATATTACTTTTTGGATTTTTTTCTTTGGACATTTAAATTTGTTATATGGAAGATTTCCTTCGTTATATGGAAACATTTTAAAATGGAATTTCATTTGTCATTTTAAAAAAATTCGTTATATATAGAAGTTTGATACGTAGAGGTTCATAGGTGTAGAGGTATATATATATATATATATATATAAAAGTAATATTATATACCCAACAGTAATATGCTTGTTTATACAGCAAGTCCTCCATATACGAACATTCGAGCTATTGATGTTTTCAGGGCTACAAAACACAAAAGTTCTAAAAACATTGTTCTACATTTCTTGGAACTGACAAATGATTGATAGATAATGAAATAATATGACAGTTGCTTACAGGGGAGTGGGTTAGTTCTATTCAATGCTATAGGATTGGTGGAGGAAATATATGGCTTTGTTTTTGGCTGTTTTGACCATGAGTAAACACATTAAAAAAAACAGAACAAATATGAAGGAAAAAGATGCCAGGTATCCATAATTTTGGTGGAATAAGCGAATGGTAAGTGACATTTAACAGATGGAGAATGGCCTACATTTGTTAAAAGATAAGATAAATTTGAAAGGAAGTAACTGGGTGTGAAATAAAGTTTTCTAAAATATGGTATCATAAGTCTAAAAAACAAAATAAAAAATAGTGTAGAACATGTATGGCAAAATCCATGCTAATTAAGTATACGCACACAAGGCCCGATTTCCACACTGGCGGAGCAACGGGAACATCTAGTTTTAAATAAAGTAATAAATATCAAAACTATACTATAATAAAATTTGTTTAATTAAAATCCAAATAATTCATTTAGTTTTCTGTAATGTAATGACTTATAGATAATGCTGAACTTGTAGACATTTAAGTTCGTAACTTGAGGACTTATTATAATACACACAAAGAAAAATAAAATAAAAATGACAAATACATTACCACATTTTAATAAGGAAGTGCGCTGCAAGTTAACTTGACTTTGCAAGGAAAGTAAGGAAGGTAACTCTGTGTTTAAATTAAGTAGAGGAATAAGACAAAGGCAGAAGGGACATGTTAGATTAGTCGAAGTAGAGCTTGATCTTGAGAAATTATCTAAATCAATAAAAATATATAGTTATTAAAGTGTGCAATAAATCAACGAATTAATAGAAAATTAGTTCAAAATCATTTGAAAATTAGATCACATGCAAACTTATATAACTAGTATTGATAGTCTCATAGACTAAAGATGTTATATACATAGTGAATATTTCAAACAGAATGTATTGTTTTTATGTGTACTACTAGGCAATACCAAGGACCACTTTCCTGTATAACTCTGTGTCTCCTATCCATACAAAATCTAAACTATATGTACTGTGATTAATAATGTGTCAAGAGAAAGTGACAGGGGCAATACTAGAAAATATAAAACTTGTATCTATTTAAAAAATCAAAATACATCTCATAAATTAATCATTACCTCGTACAAATGAATCTATAAATGACACACAAGAAACTAAAAACTATTTTTACAATACTAAATGTGATAAAAATATAAGTTTAAATATAATGATAAGCAAATCAGAATACTCCATTGTTAAATTAAGAATAACTAAATATTAGGAAAACATTAGATTATCATTAATTAATTTTTTTAAACTATCATTTTGAAATAAAAAGTACATTTTATATACATCTTTTTCTGTTTATTTTGATTTTAACAAAAAAGTAAGGTATGTTTCCCATTTATAAAGTAGTTGCAAAGGTTTCAGTGTTGGCTTAAATAAAAAACACACCTTCTATGTATATTAAGTTGCCTTACAGGAACTATCTTTACCTCTTAACCCTCCACCTCTGCCGTTAGCTGTTCCACGATACAACAATGTTTCAAGTACTGCAAGGCCACTGTTGTTGATAATGTTAAAACCACATAATAACTCAATCTGTTTCCACCTGTGACAGCGTTCTGTAAGCTCTTGTGTAACTTCATTTAAAGATGTTCTGAAATCCGAAAACATAAAATAACTCATTATATTTAGGTTTTAAAGTTAATTCATAATGACGAATTGTTTATATTATTGATATGGTTTAATTGAATATCTACCTTCATTTGTGTATATAAAACTAAAATACAATGTTTTGAGAGATCAACTCCCGTAATCAAGTGATAAACATTTAAAAAATGAAAAAACTCAAACTAAAACCAAGAACCTTGGACAGAAACCCAAGCCCACAGCTAGGCTTTTAGTGGTTAAATTTACTTTAGCAGCCTCATAATTACCTACCAAATGGAAAATTCTAATATTTTTTAACAAAAAGATATTTTTCTAGCATAATTTACCTGGCTTCTACAATGCTACGATCAACATCATCTATAGACTTCCCGTGTGTAGATACAAATGCTCCGACTAAGCTCGACCTTTTTTTCCTAAGCTTCTCACATGCATCTCGTGCTTGTTGTAATTGCTTCTCTGCTGAAAGCTTTTTCTTTATATATGCTTTGTTTTCTATCTCATGTGTTAGTTGCAACCACTGTTGAAGACCGACCGGTGGAGACCAACATCTGTCTTCGAGTTCTCCTTCTGCTCGTTGGAGTTCATTACGTAACATCTAGAAACAAAATGTAAAAATTGATGATAAAGAAATTTAAAAGTAAGATTTGTACAAATGGAACACACACACACACACACACACATTTAAACAGATATTTAGAATAAAGTAAGAAGAAAAATAAATAAATAAGGTGCACCTACTTTTTTACAAAACCAAAAGTTAAAGCAAACAACAATTTAGACCAAGGAAATTTTCTTAAAAGATTACATTTCATATCACATATAATTTAGAATATATCAAAATGAACCTGAAAGAACTAAAATTTATCATCATTATAATCTATAGTATTTGAAGAAAACAAAAATATATAAAGCTTTAATCAGATATGAATATAAAAATAGATAAAAACTGGGGAAAAACCAGTTCTACAAATTTATTTAGTAAATAAAAAACGTGGTGAAATAATTCAAGAAATAGGAATTGCTAATTTTTGGGTTTTACCAGACAATAATTTGTAAAAGAAGACTTAGAACAAAAATAATTGAAGGTCGCAATTCAATCTATGTTAATTAAAAAACATCTTTTGTTTAATTTCTCTACTTCTCTCTCACAATAAAGAAAGAAGAATTCCCTGAATTACAAAAACAAGAAACAAAACTACAACTGTAACAAACCCAATTCAATTATGTTTATTATATTACCCCTGTGTACTGTAACAATTTGAAAATAGACTATATCAAATTTTAATTTGGGGTAGGTTATCAAAACTTGGAAGGCATATTTTTGAAAAAGAAAGTATAAAAGAGGGGGAGAGTAATCAAATAAAACTATAATAACTAAAATAACAAAACGAATAATATTAATAAAATAAAGAAGTAAGATATTACCAACTTAAAAAGTAGGGTTATTTAACATAAACATTCATTTAAAGTATTATATTAGTTAATTAGGAGATAGAATACCATTATGTAAAATCAAAGTTGAAAATAATTTAATCAGAAATGATAAGATATGACATAACAAATTGTTTAAATTAATAAATACTTAATTGAATTGAGTTAAGCATAATAGGAGTGGAAGAATGTCCATCATCTTTGTTTTGAAATAGAGAATCGTAAGGGAGAAAGTGGGTGTTATCGAATTGTGACGTCATGGGGTGAAATTAGTGTGATGTAAAAATTATAAATTTATACGATGTAAAGAGATTAAAATTAAGATTTGAATGAAATGTAATCTGGAACCAAAATTAAATAATTCCAATTAAATAAATAATAATGTAATAAGTACATAGATAGATTGGTGCTCAAATTTAAAACTATCAAAACTGAAAGTAAATGTTATTTTGTAAATACATACGAAAAATAAACTTTTTATGTTCAGCCGTTTTAAAGACTTTTTTATATATTCGACACTTTATGAATACTTTGTATATATTACATGAATCTTTAAGCAGAAATCAATCGAATAGTAAAGTTTTGTACCTCACCGCCACACTAACTAATTACCAAAATTAGGCATCTGAAAAAAAGCCATTTTATATCACGACACAGAAATATAGTACAAACAAAAATGAGACAGTATTTCAACATTGAGTAAACAGTCTCACATTCTCGACAACAGTTATTTAATACATTAAATTGATTTAATATTGAATTGTTACAAAGTGTTTGGTTTTTGACTACTTAAAAATCTAAAATCAATGTAAACAGGGAGTGGATAAAACTAATGTCTTTGACTGTAAATAAACAAACCATCTGTTTCTTCTTCTCCTATGTTTATAATGTTTTAATTCACTTGCTTCTTTTCATTGTTATTTCTATTATTGTACAAATAAACAATTAAGAGCCTTCTTTATTTGCATTGTTTAAAAACTAAGCAATCACAATGTTACAGTATATAACTGATATTTTAATTGAAACTCTTAACACTTAAGTAATCAATCTACTACATACAATTTCTGTCATGTAAGGCTCTATATTTTTCTATATTTAAAACACATCACTATTGTATGTCTGTCTGTCTACCTAATTGCTAAGTTCATAATTTGAGAACTGCTGATCCAATTTTCATGCGGTTTTATTTCCTACTTTGATATAATATCTGATCAGGTTTTAGTCTTTGTTTAATTCAAATTGATTAATTAGTTGCCAAGTTATAACAATATTTAGCTGCACAGGCAATACAAACCAGAATCTTCAATATATTTAACGCATTTTCTTAAAATTTTCAGTGACAACATAATTAGATTTTGTCAGTGACAAAGTTTGCATATGACTTGAAACCTAATTAAAACTGATTTAATTTTTTTTTTTTTTTTTATAATGCAATAGTTACCAAGTAATAATAATTGCTGCTGGAAAGTAGGGAAGCCAGATTATTGGCATATTTTCACATTTTATTCACATTTTCAGTGGCAACATATGTTTTGTCAGGACAGAGTTGGTATATGATAAATGCTAATAGAATCTGAATTAACAAAAAATCGTATTAGTTTAATAAAGACAACATGCCATTTAGCAGTGAAAATTGAATTTGCAGTCCTGCCCGCCACGCTTCTCTCCTCAATAAACCAGATTCTTCACCTCATGCATTTCAAAGTCCAAGTTACATTTCTTCATTTATAAAACACAACATCTCTCAGTCAGTTAGCTAATAACTAGTGATTCGATTTCCACATGGTATTCTTTCTTATGTAAGTACTACATTATCTGGTCAGGTTTTAGTTTATGTTTGGTTGAAATTGGTACACATACATTATATAATTTTCAAATATGGTACAAAATTAAAATGTTATTTAATATTGAAAGAATTATTAAAATTCGTTCAGAGTTTTCAAAACTAAAAGTGGTTTTAGTTTGAATGCAACCATGAGATGCAACTCTGTAAAGTTTTAAACAAAGCTATCAACACAGGGCTTCTCATTATCTATGATGACTTTCCATTTTTACGAAAAATTAATAAACTACGATCATCAATTAGTTGTTAACTGTGGCGACTGACGGACTTGTTTACCATTTCCGTTCATGCAGTTATTTAGGAATGTTATAAAATGTTTCTTTTATTGTTGTTTATATGGGGGGGGGGCTAACTATTATGATGGTGTACAATGGTAACATACCTTAGTAAATGATGTACTTTAGATATTCCTAATATGTTGTAATTAGTCCGTCTGATATAATTAGTCTTTCTTCAAATTTCAACAAACCATGGGCACAGCTAGTTTTGAAATAAAACCTAATATTTTCACTAAATGCAACACTAAATTCGAACACTTTATCCAGTAGATGTACTGTAAACACAAAACTTACTATTTTCTTTAGTATGGCAGGATCCATCGTTGGTGAAATTATCCATAAAATATTACAAAATGGTAGTGATTTGGGTGACAATAAGGGAGGCAGTAAATCACACGACTAGACAATAATCTTCTGTTTTCAAATACAAGGGAGTAAAATATTTTCACAGAGTACTATGGCGTACAAAATATAATATCAGTTATTCTCTCAAAATTGAATATTTTAATTATTTATTTTTATTGTATGGATTATATTCAGATAACACAAGTTCAAAACGACTGTTAACACGTTCAGTGCTACGAGCGCCGATCAGCGTCCATGCGTTGTTAGGTTATCTATGCTGAAGACGCTGATAGGCACTTTGTGTAACAATAGTTTTAGCTGGAAATTACCAGCTGATAGTTTAATTTTGATCTTATATTATTGTGTAATGTTGTTGTTAGGATCTTTGTTGATATTTTAGTGTCATTCGTTCGTGGTTACAAGAAAGTTTGTAATACAAAAAATGTCGGATGAAAATCTAGATGCATCTTCGTCTAGAAAACGAAAATATAATGAAGATTTTGTAGCTATCAACTGGAAACCTCTTAGCCCCAGAAATATGGCACCTACTAAATGTCAAGTAGGCCAAAACGGACGGGTGACAAGAAAGAAATTAAACATTGCAAGATGGAAATAACCGTTGGAAGGACACAATCTTCCATTGCCTAGCCTGCCCTGGCTTATGCCTGACTCCATGTTTCAAAAACTATCATAAGAAATAAGCCCAGACCAAAATAAATAGTATCGATAAGATTATAAATAATTACCACATTCATTGTTATGCAGTCAAGCACAAATAAATAATTGTTCTTTTAAGTTTTTGATATTTGTGAATGTAATAGCTTTGTAAAGTTGTTGAAAAGTGTAATATAAACATTTGCTTTTTAGACTAAATTATTCTATTTTCGTCCAAAATCCTGATAAAATTACTAAGGTATATTATAACACAAGGTACTCAAAAATAGAATAGTGTATATTCAGTAGAAGAACTAAAAATTGCATGGACGCCTATGGGCGCGCCCGCAGCACTCAATGCAAAATACAGAAAAATTTTGCGCTGGGGGCGGCGGATGTCTATGGGCATCCATAAGTTTTATTTATATATTTTAACTATATGTAACATAGAATAAAGATTTTAGCATAAATGAAGCAAATTTTAAATGTATTTTGGAAAATAGCAATGCAGCTCCTGGGGAAAGTTTTTATACACTACTGGTAGCACTGAATGTGTTAAGCAACTTGGAGTTTCGACACTCCCATTGTGAAAACATTGACTTCCTGATACGACACTCATTAGATTTTTACACTGAAATAGTTTATATAATTAAATCAACAAAATACTGCTTGAAACAGTATTACTAAATTAATATGGTCTGGGAGAGAAGCTATACATAAATAAATGAGTAATAGAGGGTAAATATTAAGATAACAATCACTAATCAATTTTTGAAAGGTCTTAATAAAATTCTGTTTTTTGAAACAAGAGACACGTATTCTAAGAAATACAAGTAGTTGACCTCAATTTCAGCCTTGAGCTGTGTAACTTCTAAATCTGAATACGATGTGCGTAACTCTGTAGCATCTTCTCTCTGTTCTTTTAACCGCCTTTCAAGGTCTTGTTTTTCAGTTGTGGCACATTCTTGCTCTTGCTTTGCTCTTTGTAACTCTGTCTGAAAAGAAACACAAAATTATCAACAAAAATAGACGTAAACAGTAAACAAATAATTACATAAAAGGAGAGCTCGTGGTGTAATGGCCATAAGAACATTTAGTTCATTGTAACTTGGACTTGGTATCACCAAGGTACTCAGGTTCTAATCCGGTTGTTGGCACTGGATTTTTCAAGTATTATGCTGCATAAGTATTGTTTAATGTAGAATAAAATTCAAACACAATATCTCACAAAAAATATGTTTATTTAATCAAACACAATTCAACAACAAAGTCGCCATCCTCAGTGATACATGAGCTACAATAACTAAACTATAACTAAGTTATCGCAATTTGTGTGAGATCTTATGTTCGAGTTTTATTCTATCTTAATATTATCTCTTAAGTCAAGCTCAATATTTATTTATTGTTTAATGTGATGATTTGTCTAGCCGTGGTGTACCTTTAGTTGGTTTCATTCTGAATAAATGATATTTTAATTTCTTTTTGTGTCCTAACTTTATAATGCATAACAATATTAGATAATGAAAAATAAAAGATTACCTATAATCTGAAAAGAAATATGTACACATTGTTTAAAAGTTTGAAAAAATATAATTTAATATACATGGATATAAAATACAAACAGTATAAACTAAAGCTTTACTATCAAAATTATTGTAACAAAACCAACAGCTGACTTACTTAATAAAATAACACACCATTATGTAAAATAATGTAACAAAACTGTAATTATTATGTTTATATTTTCCATAAGCAATCAATTTTTTCTATGAATACAAATTTCACAAACTTTTTCCTATTCACATAAACACACTAGAATTCTGTAAAAATAATCATAAAGAAAATTCAGATTGTCCACTTTACAGTGGGATCTATCTACGATGATTACTATGAATTAAAACAACATTTATTTACATATTTTTGTTACATAGTAGCCTTCGACTTCAACACATTTTTCATAGTGTTTCACTAGCTTCTTCATTCCCACTTCAAAAAATTCTGCCACCAGCAATTTCTATATTTTTATTTCTATAGCCACTCACACTATTTTTCAATTTGTTGTCATCGTCAAATTTCTGCGATATAAGCCAGAATTTAAGGTGAATAAAGAGAAAATAATCGCCAGGAGCTACATCAGGGCAATAGGAGGGATAATTCAAGACTTCCCAATGAAATAGTTTAAATTCACTTACTGAGATTTGCTGTGTGTGGCTGAACACGCAAAATGAAAATGCCATGTGACAGCATACCATGACATTTGTTTTGTATTGCACTTTTATTATTTCTTAATGTTTTGCAATACAAATCAGCTCTCACAGTAGTTCCATAATCATAAAATTTGACAAAAAACACCCCTTTTATCCCAAAAAACAGTAGCCATGAGTTTCTTTACTGAACATTTCTTTAAATTTCTTTAATCTCAGAGATGGCAAATACTTCCATCACATCAATTGGTGCTTTGTCTTGATGTCCGAATATGAAATCCAGGTTTCATCTCCTGTAACAATGTAATAAAACAGACAATTTATCATTTTTATTTCGTTAACTCTGCAAAAATTCATGCGCTCCAGAAAGATGTTTCTCCTTGTGTGTGTTGGTTAACATCTTCGACATCCATCTCCCACACAATTTTCTATAGACCATTTTTCCAGTCAAAACTTCACAAATTGTGAAACATTATGAAACATCAAAGACAATTTTGTGACACAGTAAAGTGACAGTTTTCACAAATTTTGGATTAATTTCTCCAATCAAATCATCTGTGATTACTTATGGCCTATCGCTATGTTCTTCATTGTGAGTGTTGTTCGCTGCTGTGATCTTCACTGTGAATGTTGTTCACCCTTCTCAAAATAAATGGCACCACCGTCTTACTTTTGTGTCACTCATAATCGTCCCCATAAATGTTACAAATTTGCTGGTGAATTTTGGCAGCCAAAAATTTTTTTTCTATCAGAAATCGGATTACTGCTTGTATTTCAGACTAAGCAAGATCAATAATTGTATAATAAAAGGCAGGATCAATATAAACGGAGGAATATGAGCAACGAACTTCAAAATGAGTAAACTATTGATTCATGTAAGTTTACATATTAAGTTATTGCGATCTGTTTGTGTGGAGTACATAGGGGGCAAATAAAAACCGGACCTTATTCAAAAAACATCCCTCATATATTATTTTTTGGTATAAATAATTAAGTACCAAACTGTAACCTGAAAAGTTTTATTCACTGGAGGCCAATGATTTTAATTGATTCTACTAAAAGAAGGTGATCTCGCTTTTAAATACTGTATTGTTTGTGTGATTGTTTTAATTAATGACATTTGTTTATTATTTTAAGTATTTAAAAATGATTTTTATAATTTTTTATTATTGTTTATCACTTTTTTTATTGTTTAAAGTATTTATTTGTTAAAATGGTTTTTATAATTATTTAAAGTCTTTAATGGTCTGAACTATGTTGTAATTTTGTTTAATACTACTGTATTATTTAAAATTATTAAAGAATTGAAGTTATGTAGTAAGTACATTGAAACACTATCTAAAAAAAAAACAAAACAAATAATAAGAATAAATTTTGTTTCATTCGCTCAATGTAGTATAACTTTTAAACATTTAGGCACATGTGTTTTTTATACCATATTTTCAATACTATTTTAACAACTTGTTCAGACAATTTTAAACATTTATTGAGTAATTATTTATATTTTATCAACTACTATTTTCATTTTTATATTTTAATTAAGTAATTATTGTTTTACTACATTGATTTATTTTTGTTTACTAATTATTGAACACTTTTTTATTATTGTATTTTTAATTGATTTATTGTATTGTTTTGTATACAATTTAATTATGACTATGACCACACAACTGTATTTTATCCATGACTAAAGTAAATGAAAATGAAAACATATTCTATATAAATAAAAATTATAGTTTAGTTTTACAACATTTAGTTCTAATGATGGTGGTTAAGATATTCTCTTCATTCTTCTATATTTATGATAATTGTGGCAATGAGTCACAATAGTATAATACATCTAATTGAGACAAATAAATTATTACTCAAAATAAAATATATATAACAATCTACACTTTAAATTTAAAATCATTTTTACCTGTAGATTTTCAAGCGCAAGTTCTGCTTTATGTAAACTTTCCATATCTTTCATCATCCGTCGAAGATGCCTACGAGAGACCTTGTTCTGCCTATATGCGTACCAACAACCAATCAGAGCACCCAATAATAGAGTCACCAAGATTAAATCTTTTATATAGTGGTTGTAATCTAAACACAATACAAAACTATAATCAAGTGTTTGTTTTAGATTGAATTCCAATTCACAATACATGAGGAATATAAAGCAGAACTCTTTATTATAGTAATATTTAGCACGAATCCTATACGCTGACATTGACTTATTTATTGTATTGCTGTAAACAATATTATTTGCATTAGCAAGAGTCAATTTTATCCTATAACTATTAAAAAATAATGTATGTAGTATAATATAAATTAGTAAAATAAAACACATAAATAGATAATCACAACAGCATTAAAATGGTATGCTATTTAATACTGAACAGAATTAAAATGGTGTACAAATTAATCCTGAATAAGGAAGGATCACTGCTGAATTGAGCAACCGTTTAAAATGGCACCTAGATAACAGATTCAAACTTACCACATGTGACTGAGGAAATCCCCTACTGAGTAAAAGGAACACCAAACATTACAAAACAATTTCTATTAAATACTTTCTTGTGTTCAATGTTTTTAATATTTATTGGAAGTTTGTTAATAAATATAACATCTGCCTGTGAAAGCAATTTCAAGACTGATCCAACTCTATACTGCCTAAACCATAGGTTGCTTTAATGTCTGGTACATATTACAGTTATAAAATCTATATTTAATATTTCATTACTCTTAAATTTTACATAACAAAATGCTTGATAGATAATACATACAGAGGCGTATAATTATTCCTAACTTTCTGAAAACATTTTTAGATCATTCCATTTTTTTAACAGTTTACAAGCATCACAACATTTTTTCTCATTATAAATAGACTTAGTTTACTTTGAATTGACACATGTCCTCATAACAAGACTCCTTGGTTAAATGTGTATAAATTTAACTTGTTCTAGGGTTTTGGCTTTTAAGTGATTTTATGTGTTTTAAAACAAAAATACCAGGACATAACTTTTGATCCAAAGTTAATTTACTGAAAATAACCATACCTAGTAATTTTGCCGACAGGATGTTCAATTTCATTCATATGATAAGAAGTAATTTCTTACAGGGTTTTTGAATATTTGCCCAATGGCCATATATATGCAGATCATCAAGCTGCTCAAAATGAATTATTTTAAAGTAAAATAGGTCCTAGATAAGAATAACTAACCACAATCCGTCATTTTAACTTTTTTTTGTAAATACTGTTAATAGGTACTGTGGTAAACAGTATGTTTTACTCTCATTTATTGAAGTATATGCACAAGTTACATGAAAGTTATATCAAGTTTTAAAGGAAATAATAAAGAAGAAAACAGTGTGAGCACTATCTAAATAATAATCTATTTGATATTTATTTGAAACTTGAAAAGGTTGTAATTCATATAAATTAAAACATTAAAAAAGTAATTAACAATGAAGTTTTTAGTTTTTGGTCAGAAATTTCATTTTTCATTTCCTGAAATTATTACAGTATTCAAGGGTTGGGAGTTTTTATTTTATAAGGCAATAATGACCGAGATGTTTTTCACCATTAAACAGGAAAAAAGAAACATTTTTATTATAGTCAGAGTATCCATTGTTTATGCCTTGAAAATGTATAGTAATCATTTTGAGATGTTGCAATTTGAAAATGGAAAATAAAATTTATAAAACCTTGTATAAACATTGTTAGGTCTAGTCAGAAAGATATTTTATTCTTAAATTTTATAACCATTGGTACATATATTTGGCCATAACTGCATAAGTCCTTGCTTCGCTTGGTTAAAAATAAACCTATTTAAAATTACAAAAGAACTATTGGATTATAACAGAATTTCTGAACAAAGATAAAATGCAGTGGAAGGTTCAGTAATCAATAGGTTGTGTATAGACAATGTATGATTTACAATTGAGGCCAAGAACAAGGTGAAAGTATGAGTCTAGCCAGAGTTGTGACATCCTTCTATAACAAAATGGTACCTTTATATCATCTCTATATTTACACCATATCAGAACTTAAGAATCTTGCCTTTGAGAGGTTTATATGTAAATTTAATTTTGAATACACTTTGGAATGATAAACTTAACACAAGCTGCAATGTGTAAAGAGGAGTATTATACAGGGTTATTAAAAAAGAAATAAGACACTTTTCTACATCAATAAAATTGAAACTACATAATTTATACCTGTCATGTTGGCATTACTGGGCAGCTAATAAGCTAGTTATTTTAACAGCTGATTGTTGGAACATTGTTGCAAAACAACTCTTGATTTTGTTTATTTAAAAATGGGTACTAGTAGTGTTGAGAAGGCTTTTTGTGTGCTTGAACCAGAGAAAACTCAATCAGTTACTTTAGTGCAACGCAGTTTTAGGACACACTTTAAAAAAACCCCACCATGTAGGCAGTTTATTTATGATTTGCACAAGAAATTCAAAAATAAAGATTGTTTGTGCAAATCAAAAAGTATTGGGAGGCCATCGCTGGAAGAAGATTATGTGCAACAGGTTCGAGCTTCTATCCTGCCCAATCCAAAAAAGTCAACGTCCAGGGTAGGTGTAAAACTTAATTTTAACGTCCAACTGTTTGGAGGATTTTGAGAAAACATCTAAAGATGAAATCTTACAAGCTACAGCTGTTGCAAAAATTATCTGTTGGTGATAAGGATAAACGTTTGGCATTCTGTACTGACATCCAGACACCAATGTGTCCAAGTCCCAAGATATGACACAATTATGCCCACATACCAAATTTGATTAAAATCAATCTGTGTGTTTGGGTTGTAGAGCACTGCACATAAGACGCCCAGACATCATTCCAAAAATACTTTTTTGGGTTTAGGGGACATCAAAATGAATAAATGCATACACAAAAACTGGTTCAGAAAGTAAAATAGAAATAATTCACGATAAAACCAAATGAAGTTCCATAAATCCATCATTTCTTTTATAATTATTATTTAAAATAAACATAGATTAGATTTATTATAAATAATTGATAATTGTACATTTGCAACAACAGGTGATTAAAAGTATATTAATCATAACATGAGAAATTTGATTGGCCACAAGCGAAATCCTTTAGAAATTCTTAAAGTTTTCTCATCTAACATCCCCAAGGAAGCCCCATGTAAAACTTATATGTCACCGAGAAGTATACTTAAAACCTATGGAACCTTAAAACCACAAATATACGCACCATATTTAGGAGTTTTATAATATAAATATACATACAAAATAATTTAATGATGTGTAAAAGAAGTGAAAAGCATTTATACAAGATTTCTCAACTTTTCAAAATATATTCAAGTTTCATTTCAACAATCTAACCACTTACTGTATAAAACACTAAACACAAATTATATATAGATAAAACCACCCATTTTGTTAACTGAACATGGATGATTAATTACTTTAAACATTACCTTTCGGTGGACCGAACAAGACTACATCCATAGCCTTCAACGCTATCTTCTGTTTATGTATAGGATCTTTGATACCAAGGACATTGCTCAGATACTGCATATTGCTTACGGCCAATCTGAAACGTACAAATGTTTGTTAATTACATAATATCCAAGGTCAACTGTTAATCATAACAATGACAAAACGCATGAAAGATGTACAATTAGACGCCTATTCAAAAACTAAACATTAGCTAATTATGACTTCGGTTAGATTTATTGAGATTGAGTTGTCAACTGTCAGAAAACAATCAAGTTAGATTGTTTGAGTTTTGGTAATAGATGACGACTTTCCAGAAACTAAAATAATATTAGGTAAATACAGTATGGGTCTTAAGTTTTAACAAAAATGCATTTATTGTCAATCAGTTCTTTTTGTTATAGGTTACTACACTCCTCAATCAGTTCTTTTTTTTGTTATAGATTACTACAATCCTCTGCCCCGTCAGTGTATATCTGTGTGCATACTGTCTTCAATAGAGGTTGACAGCAGTATGATGAGCACAATTCATGAATAGCAACTCATGGTGGCATTCAAACTAAAACCACTTATAACTTTTAACACTCTGAAGTGATTTTAATAATTCCTCCATTTCTAAATAACCTTATAATCATGTGTCAGCTGTGTTATTGATAAAATTATGTTTGTTGGTGAAAGGCCAATATGTACAGGGAATATATATATAAATATCTTCTTAATCAATATAAAAACATTGTTGGAACTTGAGAACTACTTCACTGAGAAGTTAAAGTTCCAAATTATAATTTATAACAAATACCAACTCTTGTCACTGACAAAATATAATATGTTGGTATTGAAAACTTTAAGGAAATGTTTAAAATATGTTGAAAATTCTAGTTTTTGTATTACCTGTGCAAACTAATATTATATTATTAGTATGGTTTAATCAGACATTTGCAATAATTGTGTATATAAAATTTTTTTTAAAATAAAAAACGTTTCAAGAGTATAAATCAACTCTCCTTATCAAGTGTTAAACCTAGAGCATAACAGTGAAAAACATCAAGATAGCATAGTAGCCTAGGGGCCATGTTATAAACTAAAACTAGGCCTGAGTCATAACTAATATTAAATATAAACGTAATAGGATAAAACCAGACTACACTACACAAAAGGCAGCAAGCAATGAACTCGAAAGGTCTTGTATTTATTACTTCTTTGTTTATGTATACAAATGATAGCAATCATAACTTTCATATGCATTTTATAAGATAACTTTGAAATCAGAAATTATTACTGTTATAATTTGGTTATTACTAAAACAATTTTTAACAAACATGAGTAGGTATGAAAATACTAAATCCACAGTTCTTGAGTTATAAACAAAGTTGTAATAAATTTAAAGATTATTACAAACACATAATTGTGGTAATTGCATGGTAGAATCACCCAAATTGTTCTATTTAATTCATTTTCAGGTTAAGCAGCAAACACAATTCTAGCAATTCTTTAGTAGACAATATCAGGGTTTCTAACTACTAGTACTATGGTTCCATAACCTGTCTCCTAAGGGTAGATGTGAATATCCCTAATTTAGATGAATTTCTTTGGAGTGTCTCCCCCAAAAAAAATGCCAAAAGCACATTAATATTTTAAAATACTCGTTACACATGGTACTGCATAAGACTTCAATATTTATCGGGTGACAACAAGAGTTGGCAAAGAGAGATCTGGTTCGAAAGAAGAAAGCAAGGGATTTATAATTTTTTGACATATACAAACTTCTATGATAGCTCATTTTCAATTTTTTACCAACAATTCCAAAACCTTAATTTACTTATACGAACAAGATGAAATAAAAACTTACTTTTTGCTTTGACACTTTTGTATTACCATTAAAGTAATTATTTTCATAAATAAATAATGTATTATTGACAAAATCTGTAATAACTAATGATCTAGCAGTTCTCATTTCCTGTCAGTTGTAAGTTGTTAAGTCAGAGTATTGAGAAACTCCACACACAGTCTGTATTCTATTAAAAGTAATAATCAAAAAGCTACTTTAAAAAAATAAATGAAAATGAAAATAAAAATTAAAAAGATTGCAGAAACTCTTTTACTTATGTGAATGCTCAAAAACAAAACACAATTGTAGGTATTTTTATATTTGATAGAGCAGAGAGCTGCCCTTCTGTGCCTCTCAGTTGAACACATTTAGTCTTTGTTAAGAAGGACCT